>VXBA01004360.1:432799-481928 GCA_013399895.1 Serilophus lunatus | reverse complement strand
TTGTTTTTTTTTTTTTTTTTATCGTAGGTTGGAACTGACATTTATAGCAGCAGTAAAGGAATTGTTGGAGCTCAATTGCATGATGCATTCTCAATTACTACTCTGTACACATGTCATCCAAGATAGCCTCCGCTATCAGCTGGTATCATCCAATCTACATTAGCAGTCAAGAGACAATGATGTGTCATCTTATCACAGTTGAAAATAATTCTGTGAAACTTAGTGTATCACACAATTTGTCAAGTATACTTAATCAAGTTAAAGCAGTTCATCCACTGATCAAATCGTTATGGTATCACAGTGGCATAATTGGATACAACATATGACAGTACAAATTATGGAGAGTCTTAAATGATAGGTAAATAATTTGAATTACAACAATGGAAGTGCATCAGGGGATGCCGGGAGTGCTATAATAAACCCTAGATGCAACATTTCAATTATATCTCATCCACTTGCATTCTCGATGTTCACAGTTCTTTTACGCACTTATAAGACACAAATAAAATTAAAAGCTACAAATAAGCCAATTTGCTTTGTTCTTTTAAAATCTAAATTTGCACTTGTGTAATTTCTGTGTGATGCCAATTTTCACAGGTATTTTAATATGTCTTATTTCTGTGTTTCCAATTTATGAGACATATACCACCTAGTGGTATATAAACTGGATACTGGCATTGTTTTTCTGCTTTTATTCAGCTTTTGAAAAAAAAAAAAATCTGGTCTGATTTTCCCTGCCTTGCTTTTGTATTGCCACTGTTTGCTAATTCTCTAAAGGGTTGTCTGGAAAATTACGACTTGTCACCTCTAGCTGTACAGGAGGTTCTTCCTGGTTTGCATCTGCTCCGAATGGCACTTGCAAGACCAGGAAGCAAGTTCCATCCTTGTGAGTTGAGGCTTTTCTGTAAATGAAGAAGGAAAAGAAAGAGACCCTGAAAAATTATAATGAAATCTGTATGAGTCCGTGTGATACACAGTACATATCTGGTGGAAGACAACAGTTCCTAAACTAATTCTATTATCAGTTTAAGCAATTTGCAGTAAACTACTTTTCATTTGATTCAAATCAAAGTAATTCATTTTTGACAACTTATTCCAGCCCTGGCATGGAGATGTATTGTCTGGTCTCTAGTATAGGACATTAGTATCTGCACATCCAGTTAAATGACCTAGATGTTTAAATCCTGCCATTTGTGGGTTTTACCTCCTTGAATTACAAATGCTTTTCTAACCACAGGAAATTGAGTCTTGAAAAAAATATATTATTTTGGGAGGACTGTCTTTTGAACACAGATAAATAATATGGATAAATAATATTTCCCTACTGCAAATTCCTGCCCTCATTTCAAGAAAACAAATGGTGGCTAATGCATTCTGTAAATATGCCACCTTTCAGTGGTATTAGAGACAAATACAGCTAAATTCCATCTCTATAAAAGAATTTTTCACTTTCCATCTCAATGAGCTAATAAACCATCTGAGCATTCTTTAAGAACCTTCATTTGGAGGTCTTGTAATTCCTCTTCAAAAAATATTTTTTTCATTCACTTACTGTTAGTTTCCTAAGTGCAAAACTGAAATCTTATTTTCTGGTATAAGAAAAGAATCTAAAAGCACACATACACCATAGGTTGTGTTTCTCTCCACTTCCACAGCTGGGCTCAAGTTGAAGAAGTAGTTCTTTTGATTTTTGAACAAGCTATCCTCCTGGAACAGCTATATTTTTCTGTTGCCTAGACTATCAAGTAGAATCGAGAAATTCGCCAGTTGCACTTATTCCCAGGTGAGCTGTCCTCTAGCATAAATAAAAAAAAATAAAATAATAAAAAAAAGGGAGCAGATTAAGTAGAATAAAGGTAAGAGGATAAGAGGATTTTTCTATTAGAGTTTTATCTTGAGTGCACATGTAGTCACCTCTTGTGATGACTGAAAAGCACAAAGAATATTTATCTGGCCTGACATCTGGCCTCATGACATCATAGTTTAGATTTTTCATTTGTCTTCCTATAAGAAAGTACTTCCTGACATGAATAAATTGCTTAGCATAGAAATGGGACAGATTTCTGAGATACACTTTATTGTTTCTCTATCACTTGCAATTGGCATTTGATTTTCATCAACTCATAGGGAACTATACCTTCAAACTGAAAAATAATTGCAGACAAGTTTGACTGCTATCGCTGATTCTGTCCTAGTTCTCGTGCTTTTAAATACAGTATGATTATCATAGCTAAAAATATTCCTTCTGTCACTTTTTCTAATAGGCTTTTAGTTGTCGTGCCTACCACAATTTTTCACTTACAGCCTGCTAATACAACACTCAGAAAATCACTGTCAGATTTCACTCCTCCTTTTTCAATGTCTTAGAATAGTGCAGTGTCAGAGATAAATGAATATGAATCATGTTGATAAATCATTGTTTTTATCATTCCAAGCAAAAAGTTCTAAGGCACTCTAGACCAACTCTTGTTAAAAATTCAGAGAGGAAATAATCTGCAATAACTAATTGTGAACAGCTATTGATCGAGGAAACAAATCGTGTAATCATATCAGCACTTAAACTATAGCTGGTTTATAGCGGAGAAAAAGAGGAGAAGACATGCCAAATATCAAGAACAGAAAGACACAGATTGCCTTCATAAGATCTTGTGCTCACAAGAGTACTTAAATACTCTTTAAATGTAATTTAAATGTAATTCATCATCTTAGACAGAGTCTGATATCAATATCTGCTACAATTTTCTATTCACTTTCAGTTTCTTCCCTCTGACCTTATTTTGAATGTTCATCCTCAGCTCTTTAACACTTTCATTTTTATCTCAATGTTTAGCAGGTACAGCTGAAAACATAAAAGGGCATATCCACTGTGTCATTACAAGTGTAGTGACAAAATAAAAAAAAAAATCTTGAATAATTTTGATAAATATGTTGTCCGTTTAAGAATATTGCTTTATTTTCAAATGCATTTGTAATCCTGCTATTCTTTCTTAGTCTTTATTGTATTTGTTTTGGAAGTAAATGCAAGGTGTTGTAAAACTTCCAACAAAACAAAGATTTTCCTAGATGTATTAAAAAACAATTACTAAGAAACGTCAAGATTATGTTTGCTGCAGCACATTCAGAATTGCATAAACATTTGATTTTTCAGGTTCTTTTCAAAGTCCAGTGAAAACAAAGGAAAAACTTTTGTTTCATTTGCCATTTTCCTTATTGCTAATCAAAATATTGTCTAGGAAAATAACTTTTTTTGAAAACAACTGACAAAAAAAATTCAATGAGCTTCACATGAATTGTCCAATAGTTTCAATCAGTTAGAATCTGTATACTTCAGTAAATAATGCATGAGAATGAAAATACTTCTGGAGCGTTGCCATTTATCCCAACAAAGCTAAGAATTTTTTTCTCATGTTAGTACACATCTACACCATCTGTTGATGGAAGCTCACAAGATTATTTTAGCACTGACATGCTTATTGAAGTATTTTCTATTAAATATCCAAAAGATATTGAAGTTCTTTTGGGTCCAGTACCATTTAAGGCTAAATGAAGTCTTTTATATTTACTTCCCAGTAAAGGACAACTGTCTCTCACAATTAAACTTGATTTTCAACACATTCAAGAAATGTTGAGGACCAGAACATAGATTTGAGCCTTAACTAAATTACAGCTGCTGAGGCATATTGGGGTGACTGCAGACTCACTGCTCTACAATTTCATTGACACCAGGAATTGCATGTTCTCAAGCCACATGTTACAGAATACTTTTTATCAGTAAACGGACTCAAATACTGATATTCTGTCTGTGCCAGGCTCAAATCCTAGGCAGTGCACTTCCGTAAAGGTAATGCTGTACATACTTTGCTGTCCTGGGGAACAGTATACATTAGAGATGAAGCATTTCAATAAGTCTGTAAAAACCTCTAAAACTTTTTGCCTAATAGAATAGATTTGTAGTTGCCAGCAGCAAGTCTAATAAACTACAACAATCAGTTGACTCATGCATTTTATTCTGTGGAACCATTTTAAGTAAAATGTGATTTCTGCAGTGAACAACAAGCAAATAGCAAAAAAAAACCCCACATCAATTTCTGCTATTGCTGCTTTCACTATTACTGCTATTTTCATAGGACCAGCTCTGGCACTTAGTTCTACAAAGAGACTAATCATCTAAAAGAGGGCTTTGGAAGAGTTAGGGCTATTCACATTTGATTAGTGAGATTCAGACTATGTCAAACAAAATGTAAAATCCTTTTACAGACAGTGTAAAGAAGGCTCAGAAGTATTCAGAGCATCAGTCAGATGCTCATTGTTATATAACATGATTAACTATTTGCTGCCTTTGCTCTGCTGATGTGCAAACACATCTCACCCTATGAGTGCCTAGAGCATACATTTGCCCAAGCTGTCACCAGCAGACTTCATTTAGCATCTAATATTTTGGGTTGGCTCAGAAGTATCAGTCTTGCTTGTCAGTGAGCATTAGGTAATTGTGTTTAATATGTGCCCCCCGGACTCTTACTTTGCAGTTAACTGCAGTGATGCCTGGCTGTGAAACATGGCTCTGATGATCTACCGAACCCACAGTGCCCATCTCAGGAATTTAAGAGCTACACAGCTGATGAACAAACATAAGGGCTCAAAACTGACCCTGCAAAGAGGAAATGGTGGTGTATTTGCTTCTGACTTCACAATTTCAGTGCTTACTACAGCTGGAAGCAAGAAGGCTGCAATGAGCTTGATGGCAGTCATACTGGAACCATAAGGTGTAAGCCCAGACCCAACTAGAGCACAGGAGGGCCAGGTCTTGCATTAGGCAGCACAGCTGCTTTCGTATCAAGGACCAGAATACAAGATTTTTCCATCTCTCATCTGCTTAGAAAAATTCTTGTTTCAGATTTGAACACTAGGAAGGAAAATGGAAATAAACTTCTCATTGTCTAGTTTTACTAGGGCAGCAAGTTTTGGGTTAGAATTGCAGTGAAGAAAATACAGTAGCAGCACAGTTCTGTGCTGAACATAGAAGTAGGGAGTTACTGGCATGGATCAACTAGGCTAATCAAAGAATTGCTGCCAGGGGAGATTTCTAAGACATTTTTCACTCCTCCAGCATAACATTGGTCAGGAACAATATAGGTCGAGCTGACTCTGCCTTGGAGTTGGAAGAGTCAGTAGATGTTCTTCCCTCCCTTCTTTCATATAATCCCAAGTGCTCTTTAAAATGGATTATAAACCTGAGAGATGCAATCCAGGAAGTAATTCTACACATATACATCCATGTGAAATAAAAGGAAATTTATGTGATTATCGGACAAAAAGTTTTATATGACTCCATCAGAGGAGATAGAGCAGGGTTTTTAATACAGTGGTTTCCATCCTTTTTCTTAGTCTGGCCCTGAGTTCCTATTACTACTTCACTGTGGGCTTTCTCCAAACTCATGATGTCAGCTTTCCCTTACACACCATTATTGTACACAGAGGATTACCTTTCAGGACAGTCAGCACTGCGATCTGGGCAGCGGTGAACACACATGGAGCATAATCAGTCTGTCTTTCTCTACCTGGCTTATCTCCCATTATTTCACCATTAATCCAGGGCTGGGCTGTGGGATAGTAGACCAAAGGAAACCAAGACAACTGAGGGGATTCACAGGATGGATTTGGAGAGAGGATGCCTGCAAGATTGATTGTATACCATGGCTGTACTCATATTTTGAACAAAATCTTGAGTGGAAGAGACAGAAGTAGCACTGAAGGGCTACTGAATGGAGCATAATCCACTTTGTAGCACCATCCTTTCATCCACAGTGGTTACTTGCATTAAAGAAAATATAAAGAAAATCATTGGCATTCACGAAAAGGACAGACTTGCTACTAACAACTCTCCATACTTTCATGTTGTCAAACCTCACTAGTTGACACGCCTGGTCTAGAAAAATGTATTGCCTTTCTGCAGAGTAAGGGTGAGTAGTGTTTAGAACTGTTGGGAAAACGAGACAAGTATTTAGGCTGGAACTAAAGAAGGGAAGAAAAATTCTCAGCTTTCAAAGACATATGTTGTCACTCACATGATCTACACAGAGCAGCCTGCCCATTTTTACAGAGAGGGAGTAGCCCTCACCTATATTAAGAAAGGGACTGAAGCTCCCTATAATTGTAATTGTACTGAATGAATCTAGAGAATATCCTACATGAACTAGTGCCTGTGGTGAAAAGCCTAGGATTCGAGGCTCTTGGTGCATGCTGCAATCACCAGCCAAAACACCACCAGCTAACAGGGAGTAAGGCCTCATGGCATCATTCTCTCCTTTCCTTCCTCATAGCTAGTGAACTTCAACCTGAGAGCTAAAAGACTTGCAAGAATAACTGCATAATTACATTCTGACAAAAATTAGTTGTTATTTTATGATTACTTTCTGAGGGGAAAAATTTCATCTTCCCCAGTGTTCAAAATTAGGGTCTTGTAAGGAAAGAAGTGAGAAGTGCTTGCTTTGACACCTCTGAGAAAGGTTCTAGGAAAAAGCTTTCAAGAGTATGGATGTGAGACACATGTCACATTTTAAAGAGAAGAGATGATTTTGCTGCAGGGTAGCTAGAAAAGGAAATGTCACTTTGGCAATTGGATTCAGTACGTAACGTACGCACTTAAAAATGTCATGACCTTCTTCCTTGGTATTCACACATACACGCAAAGACTGCAATATGGCTCGTTTATTTTAAAGCACTGCTGCAGCTTGACACTGCAGTGAAGAAATGTTAAGTAATAGTGCTGGTTTTGAATGTACTCCACAGAAAATATGTCCAAGGGATTTATGTATATAACTCCTCTGTACTCCTTTAAGCACTTCTTCCCTAAGGGCTCTCATTCACTAAACTGCTTGTTTGGGTTTTGCGCAGCACAGACATTCAAAACACCCCAACACTGCTAGCATGTTTATCAAGTAAGGTAGCCAGATGTTCAGAAACATCAGCAAAGACTAAGGTTAAATACCTCCCTCAGGGGTTCCTCTTCTGAAAATATTTTATGACTGTGAGTTATTTTGAAGAGTATTGAATTGCCTTTTTCTGTTACCTTCCCACAGCATCACATAGAGCCAGGGACACAAAGGAAGAATGACAAACACAGAAACTGGAAGACCAAGAAAGTGCAGCTCGTTACATCTTGGAAACACACAATCATTTCTATTAATATTAAATACTAGTACCTGAAAGAGAAGATAAAGATTAGTTTAACATACAACATCGAATTACAGTGTAAACTGTCTCTTAAGCTCAATGACTGAGTTGCAAGGTTCAGTTCAATGAGGTTTAGCCTAAGTTAAAAAAAAAGGTCAAGACAGTCAATGTGAATAAGCACAAATTATTTCAGATGTCTTATTACAAAATCAGAAAAAAAATCTAGTTGATTTTTCGAGAGTTTTTGTTTAGTTTTGGAGTTTTTTCATAGCTTGGTTGCTAGTTATGCATTTTCTGTCTTGACATCCATCCTTTTACTGTATGATTATTTACATGACTATTTGCTTTTTCACAGTCAGGTATAGGGTGATTATTTTGGTGCGGCACAAACTTTCAGGCTGAAAGTAGTTTAAACCATAGCGAGATAGCCATCCATCGGGAAACTTCCTTCCTGGTGTTTTACTATAGAAGCGGCTGGTGTCTTTTTTCTTATTTTTGATTTTAGCTCATATGCTTTGGGGTTTCTTCCAAGAATGTATTTGCAGTTGATTTGCAGTCATAATTAAGAAATGTGTTAAACCTTCTGTCAATTAGCCTAATTGATGCAAAACCCTGATTGTGTCCTGAGAGAAATGAATTTCCCCAGCTGAACCTTATCAAAGAACAGCTTAGCACAAAATAAAGAAGAGACCAAAACACGCAAGACTGCCAAGATAAAAAACTTGTGATGCTTTGCAACAAGGTGAAAGAAAAAAATAGGTGTTACAGCAGACTGTGTAGGTGTTATAAAAATAAGTGAAGTTTTTTTAAAAATGCTTTCCTTTTAGTGCATAGACTTAATATAAAGCCTTTAAAAGTAAGAGTAGAAATGAGGCAGAGATGCCCATGGGATAAAAGATTTATCAGGAAATAATATCAGAAAGTGGAAAGGATAGGGACTGTAAAAGGCAGTGGTTAACAAGCCAGAGAAATGATTTGCTTTTTTATTTCTCATTCCTTCTGAAAATGCCTATTACAGAATACAGTGAATACAGAGTGCATATGGGATGTGATGACAGATGCCTCAGCCATATGAGGCTATCAGAAGAACTGGCTGTTAACTAATAAAAGCACAGGTGATGGTGAGCACAAAAAGCTCAAACCTGAATGAGAAAGAGCTGCTGCAAGCTACTGTATGCACAGGTATGGTGGAAAACTTGGTCAAATAATGGGATCAACTGCCAATTTATTTCTAAAATATTCCAAGTTTTTCCTAAGAAAACCTTCCTCCTCCTCAGGTCTGATGAATAAAATATTAGCCAAGGAGCCAAGTACTAAGGAGTTCAAATTTTGCTTGTAGAGAGGTTTTATCTGTACCTGAAATTGAACAGAAATTCAACTTCTGAGTCAGGACTGGAGTCTGTGTTCTTAAATTCTGCTCAGAGTATAAGTACACAGTGACCTCCTGGTAAATCATCTCACCATTTTCTCCCATTCTCCACTTGAAAACAGAGGCAATAAGTTACCTGCTACTTTGCTATAACCTTGTAAATTCCTTGGCTTATATGGAGGGGCAAAAGAGAAGTTCACTGGAATTATTTATTTTCATTGGCTTTAAGGTATAAGTGGGAAAGACAGTTCTGGTGAAGAGCTGGATGAGTGGTGCTACGTGTAGAAAAGCTTCTTCTGAGCCAATTTTATTGTATTTAATCTAAATCTCAAAAATGGTTCAAGAAGGTGCAGTATTGTTTAGTATGTTCTGCTTTCTGCTACTACACTCTTTCACTGCCATAAAATGCCTATGCCACATCTATTTATGTTTTTCTCATAGTAAAGACAGAAGGGTTAAGCAAACACAGAAGGAAACATTGTTTTTTATGCAACTGTCTACACAGAGCTTTCCTTGACCCCGTACTTCAATATTTGCTTAAATAGCTACTAAACTAAAGCTGGACATAAAGCCTGGATGATAATAATGGTGAATGTTGATGTGCCATGATACCAGAGCGTTTAAACAGCGATGTCTGGATGCTGCCAGACTGTGTTTCCCATAACATCTTCTTCATCACAGTTAGTCTGAATAGGAAAATACACTCCCTGTATATAGAAACTCAAACTTTAAGAAGCAGCTAGAATGGAACAAGAAGTGCAGCATGTCTCTTTGCATCAAAATCTCTCCTTGCTCTTTTTCATGCACCTTCTCATACACATGTGTGCACACAAACACATGCATATACCCACTACAGAACTATATTTTAGTCTAGCAAATACTTTTGTCATCTTTTAATCCTCTATTAAAAGGTGTCAGGGGGTAGAAAGGAAAGTGATGTCTGAAAGTAAATCTAAGCAGCCCTGAAAAAAAATGCAGAGGAAACTCTACAATTAATAAAGTGCACCATTTTATGCTCTGTACAAATGAACAAATGAGAGCAAGGTGCACATAAATGCTGGAGACCTAACTTGCAACTGAGAAATGTGGTACATCCCCACACAGATACAAGGAAGAACCTAAGTGTGGTCAGTGGAAAAATGTGAAAGGAAACTCGATCCTTAATCAGTCTCAGCTGGTTCCAGTTGTGAAACTACTACTTGCACTAGTTTGCATTTATGTTCAAGAGACCATTAACCTCAGCAAGGCTGCCCATAGAAAGTAAATGCTACTTTAAGCGTAGGTCATTTGTGTCAATCACATTAACAATACATGTTTCAAGTATGTTGGCAACCCTTTGGATTATAAATGTTGAAAGGCTTAAAAAGTGACTGTCCTCAAAGGGGGCATCTGTGTTCAAAATGAGAGAGGGTCAGAAAGAGAGCTCAAGCACTGGGCTCCTGGTAAATGGCATTTCTTATTTTTTGCACAAGCATTTTCTATGGCAGTACATGAACATATTTCTGGAGATACTCCTTTCAGAGAACTCTCTCAAAAGACAGGATGGATAAGACATGACCATCTCTAGCTCCTTCAAACTTAGTTTCTCAAAGTTATCCCAGATGTTTTTAAACCTCAAGCATCACCTTATATCCTCCTGCTACATCCAAGAGACATGACACAATTTTCAGTTTTGCATCCAAGAGTAGTTTGCAGAGTTAAATACAAGACAAAATCAAGGAACCATTTCCATGCAGACATCAATATCGAATGAGAGTGTTTTCTACCTTACCAACTTCACTATGAGAAAGAGTTGGGTGGACTGATGTGACACAACCATTTTACAGCAACAGTACAGTAAATGCAAAAACCTAGCACTATTGGGCTATGACACAGCCCTCATTGTTTCAGACATTTTGAATGGGGAAAAAAAAAACAACAAAAAAACAAAAACAAAAAACAGAGAAGATGGCATTGCCTCAGAGCTGTTATTCTCTACCAAATTGCATTCAGAGGCATCCCTAAGTGCTAGGCAGCCTGTGCACAACCCCTGTGCTTTAGCTGGAGCCGCACCAAAGCAATGTAGTCAAAAGCCAGTCTACACAACTTGGCCTTGAAACCAGAGATTGATACTTTGCCCTTTCCTACTCAGCAACAGAACCATATCCAGAGTATCTTTCCCTGCATCATTAATTACCGAGGTCCTAAGAATGTACTCTGCTTTATAAAGATAAAATATTTCAAGTTCTGCACTGTGTCTGCATCATTAGCGTAGCCCTATTTCTTAAGACACTTGATTTATGCCACTGTACAGCTTCCTGTCATTGCAGGCTCTACAATTCACTTCTTTTAATATGTTTCATGAAGGCTACTTGCTGACAAGGGAGGGCTCCACCAGCGGTGTGCTGCCACAGTGTACTTGTAGCCTTGAAGTCTCTGCACCTGATCATTTCATAAGAGGAAATGTCTGGCACTGTGGCTATATGGTGATCAGCAGAGAGGAGCTGTGTTTGCCTCAGGCAACCTCCTGCCAGCAGTACAATGTCTGTTTTGAAATTTTGTCCCTTTTCACATTTCATATTAATCCACAGCCCTCTGTAGAACAGACAAGTCAGAAATAATATGCTCCATAAAAAATGAAAAATTAAAAAAAAATAAAGAAAAGAAATAAGTGAAAGAGGGAGTCAAGGTGACATGTTCCTTCATTGTTTTTTCTTTGTCTTATTCCCAAGTGCTCCCTACATTCTCTAACTCCTCTACATTTTGTTTTGGAAGTATATACTTTCTTTGTTTCTGAAAACTCACATGAAATTCCTGACAAAACGGTTGAAGCTTTGGAGGTGTGCCTTCTTTCCACATATTTCTATATTACTGAACTCTGGAATAAATTGGTTACCCCTCTCCTGGGATTCTTTGGATTTAATTCAGCACTTATATAAATGGCAATGTAAATTACATATCTAATGAATTAGGTGTAGTAATAATGGTGTAATATGCACTGTGCTACTTATTACTGAATCTGCAAATTGAAGTTAATTTACTCAAGAAGAAAATAGTAAAAGAAACCATAATACAGTTGAGAGTAACTGTACTCTGCTGTACCTGAACGAGTTAGAGACTAATTGCAAATATTTTATTATCACTACAAATTTCTCTACTACTCTTCCATTAAAGCAAAGTGCTCATTTTCCCCATTTTTTGAATTAATTTCTTTCGCAAATCCTCCTATACACTAAAGTATTTGCATACCAATATTGTATACACCATATTAGAGCAGAAAACCATGAGGACAGAGGAAAATGCTACAATTACCTAGTCTGACCTCCTACATAGCACAGGGCATAGAGATTCCCTGAATTAATTCCTGTCAGAAGTTAAAAATACATTTAATATTGATCTTAAAATATCCCACAATGGAAAGCTCACCACAATTCTTATTAAAATTTACCTTTAATTTGTCTAAATTTCTAGCTTTCAATCCTGATACCTAAAATAGTTAGCTGAAAAAGTACATCATCCTGTCCTTAGCAATATTTTACTAGCTGTTTTTATGTGTATGATGAAGTTTAATCTCCTTTGCTGAGTTAATCTGACAAATCTCCTCCCTCTTGTCCTCTAATCATTCTTATAGCTCTTCTCTAAACATTTTCTATTTTTTCAAAATCCTTCCTTGTGTGCAGACAAAAAAAACCCAATCATCAATAGTACTACTATTAAGTACAGACAAAATACAGCATCCCTTTAAATAGCCACAGAGTTCTCATTTAAATAGCCACCTTTAAATAAACACAATCTGTTTGACTGCTGTGTTAAACAAACTTCCCTGTCTGACCAACCAGGAGCTACTCTGTGGCCTCTTGCATCAGGCTGCTGCCCCTCCGGAGCTCAACCTGCAGCTTACACTGCACCTCCACACCAAGCTAACGGCACTAAATGGATTTCTCAAAAGCTGTGTTATACTGGGAATCCACACTGAACTAATTATGCAATATGAACCACGGGTCTAGAGTCACTACTCCACAGACACCCCATCTGTGAAACAGGCTTTCCTGCTTCTCTGTGTTGAAACACTTTATTTGATTGTACTTGCACCATCATGATGTCCAGATTGCTCTGAAGGAGTGCCAGTCCTCCAGTCTGCATATTCTAAATTCAGTTTATTTTTAACATTGTTGTAGGCACGCAGAAACTGAACCTCCTACTTTGTTCTGCTAGAGTAGGATTAACTCAAATCACCAGGCTTCAGTCATCTCAAAGCTGGTATCCAGCTGAACCTATTGGAGTTTCTTTCCCAGCTATAAAACAAAGCAGACTCTTTTAGAGAGAGTCATCCACACCTACTCTAGATAATTTACATGTCTGAAATATGTAGAAAGTTTTATTCATTTTATAGGTGCCTGTCTCTCACCAGTGACTACACAGGAAAGCTAGTTAGCATTTTTTTCACATTTATGGAGAAAAAAAAAGGATGATAATTGTAATTGTGACCAAGTATGTCCAAGTATGTGAAAACTTCAGAAGATGCTGAGCAAGTAAAACTTGAGGACACATTACTTCTGCCATATCTATCATGACCATTCCCCTCTATCTCAAAGAGCAAAGAAACAAGAATATTTGGCTCTTAGAAGAAACACTGCTATATTGGGATTCCATTAACCTCTCACTAAGCACAGGGATTGCCTTTATATTACCTTGTTCATTTTGGAAAAGTGAATAATTCATGACAAAGATGGTCTAATAGGAAAGTATTTCAAAGTTAGTATGTATACAACAGTCAAACAACATTATGCTATGGCTAGCTATAAATGGTGCCGCTAATTCAACATTACAGTAGACTTGTGGCATCTTTGCTGGTATATTTGTGTACAAGTATACCTGTTTACATGTCTCCGTGTGTGATATAATGGTTGACTAGAGAAAAAACAAACTTGATGGAAATAGCACAAGAAGTCAATAGATATCTAATAGAAACTATATAACAATGATTTTTGCAGATTGACAGCAGGAAACAGAATAGTTGACATATGCAAGAAAAAAAGACAATATATTGGAACATAGAATCTCCCCGTGAAACATATAGTATCAGTGGGAAGAAGCCACAAATAATGAAAGCATGTGAAAAGGTATATGTGAAAGATTACTCTAAATTGATTGCAAATAAATATTGTTGTCAGTAATGAAAGTCTGTGCCTGACAGAGCCAGCAAAAAGGACAATGAAGACAACTGCTCTACCTAGTGGTCTCAGTTAGAGCTCAAGATCAAGTAAATCGATATAAGAATGAATAAAAAAAATATGCTATTATCAGGACCTTTATAGTTGGTACAGAAATGTATTGACTTAAAAAGAAAGCTAAAAAGAATTTGGAAGGATATCTCCAGAAGAACGGAGTCTTAGGATGACTCTACCAGATTCAAACCAGCTGGATAAGGAATCATTATCCAGATTTTGTGTTGAGGTTGAATGAGATAGCTTGACCAAATGAACAGAATGAGGAACAAAAGAATCCCAAGTTGGGCTTTTGTGCTACATGCCATCTTCCAGACAAAACAGATATCTTCGAGAATAAAGCAATTAACATTTCTCTGAATGCCAGTAAGGCTTCACATCTGTTTGCTGCCCATTGCTGTAAAGTTTTTCCTTCATATCTAGATTGCTCCGTGCTGAAGATCCCAGTGAAACTCAAAGGAAAGCACCTACTAATCAGGCACATATTAAGCATGAAGTCCAACACCTTATTGTGGAATTATGTCTTCTTCTGACAATTTTGCAGAGTTTTCATGAGAAATTTGTGAACATGCAAACTTTCTGGGCACATAAGCAGCCAATTGCCTCTGCAAATCTCTTTTCTGTTGCAGAGGAACAGCAGGCCTCTGAAAACGTGAACAAAAGACTGTAAATATTTCAAAAGAAAAATATCCACTCTCACACACCTAGACTGTGCTCAGTCTGGAGATAAGCACGCAATTATCTCCTCTTTCCTGGTGCTTTGGTTTCTACAGAAAAAAAATATCTGGATATACGTACTAACTAGGAGTTGTGCTTATCCCAGTCACGTCCCCTGTCTTTCAAGTTAAGGAACAAAGACCATCAGATTAGAGATGCTTTGCCAAATTGGCCATTCAGGCACTACTTGCAACAGTTTTGGAAATGGGAAGTTTCTGCCCTAATGAAGTTTGTGGTGAAGTCTGTTGGCATTTTCAACTTTAATTTTAACCTATTTCTTTAGCATTATTAATGCATCTGATATGTTTCAGTTCTTTGAGAAACAGAGATCTGCTTATTGAACCTGTGTCTACTGTGGTTTGTAGACATCCGAGCAAAGGATCTATTTTATTTGGGTAGCACACTCATATGCCAAACCTTTCAAATCTTTTGTCTCTAACGAGGCCTGCTGCTACTCCAGTACCTGTTCACTGCATTTTTGGCTGCTGTTTCTTTTGTCTTGGAATAAAATATTGGGGGTTTTTTTGGGGCTCTGTTTTTCCTTCATTTTCTATAATTCTAAATTTATTCTGCAATATCTCTGGCCTTCCACTGGACTTGCATACCTAATGTGTTACACCTGTATGTTTCTGTGTTCATGCTGCAAACTTATGTTCCTATAGATTCATGATTTCCAGCCCACTAATACTGTTATTAATTTTCCAAGAACTTCCCAAGTATCTTCTTGAGCATTCAAAAGATAATATTTTACTGCACTAAATATAAAAAAAAACTAAATAAATCTGAGTTTATGAAATATAGCTCATCTGTAACAAGAACTTTTATAAAGATAAGGCGATTTGTTTTAAATCTTTGATCAAATAATATATTAATGTATATTTCCAGAATTTTGAAAACCTTAGTGATATGCACGGCATTTAGCAAATTAATAAAACATAATAGGGATGGAGTTATTTAAAAACAATTGTTTTCCTCCATAGTGAAGGGTTCCTGGGTTTATTCACCTAATTATCTAGGTTTAACAATAAACATTATTTAATTGAAATTTCTTGAGTTTGTCTGTGTGGACAAAATATAACTATCACTTTTCATTTACTGCTATCAAATAGGATAAGAACCATGACTAATATGATAAAGATAGAATTGTATCAAAAGCTCTCAAATGCCACTTTAAAAATTATTCATGCACTTCACTTAAAAGTCCTTGGTGAGCTCCTAAATTCCTCAATTTAAAAATGGGGTTTCTATGTCAGACTTACTTTATATAAATTATTTTTTCACTCTGCCCATTTTTGTTCTCTTGTGTATAGGTGTGGAAGAACTTGGTAAACTTCCTGAGTGAGTTACAAGGCAGAACTTGGTAGAATTAATTGCTAGTTTTCTGCAAATAATGACCTATAGAGGTGATCACTTTTCACAGCAATCTGTAACAGCAGGACATACATATTTTTGCTTCCGTTATCATTTCTGGCACTTTGTCACTGTGGAAGGCAGAAGTCCAAAGTAGCTGGTAAGGGTGGTTCACTGACTTGAAGTAAGGATTTTCCACATAGCGTTATAAACTGTTTGTCATTCCTCCTAACAGACAGCAATTTGCATAAGTACCTGGTAATGACAAGATATTTAAGAATTTTATTTGTTGGATATGTTTCACTTTAGATGATTAAGGTAGGGTTTGGATTGAGGGAGTTTTGCTGTCTATAGGTTAACTTCACAAATCACGCGAAAAAGCATATCCAGGTGTGACATACACAATACCACATGGAGAGATGAGGATGCTGAGAATAGTCATGGAAGACTACTCTGCAGTGGATTGTCTACTCTGTAAAGCAACATATTTTCAGAAATAAATATCCTATCTAAAAAATGTAGTAATTCCCTAGCTATTACCCTGATAATCACATAATCATTCTAAATAACTAGCTTCTTAGCTCATGAGTTCTGAGGAAGTAGGATGTCTTCATGCGCTAGCAAACTACATAGCTAAAGATGAGGGCAAGCCTGAGTGTCTCTTGTGTATCAGTAGATTCACAAGTGCATGATTCTACAAGATGAAACAGATAGCTGTTAGACAATATGGACATACCTCCTAATTCCCAGTATTCTCTTATTCACATTACATAGTCACTCCATCATTAGGGAGAAATGAAAAATGAAAGGCAAGTCAGTATGCCTGTATGCATTTGAGAACATGGTCTCTTTTTCCATCTGTACTGGTAACTCTTCCCTCTGACAACACACTTCACACCCTCAGGTGCTGTTTTATTTTTCTCCAAGCAGTTCTGCGGTGCATTATACTGTAATTAATGTTTTCCATCTTCCTTTGGAACATTCTCCTGATGCTTCCTAGTAGGTACAACTTTGTTTGCAGTGACTAGCAAAACGTATCTGGATATTTGAAAATAAAATAAGTCATAGAATATATTTCAGATTAAAGCTCTTGAATTGGAAACATGGTTAGAACCATTCTGTGACAATAGAATTTTTTTTGTTACTTCTTCTTAGGAGTCTAACTCAATTCTATGCACACTTTCTTTAAAACTCGTTAATTTTTAAAGATATCAATAGAACTTTATCCACTTACTGTGGCTATATAAGAAACCAGGGGGAAAAAAGAAACTCACTGAAAAGGACGTGTTTTTGCTTTATACTATGTTTGTTGCTGCTATGCAGATGCACAGCTGAGTAGTCTTTGGAGATGGCTGCGCAAGTTGGACATCATTGCACAGTTTTGTGTTCTCTCATGTCTCTCCAATTAAATTATCCTTCTTCCCTTTATTCTGCCAAGGAAATAAAACTGGGTGAAATATTTCTCAGTTCTGGCAAAGAATTCGTTATGTGGAGGACCCAAACTTCTAAGAACCATTTTTTCTCTGACCCTCGGTAGGATATAGTATTGTCTCATTTTTCAAAGACTTTGTGCATGTTTTCAAGTCAAAAGCACTGAATTTCTATATACCAAATATATATTTTTGACAGAGAATTGCAAAAGAAGTTTATAATATAGTTCCAAATATAAACAGTTGGAACACAAATTAAATATAACCAATATTAAAAATAAAGCATTAACATCTTGCTGGTATTCTTCACAGAGTAATCTAATACAACAGAATAATAACACTGCAGAATAGGATGTGCAGCTGTAGCAAATTTCAAGCTTTCCATACAAAAACTCAAAACAAAAGTCATAACAATTACTGGAACCTTACCGTGGCCTGGTGAAACAGGCACCATTATCACAGTGCTAAAGATTTTGTGAGAGAAAAAAAAACAAATCAGACTGGATTGCACTGTTTTGGTACTCATGTTAGGAATCACTGCAGCTCTGCATCACAGAAGTAGAGTTTCTGGAGGCAAGGAGAAAGGCAGAGTATTTTCAGGGATAAAGGAGGAACACAGCTGCTGTACCAGCATGGTGGCTACTGCATATGCTGTTGTTAGAGCAGAAGGAAAAGGGTATGGCTTTTGCTCTCACTTCATGCAGTCCATTGCCAGTGTGAAGTCTGGATGGAGACAGTCCTTCTCTGCTAGTGCAGAAGCTTTCCCTCACCTCTCCTGCTGGGGCCAAGGCATCCCAATCTGCCACTAGATGTGTTGCTGTAAGTGACCTGAGCCTGGAACAGGTGACAAAGCTGCAGCCTTCACCATATGTGGGTTAAAGAAAACACAAACTCACATTTTTCATGAAGACTAACTTGTCAAAGTACTATTATCACGTGTTCTTTCTACCAAGGCAGCTTCTGCATCTGCATGTTAAATCGCCTGTTACTGAGACCTAGGGAAGAGATGTGTGCTGTGTTACTGAGAGCTGCACAGAGCTTCAGAGCTTTAGGCTGTTGATCACTGCGTTAGGAAGAGACGTGCCCAGTTCAGACAAAACATTTACTTTTAAATGGGTGCCTGTTGATGGCAGAGGTCTAATTCAGACTTCCTTGATCACTGTGGCTGGCACACTCCCAGATACTGCATTATATTAACAAGGTTCATAAACTGGCAGATATATAATTCTTCCACTTAACTCTCTGCAATGAAGCACAGACTCTGAGGACATGGCCTTTCCGAGAATGCTCTCTCTTTGTAATTCGTCATTCCCCTGAAATGCCTCATGTGACATGATGTTACTGGAATTTTCAGCTAAAAGGTTCAATTTTNTTTTGGTTACACATATTGCAGAATTTATTCATATGTATTCTGCCACCCCAGGCGGTGACTGGGATCTCTGCCACCAAGCTATTTCCATTCTGGACAAGGAGATCCCTATTTTTCATGCGGAAAAAAAAGTGAATGATCCCCTGCCCTTCAGCAGAAGGGCGGTAAGGGGAAAGGTGCCTTTGACCATGGAATTCAAACTGTCCTTCCACTTGGAGCCTCTAGAGCATAATCTCTCTTTGTAGTAGCCTAGGCTGCATGGTGTGATATTCATTTAAACTCTCCAGTGGTTCTCCTTTTGCAAGAAAGGTTTTCACAAAGCGCTTTGGCATTTGCTTTTTGAAGCCTGCTTAGCTGATTTTGCTGAATAGAAAAGGTAGCCCTGAAACATATCTTTTATTATAGATTACAAAAGTAGAAAAAGCCTGCAGCAGGCTAACACTCACAGAAAAATAACATTGAAACATTAGCTGAGTTACTTTAAACATTACAATACATTTTATTGACCTTGAAACCCCCCTGACACTTGATGCTGTTATATTGTGCACCTAGAAAAAAAATGTTTACTAAGCAGTGTATTTTCTGGATGTACGGATCCTAGGGAGATGCAATAATGTGGAGCACCCTATGCACAGTGCTGTGTATTTTCACTAAGATACCTCTATTTCTTTACTCCAGAGAATGAGGGTTGAAGGAGTTACTTGGTTAAAATAAATTCATTCTTTCTCATCGTCCTTACATGCATTACCAGAGACAGAGACTGTCCTGTCAGGCACCCCATCTTCCCATATTGTGCACAAAGCCTCTGCCTGACTTAAACACCTTTCCAGCAACTCTGTTGCTGATGGCACTGCCAAAGAGACCAGTCAATTCATCTGCTCTTAGTCTAAAATTCACAGTATCACAATATCAGCAAGGTTGGAAGAGACCTTAGAGATCATCAAATCCAACCTATAATCTTACAGGAACCCATCATCTAAACCATAGCACCAAGTGCCTCATCCAGCCTACTCTTGAACACCTCCAGGGTCAGTGACTCCACAGCCTCCCTGGGCAGCCCATTCCAATGGCAGTTCACCCTTTAAGTGAAGAATTTCTTCCTAATATCAAGTCTAAACCTCCCCTGATGGAGCTTGAGACTGTGCCCTCTTGTTCTGTCGCCAGTTACCTGAGAGAAGAGACCGACCCTCGCCTGACTGCAACCTCCTTTCAGGTAGTTATAGACAGCAATTAGGTCACCCCTGAGTCTCCTCTTCTCCAGACTAAACAACCCCAGCTCCTTCAGCCACTCCTCATAGGGCTTGTACTCCAGCCCCTTTGCTATCCTCTGAATGGGTTCCAGTAACTCAACATCTTTCCTATACTGGGCTTCTGAATGACTGTATTTTGATACTCAATCAACATTCAGATTTGATAAATTCAATCTCTATTCATCTAGATCATACTATCTAGAGCTGTTCCTATGAATGTCTTGTTTGTGTTTCTTTTTATATGTTAAAGTAATGGGCTTGACTCTTCAGGGTGCTGAAGGGCTACTTCAGCTGTTCTGCACACTTTGCATTCCATACATCCATCTGCAATGTCAGCACCACCATCACCATCTGTCATAGGAACACTTTGATCAGAGCAGTATCAGGCTGTTACAACACAACCACCACCGTGAAGCCAGTGACAAAGCTGTCATGTTGCATGAAGTTTCTTGATGCTGTGACCATCATCAGAGCCTTCAAATAAACAACAGTTCATGGCAGGAAAAATAAATATCATCACAGGGAAAGAGTCAGTTGTTAAAGGAAAATCTCTTACCTCTGATGAAATTTTCTGGCTCTTGTCATTTATGTGACATCAATGATCTAATTTAATCTAACATGTAATGATGGAGAAGAGCAAATTATCTATGCCTCCTTATTGAACTTTTATTCTATACAGTTTTCATGATTAGCCACAGTCCCGAGAAACTGGCAGACACAACAACATATTATTCCCTTTCTTTTCTACTCACTCTCCTCTGAAAGCTTCTGTTTCCCAGATCTGAGGGCCCAGTGTTCACACTCAAAGCATTGAGGTTTATCTGCCATATGGGTGCCTCAACATGGAGGGATGAATTTTCACTGAACAGAAGCACTCACATGTGTTTGTTTACCAGGAATTCAGAGCTCTCCTGTACCATCAAAATATTTTCTCCTATACAATCTGCACAAATTTCAAATATGCTTCTTTTTTCCCTACTGCCCCTCAAAAGAGTGAGTAGCATTGATAATCAACTATTTCTTCTGATGCAATTCAATTTAAAATGCTAGGCATTCATTTGATGGGCTGTGAGGAGTCTGTGCCTTTCTTAGATCTGCAGAATAAAGAACCAATTTTTCTTTTCCTAATCCTATGGCTGTCTGCAAAAGGTGACACACAGTGACAAATAATGATAAGAAAAGCTACTGCTGCCAAAAGCAGTAAGATACCAAAGCCAGATGATTAAACCATTTCAAAGCTTTCCAAGAAGACAAGAGGCGAAAAGGTCCAAAGTTTTTTCATAGAAGATTTTGTCCTATAAAACCTTCAGAGCAAAGCTCATATACAGACACATATACACTTTTGCTTTAATAATCCATTCCTACTATTAACAGAGAAAATGGGCCAATGCACATTTTAAAGCCTTTCACTCTAGTTCTTCATTTGTTTAAGCTTCATTCTTTGGATTTGGGATTTTTGCTGTTGCTGAGTGGACAGAGGCAATTTTCCTTGTTTCAAAAACAAGTGGGATTATTTTTCCCAACCTCTACATCTCTAAATGGCTAAATCCTTTTGATGTGAACAGCAGGAACCAAATCCTGTTGACACACATACAATCAGAACTCTATTGACAAGTTGGGTTACAGAACTACACAATGAGTGGAAACAGCAATACACTTTTCGATCTCCAGGACTTCCCATATATTTGGGTGGAATTAACAAAAGTATGTAACCTTTGACCCTAATCAAGTGAGAAAATGTAAAGTAGAGACAATTCCACAAAAGCAGAAAAGAGAAAATTACAAACTCTCCAGTTTTTAACATGTTCTTTTGGCAGCAGTAATGCCTTCAGCCTGCACTAAGCAATACACACTTGAGCTGCACTCAGTACCTGCTGAACACAGCTAGTGGAGAATTTGCTTCTGGCTTCCTAGCCCTATTCTTGCTCTAAGCTGTGTTCTGGGGATCTGCACAGGTCAGCCTGCTGTGGCCTTCCCTCTGCCCAAAGAGACATGCTTGCCTCAGTTTCCTGAGAGAATGCATCAGAGTCCTGGCTGGGCCATTTTACCCGTGGGAGCAGAAATGTAAAGTTCAGTGCCAAGCCTTAATCTACAAGATGCTCCGTGGTTCAGTTAATACAGAGGTCAGCAATAAGCAATCCCTAGTTCCATCTCACACAAGCTGGTAGCCCCTGTATTTTAGGTTGTCTTTCATGTCCGAGGCAGGAAAAAGTACACCCTACTCTTTAGCTGTGAGATGAAATCATGGAAAAGTGCCAAATATCATGTGGTTATCAAAAGTATAAATGACACTGAAATACCGAGAGTGAAGATTTGTCAAAAGTTTAGGTCAAAATTGCAGAAAACTGTTTAAGTTTAAACTTTCTGGAAATTTGGGTCAAGCCAAGTGTCTGTAATATAGCTACAAAACAGGTAAGTATCTCTTGCTTTCTACTGTTGTTAAAGGTTTGCACAGTTCTTTTCTGACAAGCCACAGTGCTGTGATTTTCAGTGCCCCTGTATTCTCTTCAATTCATCAGGTGAAAAAGCTTGCCAGGGAAGATGCTAAGGGAGCAGCTGTCCTGAATGAGACAGGACTGCTCTTAAGAACCTCTAAGGTTCTCAAACAAAAGCATTCTAGCAGGTCTTCATAGTGATCTTCAAATGCTCACACAAAAATGAAATCTGCAGAAGATTGAACAGTTCACTGAGAGATAAAGAAAAATTTTATGCTAAGTACCTTCTAGTAAGCTGATACAAAAAAAATTATGATGCACTAGTTGAAATAAATGCAATTTTTATCACACTTATCTTTTCCAATGTGTCTTATCTATGTTTATGTGACTTATCTATATTTATGATTCATGTTTTTACTGTGTCTGCAAAAAAAATATAAAAAAACTTCAGGGCAGCTTCCAACTTAAGAAAGGAAATTAAATTAATTTGACAATTACGCAGGCTAAGAAATTTCTACTTTGGTTTGCTTTGCTTTTAATTTCATGATTGCCCACTAGATATTATTGAGGATATGGAAATTTAGCATCCTTTTTTTATCAATTATTTTATTGCACAAAATAAAGCTACTTGGCCATACTAATGACATATTCTTTCCAGACAGCACATAGACAGTTAATTTTGCAGGAGAATGACAGCAAGGCCACACAGTCATCCTTCCCTATCAGGAATCTTATACCAATAATTTTTTCCAATGGTCCTTTTATGATGAAAGGTAGTGAAACTTGGAGGAATGACAGGGTTCTCATAATGTCAAATGTAAGCACAAATAAAAATGTACCTCAACAGAGTAGTTTTCCATGGAACGTAGCAACAGTTTTACATTAAACTCCAGCAATGATGTTCACTCACTGATGCGGCACTGCTGCAGGCAGTGAAATCATGCTTGAAAGGGTTTTTGTAGGGGGCAGCTTTAGGACCCCCATGACACTAACTTAAATCTACAGATATTAATAGAAAGGTCTCTGTTTCACCTTTCCTGGTAAATAATGAGTATTAGTCTTCTGAGAATCAATATACTGGAAGCTTTCTAGATAATAATTCTCCATTTCTTCAGTTGCTCATAATGTGCATGTATGTGTATATATATTTCTCCAGAGTTCAAAAATCCATTTGAATGAAACATTGTTCCTTAAATGCATAGCATTTCAAAGGCTTTATACGTGTGGCCAACTGTAACTTCAGAAATGCGATTAATTTGCACATGGGTAGACACGTAGCATCAAGCTTTGCAATAAAATGTTCCCAGGGCCAGAATTAACCTCCATTTTTTTTTCTGCATTATTATTGCTTGAACTAGCCCAGATTTTGCTTAGGTCTTAAAACAGATGTTTATAGAATCCTGCAAAAACTTAATAATGTAAAGTAAATACACAAGCTGTTTCAGAAGATAGTGTAACATTTTTCCATAGGAAAACACAATGGTTCAGTGTTTTTACATCTAAGGTTCATTTCTCCTGACCAAGTAAAATCATAGGAAAAAGCATATTTTTTCAGTGAAGCCAAGACTATGTACTATTTCTTAACTCTTAACTCATTAATCTTCATCTCAAGCCTTCCCCTTATCTGTCTCAGATTTTACCCACTTTCAGTTTGTGTTTCCTACTTCCTATCACTCTTTTGTTTCAGGTGTCCAGCTTACAAGATAACTTGTAATAATTATCTATATAGACATTGTTTTAAAGGAGGGAAATGTGGGTGCCTTGACATGGAATGATGGTTTTTTATATAATTGCTTTTTTCCCCAAATCTAGTGCTATTTGAAATGTATAAAAACATTCATCTCCATAAAAAAAGTGAGAAAAATAGGGTGACAGTATTTTGATCAATACCAATTCTGATTAAGATTTATCACAGCACTTGATATTTGGACTAAGTCTCGAAGAACACGCACGGAAACTCAGGATCCACCAAGAGTCTTTAGCAGCGTAACAGGACACTGCTCTCTTGGGTGGGGAATATAATATTTACTTTTTTATTTGCAAAAAAATGCATTAACTTCATCCTGTAATTAATCTTATTATCAAAGTTTCAGTAATGCAGTTTAATTGATGATTTATTTTAGGCTTTTTCTTGTCTTCTTTTTTCCTTTGCAGAAGGAAAGAGGGTTTTTTCAATGTGTTTATAGATTGAAAAAAAACCCAAACCAATAAAAAAATTTAAATTGTTAGGATCATTTTATATAAAATTAAGGTCAACAGATGCCATCAAAGCACACCCAGGGAGCTGGTACAGGCATGGGTTATGTGTCACTTTTAGAAAGAGCAGTACTCATTTATATTGTCATATGGACACATCAGGGAAAGTTGTAGAGAGCAGATTTTTTTCAAGCTGCAGAAAATGAGGTTCATAAAAACACGCATTCACTAATCAGTACATATATAAATGAGAAGGGTTGTTTTTAATGGTTCCTTCTTCTCTAGAGGCCCATACTACAGGATTAAAATGCGAATTGGACAGATGTAGACACCTAATCTTGATAGGTCTGGGATCTAGAACTGATCTTCTGTTCATTGCATCTATTTCTTTTTATCACTGCACGATTTATAAAAAACAAAGCTTGGTTAATTAAAAAATAGGGAGAGATGCAAAGCAACAAGATTTTTCAAGCTGACTTTCCCAGTTCTAAACTTTTTCTAAGACAGTTAGGCTCCTTCTCTTCTCTCTATCTGAGGACCCATTTCCTTCTTTCTCACATAAGACAAAAATCTTTTAGAGATACTGAATCAGTGAGACTCTGATCTGTGTAATTCTCATACTCCACTAAGCACTGCTGTGTTTGAGGGCTTCCCAGGAATGTATTAGGCCATGTGACTAACCTTTATGGTTGCTTTTGGTTTGGGTTTTTCTCTCATCTTTTTCTCCAGGATGAGGAGGATGTTCAGTAAAGACTTTTGTTTGGAAATATTTTTTCTGCTGTCCATAATTTTGTGAGAGCCCTTCATTCATGAAGGAATCCATTAACCATTTTAGTTGACTGGTGCCCAAGAAATCTCTGATACATGTGTAGTTGAACTGTACCCTTCCTACGGGAAGTCCTACTCCACGGGGGAGGAAACATGTTCCTGATCTCTGTTCTAGAGCTCTCTGGGCTCAGGTCATTGAGCATCACCAAAGTTAAAAGTGCCACTTTTTGTTCAGAGCCTTGGCTTGGAGTGTGTGCCCACTGCTGCTGAGGCAATTGGAAGATAAATCTTGAATGGCTGTCACTGTATCAGAACTGATAAACTTCCTGGTTAGGGAAAAAAAAAAAAAAAAAAAAAAAAAAAAAAAAAAAAAGAGAGAGAGAGAAAGACGGAAACACTAATTTGAGATTCAAATTAAAACAAAATTATGTGTACCAAGCAAAGGGTTAGATAAATGTAGGAGAAGGGTAGGTTTATTTTATGAACTCTGATTATCTCGTGGGGAAAAAACTTCCATTTATACTTAGATCAGCACAATTTGATCTTTAAAGCCCTCTTTTAATCAGCAAGCTCATCGGGTGAAATGCTGTAGGTTTTGCCTATATATCAAAAGAGTTCCCTAGAGATTTAAGGGATATAACTGAATACAATTAAAAGATCAGTTGTACACACCATTTGTGACACAATTTGTTTGCTGTGCTTTGTAAGAGAAGTTCAGTTAATAACACGTGAACTTGTGGTGGCTTAGGAGATAGTAAAGTATGGAATTGTATTGCAAGAAAGGGATTACCATAGCAGCCTACTAGAAATGCCACTATTCAGCGAGCTGGGATCTGATGGTCTGTAAGAAGAGAACAGAGAAACTATTAAGCCAAGGTTCACATCCAAGAATGCAATCACTTATGAACAAACTTTCTGGGCCTACTTTGTTGCTGAATTAAACCTCACGTAAAGTCATTGAAGTCAATGGGGTTACACAGGGCATAAGTCAGTGGAGCACATTAGCTGTCTGTCTTGAAGCCAAGAAACAAAAGGGAAGAGTGATCCAATAAAACAGAGATGAAATGCTGATATTAGCTGAATGCCACTGCTCTTGGTACAGTGAGTTCTTTGTGTCCAGCAGTGAATATTTCATCCTTCCCAGGTGTAAAATCTTCCCAGCAGCACTATAAGGCAGATTTATAACAAATGACAAAATTAATGGTTTAGTTCTGTTGTAATGCAGCTTCTGGGCTCCCAAATGGAACTTAAGCAGTTAGCAGACGATGTCTATGCTGGCTTCAGAGCGATCTCCAAATCGAGTCTTGATGTCTTCAGAAAAGCCTTGAGGCTGACCTTTTTTTTTTCCTTTAGTCATCCCTCACCCATACACAAGTTAGAGACTAGTATTTGTGGGTGTTAGAAGTCTTGTAAATAGAAAATTAACAGAAACTCAAGGAACATAGAAGCTGGAGTAAACTAGGCATGGTCACTGCCTCAGGTATGAAGGCATTAGGAAATATAATGGACTTGTTTGCATTCGATTTGTACATGGGTAATATTAAGGGCTCTAAGAACCCACAGTATTGCAGTGGTTGTACATGTGCCTTGGATTAATCCACAAAAAAAATCCATTTTCACTAACCATCATTCCTAATACATGGTATCTCAGATTTCGCTTTTATTATTTTCAACTCACTGATTACTCAAAGTGAAATTAAGATCATTATTTCCCTCAGCCAGAGATTATGGGGTTTGCACCATGTACAAAGGCTACTCTGTCCTGGCTGGACTCTCTAAGCATTTTTATTATCCATAAAAAGAAGTAATTCCCAAAGTGTACAGATGGGTTTGCAGCTCATGAAAATATTTATGTGAGATGACCTGTGCAGAGTAACAGATTCTGACAGCACGGCTCACTTTTTACTACAAAGAGATCAAACAAATGGAATCCTTTTGACATCTTACCATGCAAACTTCAGCGATGAGCTAAAGGATGAAAAATGGATATTGTGATTTAGTAGAGAAAACTCTCCAGATCTAAATGTAAAGGAAGTTTTGTAAGGCATGGAACACATGGCATGTGTTGCTGCTCCAGTATTTGTTCTGTTACTTCTGATGTAACTTCTTAGCAAGGAGAGAACATGTTGGAGGGACTAGCAGAAGACTCACATGATGCCTGGCCTGTTGCATGTATGATATTTTTTATTATTATTTTCAGGTGGTACTTCAATAACCATCTCAGATTTTTATTTTCTTCAATTCCCATTGCTTCTGTTTACAATTCAATTCTGATCAAACTCTTCAGAGGCTTGACAGGAACAAGATACAAATTTGCCAGCTACTCTGTGAGATGCTGATGTAAACACACCCAGACCTATCCGGAATGCTAGAAGTGTCTTGAGGCCATGGGACTATTGCAGATATGGAAACAAGTCCCCTTAATCCACAGCCCAAATTTCAAGTTATAAAATATCACTACAAAGCTGTTTTACTGGGGCACTGAATTTGTCCTTGGTTTAGATGGCAAAGTTCTGATTTAAAAAAAAAAAAAAAAAGTTCTGCTAGAGGGCCAGGTTTTCTTGAATAACAAATCAGATTTTGACAGAAGTATTTACATTTCCAGTGGCTAAAAGCCCATCAGTCCAACCACACATTTGCTTTTCTAGGTTTCAATAATTAAAAAGAAGTAAATTGGGTATTGGAAAAATTTCGATCAATTTTTGGAAGTTTTATTTAAGGATGTGATTTTCAAGAAAGATGCAAAATTCCCCTGACTATTTCCAATTAAAATTACTAAACTGTTGTGGAGAATTAACTTTGCCTCATCAAAGACAGTCAGCTGAATTTCATTATTTCTGTTTCTGTTGTTGCTTTTCTAAAGCCATCTCTTGTTTTTCTATTGTATTTTTCTTATATCTAACACTATTACATTTTGTTTCAGTTGGCAGGCTTCATCTATGCCTGTTATGTTGTGAAGTGTATTACTGAAGAAGAGGACAGCTGTAAGTACTAAAGCTTTATTACAAACAAAATGATTTTTTGTTTTGTTTTGTTTTGTTTTAATCACCTCTTCATACTGCTGGCTCTTCAACCTAAAGGCTTTAGTATGTCGTTGCCAGAACATATTTTCTGTCCATCCTTTTTGGCTTAAAATTTGGAAATATCCAACTGACAAAGGAGTTGTGAAATGCTGCTTCAAAATTATATACTCCTTTCTTCTGAAAAGATCATTGCAATTTTTTATCTCTCAGCTTAGGTTAAGACATAAAACAAATTCTTTGAAAAAGAAAAAATGCCAATTGATAAATCTAAGTTTTTGGTTTTTTTCCTTGCTCCAGATTGTTATTAACTACCTTCAGAGCAGTTGGTTACCACTGAGATTATAGCTCTTCTGTGTTGACATATGTGTTGGCTTGTAAAAGCATTTCTGGCAAAAAAATAGCTTTAGATCATTGCAGGACCTTCATTTACTAGAGGTGAAATAGTAGAGTTCCTCTTTTTTCCTGCTACTCTCAGGGTGCAATTACGAGGAGTGAAATTATTTCATATAGATATATGTTTGTGTTTCTTCTGCTTATTTGTATCAATAGGATCCTGTTGAGCAGAATTTGCTCTTATTTCATGCTATAGAGTCAAGCCATTTCATTTTTTTCTCTATTCTAACCTTGCTTTTTTTAAATGGGCCACTGCAGAGTTTCAGTACATCTTGGGATTCATACTAAAGCACTTTAGAAACAAGTATCAGAACTGCATGTAACTTTGATAAAATATACATGAATCCTAGAGAGAGCTCTGCAACAGGAAGACAAAGGAGTTTTATTTGATTGAGAGCACTGCTAGGGCTGGCAGGGGTTCCTTTGTGTGTTCTCCTGTGTGGAAAATAGCTGCAACCTTATAATCTATTGGCAATACAATGTCACTGTGAATCATCAAGGGGAGATTTAGTGCTGAAATCAAACCACCACACTTTGGAAGTTGTTCTGACTATGTTCATTTCAGTTGACTTTGTGTTTCTGTGGAGGTGAGGAAGGAATAAAAAAAGGATTTGGGACAGGTGTGTGAAGCACGGGTATGTCACAAATAGACTTGTCTGTTCAGGGATGGGCTCAGTCACGTGTACTTTTGCCTGCTTTCTCATTAAGTGTATTCACTATCCACAGGGCTGGAGGAGAATTATTCCTTCCCATTCCCCCCCTCCTCACCCCTCCCAAATGAAATCCCATTTAATACTATTTTGCCCTCTCTTCTAAGGGCTTACATCTTTTTTTCACTCTTCTGTAATGCTTTAGGGCATGATATAAGTAAAAACTGAGCCAACTTAAGACTTGGCTCACCAAACAAGTGCAGAGCACGTTTGGGATATTTCTCCCATGTTCTATAAAGCTGCATTCTTGGCAGCAAAGTGCCATGGCCACTAAAGTTCTGATTTAATTGATTTTTTGTAGGAGCATCCTATTGTTCAGAAGCCACAGACTGTCATGCTTCTTTGAACCTTTTCTTGCCATCATCCTGACTATTTCGAGGCTTTTATTACTTTGTTAGTAGACCTCAGTCAGGTCTCCTTGTCCAGTTAAAGAGCCATCTTGCTCAGCTGTGAGCATCTCTCTGTGGTACCAGGGTGAGTCCCCAACTAGCACAATGAAGCCAGCACAAACTCAAGTGCCACAGCTTTTCGCCTGGTGAGGTCTGGAAGCTCATCTGAAAACAAAAGAGGAAAAGGAAACTTCTGTGGCTGAGCTGTGCCAACACTGTAATAACGCTCAGACTGGAATAGGCCCCTCAAAATATCATAAAACTCAAGCAGCTTTAGTTTCTACTGATAGGGCCTCATGTAGCAGGCAAGCGTTCATTGTGACAGACAGGACCTGTAGTCCATACAAATACCCTCTGCTCAGCTTTAATTTAAAATTCTTTTATTTCCTTAGATACCTTTTCTCGCTTTTTCCTTCCCTTCTTTTCCATCCCTTTTGGCAACAGATTCATCTATCATGCTCTTCTGAGAAGACATGTATCCCTTATGGATGTCACGTTATTTAATATTTATACTCCAGAGGATGATACTTTTCTCCATACATTCACAGATAGGATCATCTTATGCAGACCAAGTGAGTGCTAAGGAGGAAAGCTTTCAGGAAAAGTAGAATAGTCCCAGAGCCATTGCTTAAGCTTCCTGCATAGGCAGGAAGACCTGAGATCACTTCAGATCCCCTAGCTATGTCTCTCTTTCCACAGCCTCTTCTTCCACCTCTCCAGTTCCTCATACCTTGGCTGTTGCTATGAGGAAACACTGTGGCACAACGAGGTGAAGGTGCCCCACCTACCCACAGTGTACTCTCTTCCCCAAACTTACTGATCATCTAGTTTGGCAGCTGGTGTTCCCTCTGTATGTTAATGATGTGTCAGCTGTGAAAGATTCACTGCTAAAACCAGTCACTAGAAAGTGACTCTGCCACATCATTCCCTGCTTTCTCAGGGCTCAAGTGGTCCTTAATGAACAACAGAGAGACACTGCCATCTTCTTACCCACCACTATATTCACAGACATCACAAGAGAAATTTAGATCTCAGAACCACTTATGCCTGTAAAAATGGGATGCCTCGCTGCCGAACCATAAGGATAACCAAATATGGTTCTCTATGACTAAATGGTTATAGCAAAATGTTATTTAGCCACAAGTCCTTTCTGATGAGACAGAGACAACAGAAAGCCTTTTGCTTCTCATAATTTACACAGCAAACACCCATACACTCAATTCCATTTCTTCTGCTTTGCTAATGGGCCACGGAAACAACAGCAGTCCAAAAAAGGAGCAAAAGAGGCAGAAATACTCAAGTTGGCAGGACTAAGCAGCAAGGCATAAGACTAGAGAAAAAAACATGCAACATCCAAGAGCCAAACATGGGCATGTTCCAGATTTTAACCAGAGGAGGATATTGACACTGCTCTGGAGTATAGAAGGTGTCTCATCTTCTTTTGGCACAGAGCCTCAACTGTAGAAACACAGTCAAGTTGCTCTTAAGCTGCTTCAGCTGAATTAGCTTTGCTCTCAGAGTAATTGGAACAAGCCAAAAGGATTACTGTTTCTCATTCTTTATGCAGATTTTGTTAAGAGAACAAATGAGCAAGGGTAGAATTAAGCAAACATTTCACTAGGATTAACCTGATCCGAGCTCACTAAAAGATTAGGAATGGAACAACAGAGTGATCAAATCAGTGTCAGATCTAGGGCTGAAACAGCAAGTCTGGAGTTTTTAATTACTCACACACCAAATAAATCCAGCTGCAGACCCCCTAAATCAAAGCTCAAGTCTGTGCTACCTTTCATGAGAACAACCGGTTTTGGGTTAACTCTGTACCAATTATTAAAGAGGAAGCTGCTCTCCCTCCTGGTGCAGTCCCAGAAGCGCTCTAACACTGGGTGCACCAGAGTTGAACTACAGCATCCATCTCCAAGGGGCAGATGACTGGGGTTTTCACAGCTACTTCTTTCCGTGGAGGTTTCTCATTCCCAAAGGGTCCTTCTGCATCATTTTCCCTGTGGCTGCGCAAGGAGGAGGAACTCTGAGGCTTGAAATGCATCAGGCCTTTGTCTAGGAAAGACAAGGGAGGGCAGGTGCCCTGCAGGACTGCTGCCAACTCCACGCTCTCTTCTTCACCACTGCCACTGGCAATGGCCTAAACCATTCTTACCTCATTAGCATTATTAGCTGCTGCAATTAAAAATAAAACATGCAAACATTAGCAACATTTACTTGGAAGCACTCAGTGGCTGCAAACTTCTTGGAGCTCCTCATGTGTCTTCCAAAATCATATTAGGCCTGCATTTTTCAAAGGCTGTACACTTTTTTTAACAAAATTTAAATGTTCATCTAATGTGCATTGCCGCACTAGCAATTTTGCTCCCTGCCACAAGCTGCTACGGCCTTACTAAAATAAAATTCAACGTTTTTTTGAAAACGTTATTAACTGTACAGACAGTGAAAACACTCGAATGTAAGCAATAAAGCAGTATCCTCCTAGGGCTTTTTTCTGTAAGAAATTAAGGAAGAAACCTGTGTTACTAAAGTAGGAGTTCAGCACTCACCTTGAAGGTTCTGTTGAGGTAAAGGAGACTGGTTTGTTACTAGAAGGACAGTTTTGACTGGGAAGGAACCCCAGCCAAGAGAAAATCACCAATTACGTCTGTGTCCCACAGTGAAATCCAAATCCAGAAGGCTCGTTTGCAGATCCAAAAAGGGAGCAGATATAGCATTTATCTACTGTAACGCAATGGCAAGGCAATCGGAGAACAAATATGGCCCTTCTAACTGTTCACTGAGTACCAGGAGGTACAATCTTTGCAATGTCTCATGTTATCAGGGGTGTAACCTGCACTTAAGACTATCTTCTTTTCTCCTACCATCGTTGCCAGTTAAACTGCAAGGCAAAAGGAATTGCAACTGGGTTAACCAGATTTTTGCTGAATATTCCCTTGAGCCCAAGTTTTGAGGATGTCTAGTACAGAACTAAAGGTCTAGATAACCCTTTAAAATTATTTCACCCCTTTTCTTGCCTCTCCCTTCCTCTTCTCACCCCCAACACCACCCCCACCAGCCCCATCCCCCCAATAAAAATTTGAATTCAAGGTCTTATCTGAATTACTGAAAATATTCCAGACTGTAATACTCTGTAATACTCTAGATAGGAAATACCTACTGGTGAGCAATGCAATATTAAGTGCACTTATGTGCCAATAAACTCAGTGTCAAACAATAATCCCCTCTGGGGTCCTAGGTCTGACTTGGGAAGTATAAAGGTGATACAAAGATTTTCTTTTAAAGGCAATATTAAATATATTAGGTATGAAAGATGTGAAATTTTGATAAACATATGGGATTGGTAGAAAAACATTTTCTTTTTATCTCTGTTATAGGCAGCCTTCCACCTTTGGGCAGGTTATTTAACCTCTCATATTTCTCTTTCCCATATTTAAAATGGGAAATAATGATAGGGACAAACTCATAGATGTGTTGCTTCATAGCTTTGAGTTTCTGGATAAAAAGCACTATTGAAGTGCAGAATACACTCAGGTATCACTTTATTTCTGTGCCAAATGCTTTTCACAATCTGCTCAGTGAGACATTACAGAGACCTAATATCTCAGCTTTCATCCCTGCTTAAAAATCTCTAAAACAAAGAGAAACTCATAGCAAACATTCAACTATTAATTCTACTTCTTTGTTTGCCATCCTATTTTCTGGTGAATATGACTGTAAATCCTGAGATTTCCAGGATGGGAAAAAGGTAGGAAAGAAGCAGAAACCAATGCTGGGAAAGATGACTGAAGATGACTACAAGCATCTTTCTTCAGTCAAGGCTGGACTCGAGTGCATTTTTGGATATTGTCCTAGGCAGTCTGACAGGCCTCTTCCCCCACCCGTCTGAGAAGTGATGCTGCTGTTGCAGTGTGAACTTCAGCCCTACCAACACAACATTATCTGTTACACTTGTGTAACACAACACAAGATAGGAGGTATGAGGTCTATCCAGCCCCGTATATGATATCCAGTAACGAAGAATATCTGATGTATATTTCCATATATATTTGCTATATAGGCATATAGGAGTGAAACAAGTTTGTGGTTCCCAGGAAATCCTGACAGTAATTTGCAGTTCGTGTCCTTCCTTAGCCAGAAGAGGTCTTGCTGTATTTAGTTTCCCACAGTGGTCCTTTCTTCTTGAAAGTATCCACCCATGTTTGAACGAAAAAAGGTTTCATAGAAAAGAGCCTCACAAGAAAATGAGATCCAACACCTCAGCCATACATTTAGTTAGTTTTGCAGCTACCATTTGTGTAATGTGACCTGAATCTTCCTCTGTAAAACACCATTCATTCCATCTTCACCTTTTCCGTGCTACTACAGGTGGCACCCATCTCACACTCCTACAGTCACATGTAATTAGGCCTGCAGCTTAAACTAACAATCAAAATTTCTACCACAGTCAATGGAGGCAGGGATGTAACTCCAAAGAGCAATTTTCCCTACCTATGGTAGACAAAATGACGAATCATTGGGCTGACTCGTTTGGTTAGTGCTAGGGACAGCCTAGGAGGTCTGCAGAAGCTGAACAGCAGGAAATAATAGTAGGAACAAATGCAAGCCAGTATTTAAAACAAAGTTTTTCCCCAAACTGTTGAATAGGTCATTCATGAATTCAATGAACACATTGTGAAAGTTGAAGCTAAAGCTTATTTTTGTTCAGCTGTACTCCCCAGTTTACAGCCTGTAGATAAATTAGAAGCTTTTTATGTTTACTAGTTTCATTCAGTGTGGTGACTTCCACGTGAACTAAGCAAACCAAAGGGAGTAAAAGGGGATGCCTTTGGCTGTCGGGATGCTGATAGAAGCATGGAGAGAGAGAAGTATTTGAAATCCCATGGTACTATCTCATGCTTGTCATCCTAAAGAGAGCTGCCTTGGAGAGCAGCGTTGCCACATGCAACATTTAGGAAAGATCCCAAGATGCCTGTATAATATCAATCGTTTGCATAGATCAATAGATGGTTCCTGTGTTATTATTTTCAGTCATGTCCTGTCTTGGAGAGGGCTTCTCACAGTGCAGAAGGTTGGTGTTGAGCATCTCATTCTCCTAAGCACGGAGCACAGACACTCTGCATCCCACAAAGGCATGCTCACTGCTTTCAAGGTACAGGCTGAAAATGTCTGAGCTTCAGAGTTTGAGACTGAAGCGCAGAGGGAAAAGCCTATGGCAGAAAGATATGACAAGTGAAACCATATGCATTCGAAATGCAAATGGACCTGAGCAGTCCAAGGTACCACAGGGCTTGGCAGACGTTACAGAGCCTAGTCTGTGATCATTTGGCACAACACTGCAGAGTGAGACAAACTTAAAAGCTCCAAGGAGGTGCAGTTTGTTTAAATAATAGCAAGTAATTAGTCTGAAGACAAAATCAGTGATGGCATTTTATAATTACAATTAATTTAAAGGTTAATTTCCTTTGGTGCTAAAATCTTATTTAAAACATTTACCAGGAAAGGAAATTAGGATGTTACTATCTAGATGCATAGAATGCTTCTGGGAATCCATGCTTATTATCACTAGAAAATTAGATTAGACTCAAAGTGGGAATTTCAATTCATTTTAGTGTGTAATAGATGGTGGTCAGGGCCTTGTGTCAGAAGGGTTGCTTAGGGTAGACTGTATGATTTGCATTTTCTTTGTTTGTGGGATTAATTGCAAATGTTCTCAACAAAAGGGCTAGGTTTATACATGAACAAGCTTGACATGAAAAGAAAATTGGTTATGGATTGCTGCCTTCGTAACTAATGAAGTTGATGTTTAAAGAATCCCTGGGAGACACGGTTGTGGTATGAGACAAATATATAACTAAAATCACATAAGGGAAAATTATGGTGTTGCTAGCTTCATGTATGATAACTCCCCTTCTCCCTCACTTGTCTTCCCTGCCACTCCCCTTGCATCCATCACTGCTTCCTGTGGGGATTGTCAACTTTGAGTTCAAAAAATGTCTAAATAACATAACGTAAAGCTTGAAGGAAGTAACATTTTCATTCCAGCAGCTCATCATAATGGGATACTGCTTAATAAGATCAGTGCATTGTAATGGCCAGAGAAATATACTTACCTTATGTAATTTTTTTGAACCATTCCTTTTCAAGAATAACATTGCAGAAGTGTTGGAAAAGATCTGCACGTGTCAAAAGGGAATGAACAGTTAACATCACTTTTTTTATGAAGAAAGATACATTTCATGCTAAACTGTTTTGAAAATATTATTCATCATGGATTATTTGAACACAAAGGCATTCAGACCATGAAACAATGTCCCACGGGGTTTCAAGCAGTGTCAAGCTGGTAGCAGAAATGAGGTAGTAACTAGGGATGGTTCTGACAACAGAAGCTACAGATCATTTGAAGAGATGCTCTGGTTGTTGCTGAATAGAAAATCTTCCTGGCCATGGAAATGTCTTGAGATTGAAAAATAAATAAAGCTCATACTCGAAATCATGAAAAAATAGCAAAATCTGAAACTCCCCACAGGTTGAAAATTGCATGGAAAACATTTCCAGGTGAGGTGTGTTTTGTTTTGATGGTGTTTTGTTTGTTTTGAAAGAATCCATTTTGACATCAGTCATTTCCTGCTAATTCTCAGTGAACAGGGAGAGCAGGCTTTGAAGGCAGGCCCCTCTAACAGAGAATGTGTCATCCTTCACTCTGTCAGAGCTCTGGAGGGGAGAGGCAGCTTAGATCCCACCAAAATCAGGCAGAGGGTCAGCCTGCAGATGGCAATGTGGGGTTGCCCACCCTGGTGTCCCACCCTCTGTGTGCGGCTGACTGCACTGTTAGCGTTTCAGCAAAAATTAGCGAGTGGAGCACAGCAGGTTCTGGCCATCCAAGATCACTTCAGACTGACAGATAATGGAGAGACAGGGGAGAGTGGTGATGAGCTGCTGCGAGTTGACCAGACTCGTTAGCGATTCCAGTGGCCCTGAGAAGGACACCTGATCACAGCCTTAGTGTCCTTCCCACTGAGAGAGTCAACATGAGCTCCTCGCAGTTTCCTACGTGCCATGAACATAGCTTTGTACTAAATTATTTTTATCATCATGCTTCCTGCTAAAGCCTTCCTTATTACTTTTCCTTTCAAATATCTAGATGAGTCTTCATTAGCATTGGACTGTTAACTTTCATAGATTTGGGCCTTAATTCTCCACTTTGTTACACCTACTAATGACTCTTTTTTTAACTTATTAGTGTGATGGTCACACTTGGAGGCCACTACCCCACGCATTTTCTTTTTCCTTCTTTTTTCCTTTCTCTTCTCTTTATTGCTTGCCCCTAGCAGTGATCTGGCTAAGAAATTTTTTCCTAATGACTCATTTGATAACTTTTATAATTCAGTCTACCCTACACTTTCTTTAATTCTTAGAATGATTTGTCAGTCAAAAACTATATTGCAGGGCAGTATTTTTTTGCTCAACACTCAAGCATGAAAGCAAATGGCCATTATCAGCAATGTCCAGGTCTGTCCAGTTTAGAAAAAGAATACATTGTTCAGACTAATATTGTTCTTTTAGCTGAGTGAAGGTCTTTTACAGACTCTTTACTGAGCATCAGATAAGCCTCACTGCAATTTTGGACAAGCCTTAAAAAGCCTTGCAGGGGTCAAGCAGCAACCCTGTTTCCAGATATACAGGATTGACAAATGGCATGCAGCATTTGTCAGATATAAAAGGCAGTGCTGACCATTTTAGTCTAGTATTTCTTATTGCTGCAGCTATGCTACAGCCATTTCCTCCTGGTCTCTGGCTCTTATTCCTGCATGCCTTATCCCTGACTCCTATTTCCACCTCCAGCTACAGAAGACTTGCTCATACTTCCTAGCCCTTGCTTGGTTAGTCCTGGCTATTTTCATCCTGGCTTCTTTCTGCTCAGCCATGACTTTTGTTCCCTCCTCCTCAACATGGTTCCTGCTGCTAGCCAGCCTGCCTTGCTGAGGCATTGCTCCAGAGCATGGTCTTCTTCGCATTGTGCCCCCAGTCAGATCCCTTCTCCACCTGGGAATCTGAGACACATTTTGACTTGTCTAGTTTCTGGACACTCAGCACCATTTACCTTGGCATTTTATGCTGAGTACAACCATGAGCTAGGCTCACCTTGAATGCAATTATCTACATCCCTGCTTGGTCCTAATTATAGGGAGCAACAGGCAAAGACCTCTGCTGGTGTCCCTGCAAGGGCATTAACACCAGGTCATGCTTATTAGGTTTCACAAATCTGCATACCTTTGCAGTCTCACATCTCGTCTCAGAAGAACTGATCAAAGAATTAGCCAGGTGATCACAAAAAGGGACAGAAGAAGATGATGCAGGGCTTTATCCAACAAGAAACATGATAAGAGGAGAAGAAGCTGGAGGAAAAGCCCCTATGGAGTAAAATTGCATTATAATTTTGATTATTGCACAAGTAAACAGCACAAAAATTGGGGCAGTAGAGCAGAATCTGTGCCAAGAAACTGCATAAAAATTTGTGTAGGGATTTCCTTTTACTGCTCCTGTGGCCATCATAGAACTCAGAAATGCCATGAGGTGACAGTTTAAAAATCCAAGGTTTTATATTCACCTTGCAAGTGAATGAGCTAAGAGCACTTACAGGCCCTATATTGCTGGCTGCTTGGCAGAAATGCTGTTCACTGCACCGCAAGAACTGGACCTTCTGTGAAAGTCCTTACACTCTTTCTGAATGCTCTTGTGACAACAGGAAGGGCACATGTGCTAGCATATGCCTCCTTCCTCATGCTTCCCCAGTGCTTGGCTCTTTCCTGCTTTGAGAACCTAAATCACTGTGTACTCAGCACAAAAACCAATAATGTTTGATTGTCATTGTAAACAAACTTTATGGAGATTGCATTCAAGCAAACCTCCTCCTGTGTGCTATATTGTGAAAAATTGTGAAACAGCCACCAGGCCATGCTCAGAGCATAAAAAGGCAGCAGCACTAAATTGTTTGGAAATGTCTTCACCAAAGAAAAAAAGGTGGGTAGCAGGATACTGGCAAAGCTGCAAGAACAAGAGTGTCCCCATATGTTCTTTTAAATTTTGTTCCCATATGTCATTTCCAAAGTTATTAAAACGAAACCTAATTTTACTCTCCTCAATTTTTATTTTTTTTCTTGATTTGGCCAGTTTTTAGCCACCAGTATTCGTGCACAGCTCCCTCTCGCCTCACTTGCTCACTTCTGCATCAACAGTGCCTCTAGTGATGTTATTAGCTGTAATTTGTTTGCTGTCTCTCCTTCCTCCCAGCTACACCTGCAGTGGAGTGCCTTGCTGTGGTGTTGAAGCTTAATTGGAGCACTTCCAGAACCTGAGTCCAGGGAACCACTTCTTTGGCCTCTAGAGCCAGTGTATATAAATTTAAGACCTCACACGTCAAATGTAGCCCATGTGTACCACATGTTCTATCTCTGCTACGTCACATGGGAAATATGTCCAGTCATGACATGCATGTGCAAGAAGTATCCATGTGCACATGCACATATACTTCCCTGGTCATTAGGTCTTTCTAAATGATATCATCTTTATCATGAAGAATTGTAATTTTTTTATATTACTTTAGTGATTTAGATTCATAAGTATATTTAAGGACTACCATAATACCAAGCACTGTACAAATGTGAACACCAGCCCTGTTTCTTGGAGATTGCAATCTATGTATCAAAAAACGGGTAACTGGTACAGGCAGAAAGTGAACATAAAGAAACCATGGGTACAAATACTACTCAATGAGGTAGACAAAAGTACAAGGGCATTTGCAACCTAATTATTGCCAACAGAGCAAAGAATAGTTTTAGGAAAAATAATGAGAGAACTGTTTGCAAAGAGAGACAATGTTTGGAAATTTTAAATGTATGGAGGACAAGCTGGTGGTATGGGGGCAGAATTTAGCTTTTAGACCCTGAAGGAGGAGAGATTGATGTGGAGTCTCTACGGAATACTTAAAACGTAAAAATATGTAGTTTATATTCACTGTAATATAGAAGATTAAATCAGTAGAAGGATGCAGAAAAGAATAACCCAGATAAAAGGTGAGTCCTGCAGCTTATCTCCACATTTGGTGAGTTCAAAAATAAAAAAAGTGAGGTGTTTGACACTGGAAGCCCTGGGTAAGTGTTATAGCTGTGTCAGTTGTTAGAAGAGTCATCCTCTCCAATATGCAAAAATAATTCCAGAAATTAAATTGTGCACAACCTATACCAAGGCTGACATTGAACTTATGTCCTCAAGAAATAGGCAGAATTGAGGACACAAGTTCACTATGAGAGGTAGCAGAGAAGGGTAGGGGAACAGCTGAGAGTTCTGATTGTAGCCATGCAGAACTGGAACTGATATTTAATTATCCATGGGTAAATATCACAGAGAGAAGCCGAGATTTAAGTTTGTACAGGAGGAGCAGAGTGAGGACAAGCCAGGTAATCCATGATACCTCAGAAAGCCAACAACAGCAGAATTTATGTTTGTGACTACAACTACCCAGTTTACAGGTGTCAGAGAAAAACAAAAAGCAGAGGTTACAGCTCATTGGACTCCATCAGCATGCTAGATGGAGAACCATCAAGAAAGATGATGAATGATGAGGGGAGGAAGGTGAGTACCTGCAGAGGAATCAGAGGAAACCAGTGAGGCAAAATGTTCAGGAAAAAGAGAGCAGCAAATACATGAAAGTTAGCTGGATGACCACAGAGAGGACTGTGTGCCAAAATTTGAATAGGAAGAGATGATCTGCCTGAGTTTCCAGCTGCATACCAAGGACAGAATATAAGATGGGACAAAAACTTCTAAAGAAGAGGAGACAAGTAGCTCTAAAAACTGCTAAATCACCTGTGGGTGGAGAGTGGGGGGAAAACTGGGACAAGCAGAGATAGGGGTGGAATTGATTTCTTTATAAAAGGAATTTACATGTATTTGTATTAGGGATGAAATGGGGAAAAAAGAGGTCAAGAAAAACAGTCTGTCACTGGGACAAGTAAAAGTTTTAAGGAACAAAATTCTTGTGACTGCAGTAAGATAGAAGGGGACAGTGTACTCTCTTCCAGTGAAAAAGTCTGACAATCTGAAGAAAGGAGTGTTACTTTATCAATTTGTTAGTACAAAAAATGGAAGAGTTGATGTGCAGAGAAATCTGCATATTTGCAGATGGGAGGAGGAAAGCAGATGAGGAGATGGTGGGGGTGTCTGGAATGGAACTAATATAGCTGGAGAAGGCCAAGTAATTCATCAGGTAGATGGACAAAGTGAAAAAAAGAGAGGAATCAGTGAGAGAAGTCACCCTTAATAAAGATTTACTACCAAAGAGCATGTGGTGAGGGCAGGGTTGAGTGTTAGCAGTAGATTCACCATGGTGAGAGGCAGGCCTTCCTGTATTCAGGGTAGGGATGAGACAACCAACCAAACAAACTGTAGCGAAGAAACAAAGTTGGAAGGGGGCTTGTAAGCAGTCAAGAAGTCATCCTTACTGCAGATCACAATTTGGCCAAGTTGGCTGTTCACCAACCTTTCCCTTTACTTTTATTTGCAGAAAAAGTCATTCATTCCCCTCCCCATTCCTAAACTCTATATCTTTTCATATCTAGTCTGCATTGATTTTTGCATGCCTACTCAAATGCAAGGAAAGTCATAGTGTCATTTACATTTCTATACAAACATGCCTTAAATGATCCTTTGGTATGTAAATTACCATTGCTTCATAGAAGTCACTAAAGTTATCAACATATATATATTAGCTGAGGACCTAAATCTTTGTGTTTCTGTAGTTACATCTTACAAAGGAAAATTTCTATAAGTAGAATAGTGTCTAGTCATTTGGTTTCTTTCAAGTATCTTTCCTTTTGCTTTCCACAGGAAGGTGTTGCTTTTATTCCATCCTCAGTCCTTTGTCCATCTCTTGATTCAACTTTATTCACTGCAAATATTCTAAAAAGAACCTTCTTCCATATCACATCCATGCTAATTGGGTCATCCCATTTTAATCTCTATACACCGCAGACTTCAAAAAATGAGAAACCCATTTATGCCTCTCATTCTGTCCTGATACACACTAGAAACACTAAAAACTGTGACCATGAGCAGAGGCTGAAACTTCACATACCTGTAGGTGTTTATTAATAGAAAATGTGTCTCCAGTTTGAGCCATATGTCCTGTCTGTGTTACACTTGTAACAACAGTCACATGTCTGACAAGCAACTTAGCATCAGCAAAAGAAAATACTCTGAATTTTTTATAACACATTTTACAGATAAATAGTATTACTATTATCCTACTGAAGTCCAGCTAGGAAAAAACCAGCTTAGCACACAACATTTCAAAGATGTATGGGGTCTGCATAGCCAGGTTTTGGGGGGGCTGTAGGGGTGGCTTCTTCTTCTGTGGAGAGCTGCTAGAAGCTTCTTCTGTGTCAGAGCCAATACTAGATGGCTCCAAGATGGACCCACCACTGGCTAAGGCTGCACCCATCAGTGACAGTGGTAGCACCTCTGGGATAACAGATTTAAGAAGGGGGAAAAGTTACTATGTAACTGCAGGTGTGAGAGAGGAACAAGTGAGAGCAGTGATTCTTCAGACTCCAAGGTCAGTGAAAAAGGAGGGGGAGGAGGTGCTCCAAGCACTAGAGCAGAGATTTTCCTACAGCCCATGGTGAAGACCATGGTGAGGTAGGCTGCCCCCTGCAGCCTGTGGAGGTCCATGAAAGAGAAGATAACCACCTGCAGACCCTAGAGGACTCCATGCCAGAGCAGGTGGATGTGCTCTGAATGAGACTGTGACCTCATCAGAAGCCCACACTGGAGCAGAATCCTGGCAGATCTGTGCACCTGTGGAGAGAAGAGTCCATGCTAGAGTAGGGTTTTTGGCAGGACTTGTGACACTGCAGGGGATCCACACCAGAGGGTTCTGCTTCCAAAGGATGCATAGAAGGGACCTATTGGAGCAGTTCATGAAGAACTGTCTCCCATGGGAGTAACCCCATGCTGGAGTAGGGAAAGCATGAAGAGTCCTCTTCTTGAGGAGTAAGGAGCAGCAGAGATGATGTGTGATGAACTGACCATAACCCCTGTTTCTCACTCCCATGCATCACTCAGTTGGAGAGGACAGAGAATGAAGAGTGAAGTTAAGTCTAGGAAGCAGGGAGAGGTGGGGAAATGTATTTTTAACATTTTAAGCTTTTACTTGTTATCCTACTCTTCTTTGGTAATAATTTGAGTCTGTTTTGCCTGTGATGGTAACTGCTGAGTGATCTTTCCCTGTTCTTATCTTGACCCATGAGCCTTTTGTTATATTTTCTCTCCCTTGTCCAGCTGAGAAGGGGAGTGATAGACAGCCTTTGATGGATAACTGATGTTCATCCAGGGTCAACCCACCACAAAAGGAATAGGACTCTGTTGGCTTTTATGTTCCCATGTGCTTTTAATAAAGCAAAACAAGACATAAATGCTCCTTGTGATAACATCGTCATGTAAGAAGAATCTTAAATAGAATAAACAAAAATTAGATTTGTGGATGAGATTAAGGTTGGAAGTCTCTGACTGATTCAGCTAATGAGCCTTGTTTTATTCATCTGATGTTACTGCTGCCAGGAATGTATCAGTTCTACAACACTTTCAGTGACCTTTCAGGCACAGCCAGGATAAAATGCTTGCAGAAAGGGCAGCCTTCTGCATGCTTTAAGAAACTAGCTCAGAGTCCACAGGGAGCTTTTAGCACAGTCTAGACACCACAGGGTTTATCACCATCAAGAAACCTTGCTACAAAGAAATTAATTAAATCCTTTTGTATTGGAGTTGACTTTCTATTACTTTACCTACCTTGCAAAATTTGTTGTTTCCTATAAGAAGCCATTGTGTGCCTACAATGATGTTACAGTAGTACTCAATGCACTACTATCGTTGTTACATGCATGGGAAATTCCACAGTGAGATGGACACAGAAATGTCTCTGCAAGCTTGCCTTGTTTGTCCCTTAACATTATGACTTGTTAATACTCTGTGTTTACTCTGTGCATCGGGGCAAAACCACAATGCATGAAGGGATATTTGGCATGGATCTTTCTCTCATGCTCAAATAAACTCATTTTACTCACCTTTTTCTTAAAACATTGGTTTAGCCTTATGAAAATAACCCTAAAAGCACCCTTAAGACCTTTTGCCCCAAAACTGTAAAACAGAGTGTCTATGCCTGCAGCCTACTAATAATGGTTTACCAGTTGCTTGAAAGGTCTGGAAAAGTACAGAAGAAATACAAAGCTGGACAAATGTGTATAAGCAACCTCCGTAAAGTGACATGCATTGACAGCAGTGAGACACTCAAGCCAACACAGGTATCTTCTAACATGTGTTGTCAGGGATCAAGAGTGACCAAAAAAAAAAAAAAAAAAAGAAAATTGGGAAAGCAAGAAAAACAAACCTGCAGTAAAGATACATCCATTATTTTTCTGCAATCTTTGTATTTGAACAGAGGAAGGGGAAGGGATTCCCTCCCATTCCAGCACTTCACTCAATGGTATTCTTCATTCTGTGCCTATAAACTTGGTATCCTTTTGAAGACACGATCACATTGTGATAAAGATATTCTGATGGTTACAGACAGTGAATAAGTACAAAGCAACAAATGGCATTTTTCTTGTCTTTAGCAAGATTTTGATCCTACAAAAGATTTGTAAGAAAGACAGGGAAGTACTGCCCAGATGCAGCCATCATAGATTGTGTGCAGAATTGTTTCAAACTCTGAAATGTAGATATAAACCAGATAGGATGACATTTCAGATGGTATCCCCCTGGGCCTTTAACTAGAGAAATAATTCTCTTCATTATTTTTGTTAACAACAAGGAGGATAGAGGAGAGAATATTTGTAAAAATTTCAGATTTAACCAGACTGGGAGGGATATGAGCACTTATGAAGATAGAATTAGAAGTCAAATTTATCTTGAGAAGTGCCTTGAAATCAAGAAGATGAAATTTAGTACAGATAAGTGCAAAAGAACTCCTGTGGGAAAAAAACAGTCATCTTCAGATAAAATATGGACTACTTGGCTAGACTACAGTTAGTGTCAAAAGATAAAAATAAAGGTCTGACTATCAAGCATTTGTATGATGCTGTTGAAAAAAGTAATTAGGTGGAAAAAAAACCCAAACCAAACAACAACAAAAACCACAAGAAAAATAAACAAACAAAACCCAAACAAATCAAACTACTGAGTTATTTCAAATAATGTACAGAAACTATATGGCAGTTATCCACTTAGTCCTAACTGGTGCACCAAACTGTAAGAAAAGCATACGGTGATTGAGGAAGGATCTTCAGGCTTTGAAATTTAAAGGCTTGGAAAACATAAGCTGTGAGAAATGCTTGAAACAACTAGGTTTGCTTAAACTTGAAAACAATAAATAGTATGAAATACTTTTTGAAAATGCTTAAAGCAGTTATAAGAGGGGGGGAAAAAAGCTCATTTTTCTTCATATTAATGGGGAGAAAAGGCCAAAATTAAGAAAAGAGTTAATTTTCAGGAAATTACATTTAAATTAGAAGTTAGGCACGGGAAAAAGCAACACAGAGAGACTATAGAACCTCCTTCATTACAGATGTCAGGGATTAATTGAGTAACATATCATTCTAAGATATGAGTATATATAATGTTGCCACAGAGTCAGATAAATTATTTCTGCAGGGGCCATTCTTGCCAGAGAAGAATGACTTGATGACAGATTCAATCTGTGTGTGGTTGCAATGGAGGCATCCAGTGTAGTGTTTTTGTAACTGTGTGCTTGCAAAGTAAATGGTGCACAGAGGAGAACAAGAATTTGATTTCTTTGTAATCTGTCTAGAATGCGTGTGACTGCACTGATAAGTGTAGCTAAGCATGGCACACATTGAAGAGTACTGTAATATAAAATAACCTTATAAATGCAAGTTTTAAGGACTCCAACCACTGTAGAGGTTCTCAAACCAAGGGTCATAAATTTCCTTTTTTTTTTTTTTTTGATTGTTACTGCATTTTAAATCCACAAGAAGTTGCCTTCCATTAAAGAACATTTTCTTTTTTTTTTTCTTTTTGCTTTTAATGTACACAGAGCCAGTCTGTCAGTATCAGCGCCCAAAAAAAAGTGCGAAAAATGCACTTCCATACCTGAACTTTGGCCCTTTTCTATCAAAGTAAAGTCAAATTCACATCTCTGATGTAAGAGAAAATGTTTCAGGGATGAGAACTGCCCACAAAGAACTCCTAAAAGCCAATAGTTAGGTCTCCTGAGACAAAGGAAGCAAAGGGCACTGTTTTACCTGTGCAAAGAAAGTATTACAGCAGAGAAACAGGGGGCTCGGGCTCAGGCTCAGATGAGATTGAATTTCCCTGGAAATTGTTTAAAACAAACATGAGAAGACCAACGGGAAATTGTACTGGTGTGAATTAATAAATAACTCCCACCCTACAACCTTCCTGCAGACCTTCAGTGCCTTGAGAGAAATGTAGGTTTCCTTACATCTGTGAAGTTTCATCTCTGAAGCTCAGATAAATTGTTCCAACTCTCTGTTCATGCATTTCCACCCAAATGTCAAAGCAAGGAATCAGAGAAAGTTCTGTCTCTCAGAGTCAGATCAATGTGCTCTCTCCTCTCCATCACTGAGCCGTGGTATGACAGCAGGCCAGACACAGTAGTCACAGAAGCAACACATTCATGCCAACAAATAAATGGTTTTCAGCATTTGTAGTGTCTCAATAGCATGTTGTTTTGTGTTACAGGGAGGTGGTCTACTTGAAAAAGAGGGTTCAGTGGCTACTTCTGACGGCTGTTGTAAATCCTGTATTACATTTGTGTGGGTTTAAAAAGGAAAAAAGGAGACTTTACCTTTCTCTACTATTTTACCCTTTTTATGTATCTCCACCATTAGCTGGTCTAATTTTAACAATTAGGGGACTCATCAAAAGTAATATGTGTGCTGGGTGGTTCTTGAATGATAGGACCTATCACTTCTGAAAAGATGTTGCTAATGCAAGCAATTTTCCCCCTTTCAGTTGATTTCATAGGTGGATTTGACTCTTACGGCTATCAAGGTCCACAGAAGACATCCCATTTACAGCTACAACCCATGTATATGTAAGTACTTAACTTCTAAGATATTGGGCAGAGTGGCTGTCTGATACTAAAGGATCATTAAGCTGAAAGATGGCGTGATTTAAAAATTCAGAACAGGCAGAAGCCTTTTTTGATGGACTAAATTCAATCTACACTTAAGCATCAACATTACTCTTCTGTTGAATTATAATGATTTCTTGAGGCAGGATATCATGTGTCACAGTTGCTCAAATAACACCCAGCTTTCACCCAAATTTTCTCTATTTTCATTCAAGCAGTTTCCACACAGAACCAATGTAGAAAAAAAACTAGTGAGATATGACAAACCCTGCTTGGAAAAAAAAGTGGGTTTTTATTAAGATTTATCAAAAATTCAGCAACTCAGTAATTTAGTGGATGCATTTAACTTTTGCCTTATCAGAGCATCTGTTCACTGAGGCACCTCTGTACCTTTACCACAGGTTAAAAAATAAATAAATAAATAAATAAATAAATAAATAAATTGATAAAAAAAAACCAACATATGGCTTTTAAAACCAGTTTGAATGGAAAACAGCATTTTACCTAACCAGCGTGTGACAACTGCATCCTGTAGTGCAGCCTGATATATTTAGCAATTGAGTGGGTCATCAAATCTCAGCTCATATACACAGTTGTGATATATTCACACTAGAGCTAACATCCAGCTGTAGAGTAGCCCAGGAATAATCATCTCCAAATATTTCTACTAATGCTAAATCCAATTCACAACTGTCCAGATAAATCTTACTTCACTACTGAAGCCTTTTGGAATATGTTTTATTTTCTATCAATAGCCACATACTAAAAGGACAGCACTGAAGAGATCACAAAGGGTCAACATTTACATTTTTTTCCTTTGTTTCTCTTCTGAACATCTCTTTTGAGGAAAAGAACTAAATTCAAGCAAACAATAGCCATCCTATCATACACTTCCATTCACCCTTGGATTCATTTCTTCTGATGGAATTGCTTCTTCAGTAGAAGTAAATGTGCTAATAGATTAGTGTATTTTTGCATGGAACTGGCATTTATTCCTTTATCGGTGGCATAATCAGTCTGCAGTAGTACTTAGGACTGGACACTTTGGGAGCTTTGCTAGGAGCTTTCTAATAATCTCAAATTAAAGTAGTGCATATCTTCAATGCCATCTTAACTTCAGCTTCCCATCTGTGCTCAAGTAAAGATTTTTCACCTGCACTTTTGGAACAGTACCATGCATTTAGAAAATGTTATTTCCTTTGTCGTATTATATGAGGCTCATAGGTACTTAGAACAATTCTAATCCTATTTCTTTCTCAGTACACCATACCTTGTCATCAACATATGGAGCCCTCTAACTGAGATATTATCCCATTCTCTTTATGCTCTCAGTGTTTCTTTCAGAACAGCAGATTGCATTTACTGTGCATCTTTATACTGATTGGAAAGAAAGCTAAACCTGTGATAAAAAAGAAGGCAATATTTTTAAACTTGTAGCTGAGATGAAGAGATACATGATTAATCCATGTAAACTGTGTCCTGTCTTATTTCAAAGTTGCATTCTCACTGGAGTATAGGTGATTTTGCGGTCTTAACTGAGACACTGACATCAGAATGTGAGCTGACATTTTTTCCAATCAACCCACAAAAATATTGCCATGTCCCAGCCACAGTCAAACAAAGACACTTCATGTTTCCTTCTGACTGTATAGTATTTGACAGCATTCTCTAGAACTGCTACAATCTGTCCTTAAGAGGCTTTTACAACATTTAGTAATATCTCTCTGTTATTCACAGCTGAGGTACATCAGGAACGCATGCGTATGTATTCACACTGCAGTTGCTCTGTAAATATAGGCAGACCATTTGGTAGTGGAGTGACAAATTCAAATACCAAATTAATCAAGCCAAGGTGTGATCTGCTCGTAGCACTATTTACAACAACATTAGGTACTGGAGACCAAAACATGCTAATATGATAACAGCAAGCCATACTTGATTTTTTAAAGTTTAATTTGTTGGGAGGAAGGGTTCGGTTGTCTACAGATCTTGTTCACCAAAGAACATCAATGTAAGCCTCCATAGTATTCAAGGACAGAAAAAATAACAATAAACAGGACTTTATGTTACTCTCTGGTAAATGTTGTCTCCGCTTTACAATGCTTGGCACTTCTAGTGTGTGAGTAATAGGTAAAAAAATTATTTAACAGAGGAGGAGAGGAGAGGAGAGGAGA
>VXBA01004360.1:402681-432761 GCA_013399895.1 Serilophus lunatus | reverse complement strand
GAGAGGAGAGGAGAGGAGAGGAGAGGAGAGGAGAGGAGAGGGCTCACCAAAACATATGAGCATTTAATGATTGTGCAGATTCTGTCAAAATGCAAATTTCAGAATGTAGTTCAGTAGTATAGCACAGAGAAAACCTTATATATATATACCAGATCAATTCCTGTTCAGAAGTAGTACCAATCTTAAAGACATACAGAATTGTGTGGTAGATCTCGGTCATCATCTGCATACTGCTTTCTGATGTGAATTGATTTAGTAGACTGCAATGACAGAATTTCAGCAAAATAAAATTTTCTTTTTATGCAAGTCAGACAGTTTTACAATCAAGTGATCCAAATCAGTTTTAACTGTTTTATACATGCACGTTTTAATTATTATCCTGAAGGAATGCTTGGTTTAGTAATTGCTAACTATTAAAACACACTGTTTTGTAACCAGTTTTCTCCTGTCTGCTAAAGTTAGCACTTCATTTTCTTAATTTGAGGTTATATTGAACCTACACAAACTTACATGTGCAAATAATTATATTGATTTATTCAGGCTTCTCATGTTTACATTTCTATTGTGTCAGGTCTTTTTTTTATCTAAAGATTTATTACTTGTTATTTGTGATATCTATCAATCTTTTAACAACATACCAATTCAGTTTAAATGCATACAGTACATTTGTGTAGAATTTCATCAGTTATGCCAAACTACTTAAATGAACAGGATACTTAAGGAAAAAAAAATCTTGATTTATGAAAAAGAAACATTATCTGTAGATAGGGGATTGAGGTGACTACATCTGGCTACTGTTTCCTTAAATACTCTAGAAATGTTAGATTTGGGCTCAGTTTGGGGGGTTTTTCCTCTATATTTTAGACTTTGAATTCCAATCACAATACTCCTTATCATCTCTTCCAATTTCATATTTAATTTAAATCAGCTTACTTTTTAAAGAGAAAAATATATTCAATTGAAAATTCTGGTTTTAATAAAACACTGGTATTTTGGGGGAGAATTCTTATCATGACATTTATCTACCTGTTATAAATCGGGTTTTTTTATTATTTAAGTGCCAACAGCGTGCTCTATGCTGTACAAGCCAAGAAGCCTAGACAGTCCCTTCAAAACGAATACGCTTTTTGAACAGAACGGGACAGAACCGATGCTCATGTACCTCCTTGCAGTGTGGCCACAGCTGATGTACTCAAAAGCAGCTTCCTGGCATTCTGTGCCGGAGATGCCAGTGCTCATTTCCAGACCATGGGAGAAGAACACAATAAGATGGCGGAAATCAATTGTCAAGAGAGAATTCTGCTCTTGGGAGGTGACCGAGGAAGGTGACTAAACACTCCCTGACACTGATTCTTCTGCACATGAAAAAACACAGTTGTAGTTGTGGAACAAGACTGCACTGCATGATCACTGTTCTAAAAAAAAAAAGTAGAAAAGAGGGAGGGGAGAGAGATCTTTCTTTTCGTTCTTCACAGTAAACTTATTTTCTCAAGAAAAGAAGAAGTGAAGCAAAAAAAAAAAGCATGCATGTCTGATGCTGATGCCTAATGCACTGGAGAAATTGCTCAAAAGCAGTGCAGCCCTGCAGTGAAGCTTATTTTCCTCCTATTGTGAAGTCTAAGAATATTTCCAGTGTATATACTCACATGCGTGCACACACACGCATGGAGGTATTTGTCTAGATAATTGCACGTACTAAAGGTGTTCCCTACTTTACCATTCACTTAAAGTAGAAATGAAACATAAAAAAGACACTAAAACCAGCACCTCAAGTATTACCACCACGACACTCTGCAAGTTCATGCAGTAGAAATTTGCTGCATAATTATCTCCTCATGTTTGTGGGATTCAGACATCATGGACAACATTTCATTTAAATAAACTACCAGATAAGCTTTGATCATGAACAAACAACATCTTGTCCATTTTAGACTGAAAGCTTTAGTCACAAAACATGTTTGTGACAACATTGTTAAGGCGTACAGGGCATGGCACTTGCACATGTGCTCTGCTTTACAAGCAAGCCCAAGGTGGTTTTCCTGCACACCTGCAATTCAGCCCTTCTGTCCTCATATTTTATCACTTCTTGTTTTAACAAAGGCAGCTACATATCTGATAGATTATATGTCAGGTCATCTTCCAGTTGACCCATATATGGTTAAGATTATAATTAAATATAACTCCTGCCTAGGACTGTTTGGAAAACCTGCGCTAACTTCTCTGACAATGTTCCAGAGAGAGCCAAGCAGCACTTTCTATCCTTTTCATCCCGTGTGTAGGTGAACTGTTGCTGGTTTGTGGCTTACACCTGCTTGCAAAAGGGCACCACAGCAGCAGGGCAGGGATAAAATGGGTATATGGTGGATGATAAGTATTGTTCTTTTTTTGTCTTTCTTCTAGGTCAAAGTAAACATGGGGACTACTCAAGGTGGGCTGGAAGACTTGTCAAAGAAACTGTTTCAGGATGGCCTCTTCAAAGAGAAAAATATCCAACTTTTTTGCTAAAAAAAATATATAACCTGATTGAACAGTGAGACAATAAAAGAGACCTTCAGCCCCCTCTTTCTAGCAGGTACTAAAGGAGATACCCCAGATCTCCACCTTGGACCTCCTGCCTCCCAGCACCAGAGGGACAGAGCAGAGGCATTGGTGCCGTCTTTTGTCTCTTCCCTACCCTGACACCGCCAACATGGCACATCTGGATTAACACATGAATCCAGCCCACTCAGTGCTTTCGGAGCCTCCTCCACTCCTGGCCGCGTCGAGTCTCCTTAGTCAACACAACACTGGAATACCAGGATGACCTTGCAGCAGAAGTCAATAGACAGCACATTGTTTGCCCTGAAGGCTGTACAATTCATACTTGCCTTAACCCAACTGCGTTGCACATTAGAGAAACTACGTGCAAGCTTTCTGAAGTTAACATGCTGCTGTTAATTCTGAACAATTTCTAAGTCAGTAGTTTTCTTCTGTTTGGTTTTGCTTTGTTTTCATGTCAGGGAATAAGGCTCTGTTGCTCCATGGCTCCAGAGCAACCAAGTAGAAAACTGCCAGCTGTCTGATAAGTGCTTTACTTTTGAGACTCCACAGTGGTCAAGAAACAGTTTATAATGATTAAAAAGAAAAATAAATAAATAAATGAGACCTTTTGGGGGTCAGGATTGGGAAAGGGGTAACATAAACTAATAATTGAACCTACTGGAAACAAGCAGCAGAAACAGTGCTTCTTAATCCTGCTGGTTTTATTTATCGCACTGTAGGTGCTTTTATAGCGATCTCTAAATGTCTTTTACTAACTACAGAGACATCTGCAGATTTCTATCAACAAAGGCCAACTGAATATGTACTAGCTACGTTTACTCTTTTATAGCTAATTTCAACTAAAAATTCTCTGTAAGTGAGCATTTTTTTTTCTAATTGCACCATAAGGGATCCATGTATTTTATTTTTCAATTTCAGTTGGAGAGGGCAGGGAGGGACTAGTTGAGTTGAAGAAATATTGAAGACCTTTTCGTGGTATATTTGGGGGATCTGTTGTGTGTTAGAATGTGTATTTTATCTTCCTGTATTATTGTGGCTGAAAAAAAAAAAAACAACCCTGTGCTGTTACGTAGTTGGCAACAAGATGCCTTTGAGAATTTTGCTAGTAGGTCAATGTGTAAATGAAATACTCTGAACTCCTAAGAACATACGTTTTATTCTACATCTGATCTGTACTTTCAAGAACGTAGCTGGCTTTCACTAGGAAAACCCAGTATTTTGCTCAGGTTTTTCAGAAACTTGGATTGTCATTGTTTCTTTGCTCAGACCTTGCATAGACAAACGCACGCACCTACCACACCTGAGGTGACCACGTAGCTTTTGAGGGCAAGAGGGGACATCAGCACTGGGAAAGGCTTGAGGTACCTCTGAGTGACTCTCTTTTCCTTGCTACCAAACCCTCGCTCCAAAGGCCTGTGCACTCACACCACTCATTCATCCCTGTACAAACCAGTGCCCTTTGCTGTGTCTGCATGGATGTACAGTGTCACAAGCAGCAACTCTGGACAATGACAGAGGAACAGGCATTCATCAGTGAAAGCAAGATACAGGACATGTTCAAAAACTATACTTACATTGATTCAGTGAGATTTATATAGATAGATAGATATATATATGTAAGTGTGTGAATGTGTGTGTATGTCTATGTATATAAAACACACAGGAATAATTACTGTTGGGGGCTGCATCACCCAGGAAGATTCTGATGCAGTGGACCAAGGGCTCCTGTCTCAGACACTGCTGGGAATTTCCTGCGTTAAACAGGCACACACCCTAGGCCTGATCCCATAAAGCATTCATTGCTGATTTGGATCTCAAATTTAAATTTTCATACTTGGAGACCTGAAATTCTGAGTTCATTCTGGATAGAGCTGCTTTTCAACCCCTGGAAAACCCATGCAACTTCCAAGTGCCAGGCTGAAATTTCTCAGAACTTGAAAAATTTCAAAGGTTTATACTTTTATGTAGTATTAAATAGAGTAGATGTATAGTATTAAACACAATATAGAGATTTAAATGGAATGAAAATGTAATAACAGGTTATTTTATCTTTCCCTGCATATCAGTTAATCAAAATGATATTTCTATAAAAAATCATTTTTTAACATGAAAAGAAACCAGTTTAGGCACCTAAGCAGCAATCCAATTTTCAGAAGATAATTTTTCATACCTCTCAGTAATTTCCCATGGAACAGCAGCTACTGCTAGTTAGCAATTTTAGAAGTCAGACAATTTAATGAAGTGTCTACATGTAGCTTATAGGCCTGATTTTAATTTAGAAAATTTTGGCCTTAATTTCTCTGTGTCTTAGTCTTCCCATCTATAATACGGGAATAATATATGCCTCACGGGCTTTTTTGTGAGGTCTGAATTGTTAATGTTTGTAAAATGCTTAGGAAATAGGAAGCACATCTAACTACTACAGATTGCAATAGAAATGTGTATTCATATATTACATATAGAGTAGATATACACACTCATATACACACAGTATACATATATATATATATATATACACATACATACCTATATGAAGTTTGTATTCATAACCCTGCTTAAGTTGCAATTAGAGCACCACCACTTAAAAAATTAGGACTGTTGACTACTCAACTAAATGATTAGTGGACAGATCTCTTCTGGAAGCATTTTAGAGCACAGTAATGTGAGCATATCTTGATGGCATTTTTGATTTGTACAGCTGTATCCTCCTCAAAATCCAGTAAAGAATGTTATTTTTCTAGGCTGGGCTTTTGTTATAAACTAAAATATTCAGAAAGCAAGAGATACAATCCAAATGTGTCTTTTTTTCTTTTCTTTTTGGCATTTGTTAATTCTGAATGTATTTTTAACAAAAGTGATTTTTTTTGACTTACTAGTGTAATTTGCATTAAAAAAAAAAATAAATGGAAAAAATAGAGGTTTCCAAGCTATTCATGTCCCCCTGCTGCTATTCACAACTTACAGGAAACTTAGAGTTACTTTTCCCAGCAGAGCAACAATGCAGGATAAAGAATCCTATTACATTTACATGATGACTATCCCAGTCTGTGCAGTGCATGGATGCGACAGCGCTGAATAGAAATTGGTGGGTCATGACACCATTTAAACACTGTCATATGTAGCAGTATTTTCATTATCACTGGCATTAAAAGGTTTCTTTTACAAGACTGACTGCAACAAACTCTTCGCTTGGGAAATGGGTCTGGTTTTGCACACTCATCAGGAATTTTAAGCCTATGATAGGTATACAGTTGTCAATAGTGTTAAGTATTGCAAAAGTAATCCTTGTTAAGAAGGAGCTATGTAACATGGATATTTCCACTGCATTAATAGCCTTTTATATGCCATTTATTTATTGTCCCTACACTGAAATGATGAAATCCTATCTTAGGCAAAATGTTTATGGAGTTCCTATATATTGACAGCTTGCCCAAGGTCATTTAATAAAGGTGGAGCAGAACAGTATACATTTCAATTTATTCAGTCATGCTCCCTTAAGATGTTTCCTTAGAAAGAGAGTTCATTAATTAATGCCACTAGGAGTTTTAGGCCTTCATTATAGTGTAAGTGACACTTTTCAGTGAGGTAAGGAGAAAAGGTTTGTGTTCCATTTGCTTAATTTACTGTTTGCAGTATTCCATTGTCACACAGCATTTTGGCAAAGTCTAGCAGAGTTATGTATTAATTCCTGGATGTCTCCAAATAGGAATGGCTATTAACTCAGTGTCTGAAGGTTTTGATCACTTGCACACGTATCCTCCACTTGAGCACATTAAAAGTAGCCAAAGCAAAAGGCTATACACCATGAATACTTCCATCTTGTAATATTTTCATTTCCAGTCTTCTATTTTTAAATAGAAATGCTCAGAGGATGAGGATTTCTTTCACCAAGATCGGAAGCCCCATGAATAGCCAATGTATATGTATTGCTTCCTGATGGTCTATTGATGGGTACCTGAGACGATATTGATGGACTTTTTGTTTTCTAGCTAATTTCAATCTGGCTTCTTCCCAGTATATGTCAATTAGTGACAGACACTAAAGGTAAATCAGGTTTTGTTGAAGAACTAATGCCTAGCAATACTAAAGACAGCAGTGTGTCCACTGAGCCTTTGAGAAGGCTATACAGTTTTTATGCTAATTGGGATGCTCAAAGCTATGTGCAATATTAAATGTAATTACCATGCATAAAACAAAGTGCCCTTTAGACTGCAGTTACTCATTCATGTATTACCTTTGCATAGCTGAGTGGTTTAGGAAGAAACTTATTATACCAAATGTGAAGTGTTAAGTAGCATCCTGTATACATTTGTTGCACATCTCTTTCCATATACACAAAAGAAAAGTCTTTTAAAATGAACTTTATCTCTCAGAAGTCAACTGAGATAATGTCTTTTACAAGTGTCTTCCAAATCCTGCCAAGATCACTTAAGAGATTTTTTTAATCACGACCAATAAAAGCACCATCTCTTCTGCTCTCTTATGAGTAGAAGACTTAGGTCTTGGGACTTACAAATGCCTTGGGATTTTTATATTCGATAGATAGGATCACTGTGAAACCTGAGGAAAAAAAATGCTTGCATTCATGTCTGATTAAAAACTAATTCTCCTGCAAATAAGCCATACTTTTGCATCCACTAGTGGAAAAGGGTCTTTGCTGCCATCTGTTACTTTCCTAGCTTTGCCTTTGTCCTGCTGGGAACTAGGCTATCAGGAGCTAAACATGAAGAAGCATGTTCATATTCAGCATGTACTCTTCAACAGTCTGCAGTTCTGCCACATAGAATGCTATTTCATGCATATTTAATTTCTTTCTCCCTGTCACCGTCTTGTTATCCCATTATCACTCTATCTTCCTGAATACAACCCCAAATACTCTCCCAACATTACTACTGCTATTTGTCGCACCCATTGCTTCCAATTGTTCATGTAATGATGGTGATGACAGTCGTGGTCACAGTGAGCCTGTGGATATGTGCATAATGAAAAGAAGAGGAAGCACAAGGGTTATGTACATACTTCAAAGTCCCCAGACACAGGGAGACACTTAACAGAAAGGTAAAGGGGTTACAGCATTTCAGAAGCCATGAGATATAGTGAGCCCTGGTAGGAATCATTTCCACATGTGCAATTACATCTGCTAAGCTATAGTTCATTGAGTACATAGAGAACAATAAGTACGCAGAGCTACAAAAGGCACAGGTGAACTAGAAGAAAATTCTTAGAAAATGTGTTTGTGAACACATTGACTAGATCAGATTCACATTTCAATCTCTTCAAATTTTTCTCAAGGTTGTTTTTTTCCTCTTGCAAACATTTGGACAGTTGGCTTCTAAATGCACAGGTGAATGTTTTGTTCCTAGGAGAACATGTAAGTATGTGCAATTGCACTAATTTACATGGGATTCTCAGTATTCATGCATCTTTGTGCATTTTTGCTAAATGTTGTTTCTGTTCACTCTGTCATACACGCATACACACATGCATACCTGTTATGTGAATATATTTTATGGTGGAGATACAAAACCATGCACAGCCTCCTTCCTTTTCTGCATAGTTTTTCCTATTCCTCATCTCAGGAGACTCAAAGTCCCACGTGTTTATTTCTTAGATGAGTATTCAGTATACAAAAATTGTAATTTCTGGTACTTACTGGTGATACAAGCATGGTACAATCTAAGAACGCAGTAAATAAGACAGTCTTTCTGCAAAGAGTTTATGTGTTAAAGTAAGCAAATGAGAACATTTTAATTAAAAAAGAAGAAAAATATGATCTCACAGCCTCAATCTGTTGTTAAACTTTAATTAATCAAAAAAGTGGGTGCCAAAATGTTTCAAAAAAAAGAAGAGCAGGGAAGTGAGAACTTGGAGTACAGTTATAAGGTGATACAGTTAATTTAAGCATGTACATATGAGAGTTGAGTAAAAGAATCAAACAATTATATCTCACTAGTGTATGCAATTAGTTTATGATAGCTCCATATAGTTGTGTATTATATCATATTATACATTTTAAAAGCATTTAAAATAGTATCTTTTGAAGAAGAACAACATCAAAGGGACTGCATATTGATGCAATCACAAAAGGTTGATGGATTGATTCAATTAATCAGTGAGTCATTTCTAGGAGTTCTGCAGGGGTTTGTTTATCAAACACTTACATTGTTTATTTTGCTCTCTGGAGGGTCATTTTTCTTCATTATTTTTTTTGTTTCATTCATCAAACTCTGACAAATATTTTCATGCCAATATGGCATGTTAGGCATGTAAAATGTCCATATTTAGTGATTTAAAGCAGTATACTCCAAACTTCCAGTAGCTGAGAAATTTTATTTCGCTCGTTTACAACGAATATAAAGACATGTTTTCATTTAAGATCTGCTTTCGATGTCCACTCAATATGACAAGGATGTAAGGTCTCGTCTAGCATAACACGCAAGTGCTTGCTTAAACTTTAGACAGAAACTCACTATAAAAAAAAACATTTTGAGCAGTGTTAGCACTAAATAGAATATCTGTTCCATCTTTGGTTTGTCCTCACATTTTGTAGTTCAAATCCAGGAAAACAATGCAACAATATTTTAAGAAGGTCAACAGTTTCACAATGTTTTCCATAGGTTAAATAACTTTTTTACAAAGGCAGTAGTGATAGCACAAGGGTGTATGGCTTTAAACTGAAGGAGGGTAAATTTAGATTAGATATTAGGAAGAAATATTTTCCTTTGAGGGTGGTGGAACAGGTTGCCCAAAGAAGTGATAGATGCCACATTCCTGGAAGTGCTCAAGACCAGGTTTGATGGGGCTTTGAGCAACCTCATCTAGTAGAAAGTGTCCCTGCCTATGCCTATGGCAGGGAGGTTAAAACTTCATGATCTTTATGGTCCCTTCCAACTCAAATCATTCCATGATTTTCTGTTTTAATACTGTCATAGTATCTTCTTCAAAGGCAATATATAGAAATGGACAAATTTGATCGAATTGGATTACAAAATGGCAGATACTGGGCACAGCAGAGGTCTGTAAATGATGCGGAACTGAAACCAAAAGAAAACCATTCTTTGAAAGAGCTGCATTTCATTTGGACAAATATTTTTAGTTTTAACTATCAGTAATAATGAACTTTTAAATAAATATTTTATTAAAAAATTATCATGTGTTCATTGCATACATATATGTAGTGTGGGCATGATTTTCAGGTATCTTCAGCACTGGTCAAAATCTCACTTCTCTTTTACGTGGCTAGGAACAACTCAGGAAAACTAAAAGATCACAGTCTCAATGACAAAAGCCATGGCATCCTGCATCCTGTGACAGCCCTCTCCAGTGGATTTAGAAAACTCCACCCTACATATTAAACTGCAGGGATGGATGAAAAAGAATGAAAATACAACATTTAAAGAGTAATGAAGATGTTAGCAGAAAAAATCATGGTACAACTCTGAATACAATCAACAAGTTGTGGTGCAAAGGTAATGGTGGGGAGACTGACAAAACCAAGGGTAAAATGTCAAAGAAAATTGTGTCAGCATGAATGAGGGGCTGAGCTCTATACCACATACCCTGGGCTGATTGAAAGTAAAAGGCTCTGAACTACATGAACAACAATGCTGTGTTGCTCCTTGTGTCTGCAAAGATGATCTGGGATCAAGAAAGGCAGAACATGTTCATATTGTAGGTGATGGCAACACACATGCAATGATTGCAGAAAGCCATGTAAGATACAGCCAGCTCTATATGCCTCTGTCTTCCCATTTTTTGCTGTTCATTGGTTTTGTTTTCTTGGGATTTTTTCCAGTCTTGAAAGTAGTTGCTACAATTCTTGCTTTTAGCTTTATTTTTGCATCAACAATCCCTATTCCCTTCTTCCTGTCAAATTGGAAAATTACACAGCCTAAAATAATATGGGCTATTGCCTTAGATACAAAATTTTTCATTCAATCATGTGGACTTTTTTATAACAGACAGATGGAGATAGACACTCCTCAGTGATATTTGGGGACAGGACCAGAGACAACAGGCACACGCTGAAACACAGGAGGTTCCCTCTGAACATCAGGAAACATGTTTTTCCTGTCAGAGTCACCAAGCACTGGCACAAGGTGCCCAGGGAAGCTGTAGGGTCTCCATCCCTGTAGACAGTCAAACCTTTACTGGGCAGGGTCCTGGGCAACCTGCTGTGTAGAGGGCCCTGCATTGGTCACCACATGCACCTTCCAGCCTGAACCATTCTCTGATTCTGTGATTCGCCTCTCATTCAAGCTACATTTTTCTCCCACTGGAAATATTCCTAGCATCTCAAGAGGGTGTAAAACTCTTGCTTGTTCAGCAGCAGGAATCTCAGAGTTAACCTATGAAGCAAAAATAAGAGTAAAGAAAGAGTAAAGAAAAAAAAAAAAAAAAAACCTTTTAGGGAAAAACATCCATTTCTAAAATGTAAATGTGTTGGTTATCATTTTTACCTTTTTGAGTCCCCTGCAGTTGGCTGGCTACCTGGATGAAATTCCAGCTCCATTTAAGGTCAGTGGGAATTCTGCTGTTTGTTTGAACGAGATTTCAAGATTTCATATTTTGCAAATAAGATGACTGAATATTTGCTTTCCTTGATAAATAAAAACCCACAGTCATTCCACTCAATAATTTTCAAATGCTATACAAAAATTGAGATTTTTTTTTTCCCTTTCATACTCACTATTTGCAAAATGCATGGTCTGGAGACATAAAAATTTTACCTGTATTCATTTGTGCTGACCCACATAACTTATCCAATGTCAAATCTGTGCCAGTAAAATCTTTCTATCATTCCCACTCTTCTGTGTATTTCATTTCGTATGAAATGCACCATAGCAGACTTTCTGCAAAACATGAGTATTAAGGTGAAATCAAAAGCCATTTGCATAGCTATTTGGCCAATGTGATAGTAGGAATCTGCTATATGACCTTTTTGCCCCCTTCTAAATTAATGTTAAATATTAGTTGTAACCCAGAGTTCTCAGTGCAAGTATTTCCCATCCTTCTAACTTCTTGCTCAATTGCACAGAGCTCTTCAGACTTGATAAGATTTCCATTGAGCAAATGAACTCAGCAGCAGGAAAATTTTTGCACATAAACAGAAAGATAAAGCACAGCCTCAAAAGATGGTCTAATAATATTCACTGCTTCTGGAAATCCAATACTTTTGCCAAAGGCATTACTCAGTCTGGAGTTTCTCCTATGCAAAAATGCTTCTTGTTCATTAATTCCCAGCCTGAAATGCATTTCCTTACAAAGCTCTGTCCAGGTGAGACTCCCACCTTCACAATGTACAGTCTCATATTCTTCTTTGTAAAAAGAAATATATGACAAACTAGTATTGCTCCTTCAGGCCTGTTCCCTTGAGCTTTTATTTTTCACCCCCGGACACTTGAGACTGCTACCCCACAACAGTCTTTGTTCTCATGGATGTGTTACTAAACTGAACCACTGGTGAGTGCCAGTTAAAATTAAGTAGGCTCTCTCCATCCTTAGTGACAAAGAATCCAGTGTGTCAGTGGTACTTTGCCACCTGAGCAGGGACAGCTCTAGACACAAATGGAGGAGTCCTTCAAGCTAGGGAAGTGAGGAAGGGCAGTAACAGCTACTTCCCTGTTCCCTGTGCCTGCCAGAGCCCTAAACAACCCCAAACCCTGTGCTGGCTCCACCACCAGCACTACCTACAGGCAACTATCCAAGAGGTCATATCCTCCTGGCACCAGCAGGAAAAGCAAATCCAGGTCTGCAAGAATCAGTCCCCGAGTCTCTGTTTTAAACCAGATCATGCTTTTCTTGTAAGAGAAGCAGATACAGCTTTTTATATTTGAGGTGGCAGAGCCCTGCCTTGCTACACTTTGTGCTTACTAAAGAGTAAGTTCAGTTAGAGGAGGTAGTTTTGACAAGTAGAGACAAAACTCCAAAACTTTTACATTAGAAAAGCTATAGCTCAGGTGCACTTTAAAAAATAAACTTTAGATGAAAAAAAAGATAAGTCACTTTGCAGATGTGAAGACATCTTGAGTCACATGTGTATTTATTTAGTGTTGCTTATATTAACACTTATTAAAGTAATCACTTGCTTTATTTATTATTTTACAATTCCTTGTGTCGGTGTGGAACATTTTACATACAGAAGTACATATTACATTTAGAAAAATCGAAGAAAATAGCAGGAAAAAATTACATGGAAGTGTTCTACAACATCAGAGTACCGTTGTATTGACCATCAGGATCAGTCTCAAAAGCTATCCCCAGTCTCAAACCTATGGACCTTATACTGCAAAAAAAGCTTCTCAGTCTTGGAAGTCATAGAAATTATGGCCAGAAGCTCTACATATGTCAGGTTGTTAAATTCTGTTTAACTGGGTTGACTGGTCACTGGCCCTGATCTTCTCCCTGTCCTACCACCTTTGCTGCCTCTTGCATGCTTAGAGGCCCTAGACTTGTGAAACAGAAGTAAAACGATTAAAATTTTGTCCCTGAATTATTCTTTTTCTGCCCTTCACTTTTCATCTATATTGTCCATAACAGAACCTGGACAGAGAGACCAGGAAGGACCTGTTGGCACATATAACAACAGATTTCTAGAACCCCAATGGCATGTATAATGACAGGAGTTTCTGGAGAAATACAGATGGTGAAGGGCCCAAAGGCTGGGCCTTTCCGAACATGGGGCTATTTGCAGTCGTAAAGAACTGGAATCAGCAGCCCAAGTTGTTCCTTTGGGCACCTTATTTCTGTGGTATCTGTGAGGAGTGCTAACCTCAAACCAGGCTCCCAGTTTCACTGAAAGTCAGCATATCTTAACTCTTCTTGGATATTTAGCTTTTTAGGCCTTTTTGGAAACCTCACTAATGTTTATTTTCATTTTCAAATTTCTTTGAAATGGAACAAAGTGACTTTTGAAAATCAGTACACTGTGGGCAGGTACGCTTCGTTCATCAAGCTAAAATAATTCCATCATTTGATTCAGCACTTGAGTTTCAGGTCTCCACATGTATTACACTCTGCTAATTTCCCTGCTATTTTTCACAGCTTGTATGAAGAGAAAAATAGAAACTTCATCCACATCTGCTCTGATACTGTTTGAGTTCCTGATATAATGGATATATGTCAACAATAACAAAAATAGCTGATCTGTGACAGCTCACGCTCTGTGACAGTTTGTACAATAATTTTTTACCCTCAAACGCCAACACTTCAGAATCCCTTCCTCTCCCATCTGTCCCAAACAAGTAGGAAAGGCTTTCTGCTACAAAATGTAGTTTTTTAAAGTACCTCCCTGAAGGTGAGCATAACAACTCTGCCTTAAGAAAAATGTTGTTAGCCCTTCCCATGTGTCGGAATGGAAGCTGCAACTAATTATAAGTAAGATCCTGTCAGTTATCTGAATTCATTGGCTAGTCTCATAGGATCCTGAAGAAAGTGAGTAAACACATTAACAGCAATGTGCCAGCAGCAAGTCACCATAATTCCTTTCCTAGCTCTCTAAAAACCTACTGCAGGTTTACAGCAGGCACAGCTTTGTGCTGCAGCCCACGGAACACCTGGGGCCATTGCAGGTGGCCTGACCCAGGCTAACAGATGTCTTCAAACAGGCACATCCATAGCAGGCAAGCAGTGCAATAGCTGATGATCTTCTTGATGAATCTGGAGCATACTACAGATTTAGACAACAGTAGGGAAAATGTGTCACCCAGGCTTCTTTACCTGAGAAGCTAAAGGGGAAAAAAACCCCTAAAGTAAAACAGGGTGTGCATTAAAATGTTAAGCCAGCCCGCCTGGGTCTCTGGTTATATGAGTTATGCCATGCCCTTTGTTGAAATCAAGAGGACAGAAATATTTCTTCTGAGACACAAGGCACAGTTAATATTTCTGCAGAGCCAAGTCTTCCTCAGGGACCACGCCTGCAAGCTTGGGCACACAGGATATGTGTGTAAAACAGAAAGGAATTCTTGTTAATAAATAACTGTCTTCATCACCAGGACACACTCGTCTCTCTCTGGAAGTGTAAATAGGCCTTCACAGGACTGAAGCAATAACAGGAGTGAGACAGTAAAACATATCCATCTGAAGGCTCCTATACAGGCTAAAGGAACACAAAGGAGGCTTAGGGAAAATAAGAACCTGGTACAATGCTCAGCAGGAGGGCAGGTTAAGTACCCTCCTTCTTCAAAGGTTTTTATTATTTTTCATAAATAACAACCGGTGCAATAGCTGATTTCTTTTTACAAAAATACACAGCAATGCCTATTTGGAGAGGGTTTGAAAGATGGGATTTTTAAAACCAAACATGATTGAGGAACTACACTGCTGGGTGACAGAGCACAGCAGCTCCCTTACCGATGCCCAGGTTTGATACAATTCATACTCCTTCACAGAGGACAAGAGAATTAGAGGAGAGAGGGAAGAGAAGTAAAGATTAACAGACATTGAAGAATGCTGTACATTCAGTAAAAGCTTAATGAGATAATCTCATGGTAACCATCAGGCTTTGTCTTTTGTGCACAGCTATCTGCAGAAATGCTACCGGCATGTGTGTGGTTTGCTGCTGACACTGTCTGTTAAAGAGGGGTAAATTTGTGTGGAGGCCTGGATTACTCATAGATTTGGCTGAGGGGCATGGCACATGCAAGGTACTTGCATTCCCATATGCTGGAGAAGATGGTTTCAAGGTATGGTACTATGTACAGCAGCCATAGTAGGGTATGGGTAGTTAAAATGGAAGATAGTGAGCTTAAACTGCTTTTCCAACAAAAGAATTTTTTTTTATTACTCAAAAAAGACTTGACAACTTTTATAGAATCAAAATTTAAATAAGCAACTTCAGAATTCTTCAACATTTTTTTCCTGTATATACAGTATTTTATTTTTGCAGGCAGCAGGTACTATCTAGTGCCAGGTACCAGGTCATTTAATAGCTGTCGGGGCTAAGAGCCCAGAGTCTTTCCTCTATTTTTCTCATCTTGAGTATCCTAACTTCACCTTAACTTTCATCCCGATTAGACTTTGGTCTTAACAACTCTGAATAGAATGGAAATCAACACTGTTGCACAGGAACAAATTACCAAACCAGGCAATGACAGGCTCAGAACAAATGTCTTCCTCCAATTTCCCTTGGCTGTGACAGTTGACAATGTCACTGTCCTTCCTACTGCACTGGCTCCTGGGACAAGTGATCCAGGATCAGATTAGCCTGAAAGAAATGTAACAGGATTTCAAATTAATAAAGACTTAAAAAAACTTTCTGTTATTAGCAATTCAGGCTTAGTACATGCTGACAGTGAATAATAAATACAATTTAGAGGTTGCTTACAATGCTTCTCTTGAAAATGTAGTGTAACAAAAACACATCTTGTATTACTGCATTGCAACTATATTCTGTCACACTCTGCCACAAACGAAAAAATCTGCAGATCCCCACCCCCACATTGTTGTGGATGAACTCCAGTAGCACATATTAGGTGGAGAGTTGGAGTCTTATTGCAGAACCTGGGAGTCTGGGGCACTCTGTCACCGAGGAATGTGCTGTCTTTACATATCCACGATGGGTTTGCAGGTCTGAGGCGCAGCAGTGAGTCTTGCTGTCAGCCAATAGTTAGGTGCCAGATTCAGTACAATTTTCAGCTTCCTGGCCATCTCTGCCTCACCACATTGCTTGTTCCCTGTGTGTGGCTGATAGCAGAGGATATTTCTAGCCACCATCTTAGTAGTCCTTGTTGCCAGTTCTTGTTGGTTAGTAAAGAAGTGCCCTAGATATAACAAGCATCTTCCAGAGACCTTTTACAACATGAAGAGAAAAATGTTTAAGATTTATTGGGACAGCCTGAAATAGTTTCTGAAATGGAAGAAAACTTAAAAGAGATGGAAAACTTAGAGAAAGAAAAAAAAAATGGGAAAAAAAAGACAGGGAATTATTTATTGGCTTTGGAAGTGAGTGCAAAGAAATGAAATTGCAGCATACCTTGAAATTTTTTCATGTGCTGACTGAGTCTATGGCTGTGGTGTCTGATTTGCTCAGGTGGCAAAGCCAACATGACAGTTTCACACTCTTCAGAATCAGGGCCTAATTCCTTAGACAGATCACCTCTCCTGGGTGTTGTCTTTCCAAATAAGACCATAAGCTGATGTAAAAAATCTGCTGCCACATCTTCTTACTTGCAAATAATCCCTTGGACTGGAAATGCATCACTTGCAGTTTTGGAACTTAACTGAAAATCATAAGGGCTCTAAAGTTTCTTGCCAATGAAATGCTGTCTGTCACAATGTCAACCTCTGATGTTGACTACAGAAACCAAATGAGAAACAGCCCTGGACAACCTGCTCGGTAACCCTGCCTAATAATGGGATGGAGAAGCCCATCTCCAGAGGTACCTTCCTACCTCAGCCATTCTGTGATTCAGGCAAATGCATCTTCTTGCTGGGCAGTAGCAGGCATCCCTGTCAGCCAGTAAACAGAAATTTTCATATACAACAAACATGGACCTTCTTAAAAACTCAGCATTTCTATACTTCTCTGTTACATAAGGTATAGCATACAAAATTGAAAAACGTGCCAGAACAACATGTTGTGTTGAGTCTTCTACTGCTTGTGGAAGACTTAAATGAGAATGTAGCTTATTACCTGCCTTGAATGCCCAAATGGTGATGGGAAACAATTCAAGATCTAAGACAGTAAGGTGTCTGGAATAGACAGTACCCCAAATGCTGCCTGTGTGATTTGGAGGACCTTATGATAGTGTGTTGCTAGATGTTGAGTTCCTGTGTAGACTGAATTCTCCTAGATTCCCTGAGTAGGTGGCTGGTGCTGTTCTACTTTCTTATGAAGGGTACCAGAAGTTCACCAACAGCTAAACAAGGTGGGAAAGTACTAGAAAAGAGATGTGTGCGTGGCAGAGGAAGATCCCTAAAGAGTGGAGTTTTAGATCAAGTGGAGACACACATGAGTATATTTCATACCAAGAGAGACCCTGGTCAATTTTTACAAGACAAAACCATGAGTTAATTCCCTCGCTGCTTATCCAGACATAACTTTCATTTGAGTTATGTGACAGCGAAGTTCACTCCTTCCATGGGGAACACAAGCCCAGGCATGTGAAAATGCATTTAGGAATCTTGCTGAGTAGAGTAAATGTATCATGTTGTAAGTAAACGCATCTTTGGAGTGTCTGAGCAAAAACTCTGTATACAGATTTTCACAGGAAACATGAAGGTTAAAGAAATAACAAGGTCTAAATCAAGAGTTAGGATGCTAGGAGTCAATATGGTTAAGCCATGGAGGGGAGGCACCTCAGCAGATGCTGTAATAGCCTCCTGACCTCCTGACTTTTAAGTTTGGATTTTTTCCCCCATCTGCATCAATGTCTGTTCTGCGCGTTCTTATACCATTAGGTCAGCCAAGGAGTGTGGAGGCTGTGAGCTGTGTTGCTAGTTTTGTCCCAGAAGTAGATGGCTTGATAGGAATAACCTGCCAAATGTCACAAGGCTTGTGTGGTCACCACCTGCCATACTCATACTGATACAAGCAGCTTCTAAGCATCTATGGTTTCACCCAGAGCAGAACTCCTCCTCTGACTCACAAACACTCTGCCCAAGGTGTTCAGTTATCTCATTGGAATGGCATTGGCCCTTATAATCTTCTTTTGGAAGGAAAGACACAAATGGGCACTTTTATCATGAGTAGTTTTTCTAATTTTTTCCCCTCTCTTCATTCTGCTATTTTAATCCATCCTAGACAGAGGTTTTAGAAAGGAAACACTGTCTTTTCACAGGGGTTACAGCTCTGCAGTTTGTTCTTGCCCATGAAGATGAAAGGTTTGACTCCAGACGTGTGTTTTAGCAGCCTAATAAACAAAGAGGTAGCACTCTTGATCATGTTGAACAGTATCAGAATCTGCTTGCTGAGTTGTGTGTGCTTCAGCCAGCTCCAGGGATGGTGAGAAGTGCTGGTGGTCAGCTTTACTACTGCTTATCTGTCTATGCCAGCACATAAGTGAAATGCTACTGCTTTGAAAATTTTCAAATATGCCATGTGGTTCATCACATGAAGTGCTTTAGCTCATGAACATCAGCTTTGTGACATCTAGCACAAAGATCATCAGTGCATTGTCTATTGGAGCTACTTCAAGCATATTTTTGTAGCAGTAATCTAGCATAAGGATATCCTCTAGATCAGTTATCCATTGCTCCTGAGCTCTCTAAAGTACATCATTGGTTAGTATAGGAGACTCTGCTTCTGCCTCTAGCAGTTTCCATAATGGGAGTATCTATTAATTCACTCATGTAGATTAACTTATTCAAGTGTTTCAGACATTGTTATACACATTTTATTGCCATACGAAAGAAAAATATACAAATCATCAGCATGTCCTAACCATGTCTTGTCTTTTCACACACATTTGGCACTAGTAATGTATCTTAGATCCTCAGACTTCCATAACATCATCATCAGATCCATATATCTTTGCAGATGCCTGAAAGGACTTCTCTTTAGTGTCACTTTCCACTAATTTTCCAGGTTAACTTTGGGGTTTTTAAACACTCCTGATGTCCTGATAGGACAGTAGAAATTGGTTTTGGGCAAGTCATCCTGATCTATTCTTTTAAATGTTTCATCATATTAATGTTCCCTATTTTTCTTCAGTGCTTTTTTTTATAGACATCAGTTCATGTTGCTACAGGAATTTCTCTTCTGGGCTTGTATTTCACTTTGAAGTCATGCCTTTGTAGGTTTATGATCATGTGTGAAGTCTAGATGGTGCAGAAGCTTGAAATTTGTCAAGAATATCCTCTAAGGTTTGTAGTCTATTTCAGATATACTGCACAGTATGTACTGACATCCAGTGAAAGTGGTAAATTCTTCTCTATTTGAGTATAATTATCCTGTGATAGTTATACACTTTCAATTCTTATGCCCCCAAAGTGTCTCCTGCAAAATATTGCTTCATCCACTATTTATGGCTTATCTACCTTTTCAGTGCTGTGACATGAATTTCTAGCAACTCACTCTGGAACACATCCGGTGAGCTTGTTGCTGACATTTGCTGTGGTATAAAAATTATACAGTCAGTGTGTTCTCAAAGTTTTCATCAGATTTTCCCAACAAGACATGCTTTTTATTTTGAGCTTCATAACAGGGATCTGTATTAATTTGATAATAGGTAAACCATCATGTTTATCGTGGATTATGATTTTTCTACCAAGAAGTTGGATATTTGAAAATGCTTTTTTGTTTTCACTTTGTTTGAACAGGTCCAGAGGTGTTTTTTTCTAAGGTCTGACCAAAGTAACATGCATAGCACCTATTTTTATTTTGCTTTGATACAGTTTCAGATGGCACTCCATTTTACGAGTAGTGCCATTAGTTTTTGTTGAGTGTCCCTATATACTAGATTGTCAATGGCAAGAACTCCTGTTTCACGTAATATATTTCACTGTACTCTTTCTGGACTTGTGCAGATGCTATATGAGTACAGGAGAAGGTATCCTCTGGAAGAGCTGTCTTCTGGACAGACAAGTGAGTATATTCAACTCCTTCTGTCAGATTGTCCAATCTGACACAGTGTCCTAAAGCAGACTGTAATTGCCGAAGAGGGCCTGAAAGTGATGTTTTCTAGGCTGATTAGAATGTAGCTGGGCTGTAGAGTGGAAGAAAAGACAAACGAGACACTTGCCCCAAGTATAAGGATACGTGTGATCATGTAATCTAGCAGAAAATGGGAGAAGATTGGGTGCTGCACAGTAGCTCAGGCTCAGCAGAGAGAGCCTTGTTAGTTTTGATACTTAATTTTGGTTGCTCCAGAAGGGCCACACTCATGCTAATGTTGGTAATCTCAACTGCTGAGGTGTCCCCCTTTTACAGTTATGCTCAGCCGTATGCTGCTGCTGTTCCCAGTCACACTGCATTTGGAAGTACCTGGATCCTTGGAGACTGGGATGCATCAGGTACTTTTAAACACATGCAGAAAAATTTCCTTGATTTTTTCTACTGGAATACAAGTTCACAGGCATTCCCATAGACTATAAAATTATGTGGAGTGGCTCTGTTTTCACAGCTATCACACAGACATCAAGATTTGTCCAGATGCTTAAATCTAAACCTGCATTTCCCCGATATGCATTCATGGCATTTTCAGCCTTGTTGATGCAAAATGTATGGATATTGTGGCTTTGGGTCAACATTCTGAGTTGTTCTACCTATTCTGGCAGGGCAGTTCAGGTAACTTAACCATGTGGCATAGGTACATTTTCTAATATTGCATTGCAGCAAAACTGAAAGTGGCTGCACTGTTGCTTAATTTCCCATCCCTGCTCTGCAAGGACCTGGACTGTATTTTAATCTCTGCCTATGCTGTGTAGAAGCATTTTCTCTTACACACTTCATGAATACCCTTATCCAACAACACAGGCACAACTTTCCTCCCCTATTGCCTTTTCCACGTTCCAGAAAAGATGAGTTTGGACTAGCAGATGTCCTGAAATCATAGACAAAATTATCACTGTCCACACATAAGTAGCTTAGTCTCTTCCTTAGAGCAAGTCCAACATAACCAGAGCGCATTAAAACAAGTGGGCACGTGCTGTCCAATGAATGTGCACATGCACTGCAAATCTGGGCAACCAGTGCGTGCATAACCATGGCACAACACATACACAGTGTGTCAGATGTTAACCACCAATATACACATTTATATGCCTCTTATCTGGGAACTTCTGATGAAAAAAACGTGAGGCCTGTAGCCAACAGCAGTATTATCTGGCCTCAGAACATCAACTGTTTGGCAAGAAGCCCTGCTTGGGGCATTTTCCTCTAAATAATGTGGTCTGACATGGTTTCTGTAATTTCTGCTCTGCTGCATGCTTTCCTGCAACTGCTTTTCATACATTAATGTTGCCTTCATACTTTCTTTTCTTTCTCCATTTATACATCTGTTTTCTGGCTACATGGCTCTCAAACTCATAGATATCATGAATGATCCTTTTGACCCAGGAAGTAACCTTTGGGTCCTTTAATGTCTTTGTTCACTCTCATTTTGTCCTCCCCTGTCTGAAATTGCTCTCATCTTTCTCTCAGAGATATTTCATCTGACTACTGCAATTGTTGCTTTGTTCTTTCTATACATATTTTACTATTTAAATTCATCTGACGCCCAAGAACCACTTCTTTTGCATACCTATCTCTGTCTCTAAAATTGTTCCATGTCATCCCCTTGCATCACATTCAGACTATTTCCTTTCTATTTCCTATAGAAAACATCACCTTGCCTGTATATGGTCTCTTTTCCCGTGGTTCAATTCTGCTTTCGTCTTGATGAACTCTGATTGGACTTTTCTCTCAGTAACACCATTCTGCTTTCTTCCATGCTAACCTTTAAGATTTGTACGGACATGTCCAAACTTAGAATCAAGTAATATATTTTCTTCTACCATATCCTAAAATACTGTTGTCCTAATCCTGATGATCTAGTCATGAATCACTAATTAGGTTCCTGTTCTTTTTTTAAGGAAAAGAATTCTCCTTGACTGTGCTACCTTTTATTTGTGTCATTTTAGTGTCTGCGCTCTCAAAACTTTCCTGTAGAGAAGAAGTATGTCTCAAATTGATGGAATTACCAAAAAAATCAAAATGACCTGCCTGTGTCCACATGGGATTTCCAAAAGAACACAATTTAGTGAAATGAAGATGTAGTTTAAGCAGAATTAGGTGAAATTAGTTCTCTTTGAACAGGACTCTTGGTCTCTTAAAAATTTCAGTTCTTAAATTCAGCGGAAGAGCAGCTCAAACTTGATCTCAAAACTAGTTTTCCTTGGTAAACACTGACACTTTACCATTAGTTCAAACAGCAGTTAAGGAGCAGCTATTTTTCCAGAGAGATGTAAGAAACAAATTCCAAATTCTCTCAAAACAGCTTACTTAGGAAACATGAAACTGTGTGCTGAGCAGCTTGGCTCTGGAGTATGCTTCTTACTCTTAAGATGTTTCAATGGCAGGAAAATAGCTGAGATTTCCCTGTAGCTGTAGCAATACAGTCTATACAGCTGATTTCTAGGTTGTCAACTTTAATGAAGTTGAAAACATGCTGACAATTTGTTAATGTTTCCTTTTCAGCTACACAAATGCTGTGGCAACAGATTACAGCTGGATTATAAGTACTTAACAAGAACTTTTTTAAAAGAAAATAATAATTGGGATGAGACATGAAAAGAGAGAAAAACATGAAAATAAATTAATTTAATTCAAAATAAAAACTCATTTCTCTAATATTTATAATAGCAGAAAAACTAGTGCATGATGTATTCACATTAGTATTTTATGTACCAGTTTTAAAGCTGTCTTTATGCTATTTTTTTCACTTGAAAAAAGAAAAAAACAGAAAAACTAATTTCTGCTAATTGTGTTACATACAATGACATTCCAAACATTTAATTGAATGTATTTTGGATAAATGCTGTCATTATTCTGAGTTCAGCATAGCCCATAGTACTCTAATTTTGTTAGAGAGGTGTATGCTTTGGAGACCTAAAACCCTGTCTTGAGGTAAAAAATTATCATCATACAAGCACAAACCTTAGCTCTCATATGCAGTAGAAATTTAAAAGCAAAATTTACTTAAATATATTTCTTGTTTTGTGCGGGCATTTTCGTCTCAGAAGACTAAATAAAGAAATTCAGTGCAAGATGTGAAGTAAGAACAACATCTAGACAAAATATTTTTGAAATATCTGCAGAAATTGAGTGAATGTGTGTTCACTGTTTGTGCATGTGTATGCATATTGAAGGAGAAAGAGAGGTAATTAATGAAAGTATTGTAGATGACCCATCTATCAAGAGTACTATCCGTCTCTCACTTTGGTGTTCAATATCCATTCAAGGATACAGATGTTTAGAAAGAAAGGTTGGCAACATGAAAAAATGGGAACAAGAAGGATATAGCTGCAATATTGTCTTCTAGCTCCTGGAAAAAGTAAAAGTAGATTTTGTCTATAGGGAGGCTTAGGATACCTGTATCAGTTTCTACACTCTTTACTTTCCTGGGCCCTTGATAATGCCACTTACTGGGAAGCAGGGACAGATACCTTCTCCCAGACCTACCTAGACCACCTCTACCATCACTGATCTATTTTGAGGATAAAAAAGCATTCTTGGAAGCAGCTAAGTAGTTCTGCAAAGAGCATATGTCATCTTTGCCCCATGCAGAAAATACCCTTCATTCCAATAGGTAACATAAAATGGCTAACAAAAAATAAGTTTTGCAATACAGAAGGCACTTAATAGAGTTTGTATAAATGTTAATGGAATTTCTTACATTCTATTTACCATTTTCTGTTTTAAGATTGCTAATAGTAAAGTATATTTACATCAGAGAGCTAAATATTCTCATTCCATCCAACCAAGCTAGTAGGCAAGTCACCATGCAAGGAGAGTTTAAAATTCTGGCATGCTATGAATCATACACAATCTTAGAACTATTTTAAAAACAACATCAGCAGTAAATACATTTAATTCCCAAGGAGTTTGATTTGCAAAGGAAACAGTTGGTGCTTATCTGCAAATCTATTTAACAGTAGAAGGCAGGCCACCATTTCAAGACTTGTTCATCAGTTTGATGTCAGCTTTATTTAACCACTTGGGACATTGTGGGAGAGAGTAGTGGGCTTTCTTGGGCTTTTCTGAGTCATCCATCTACTCAGCAAGCACAGATGAATGAGGGACATGCTGGTTCAGTGCTACCATACCACCAGCCTTTGGAGAAAGGGGCAGCTCCCATAACCTCTGTACAGGTGGCAGCAGCCTGTGGCCTGGAGCTGATTGCTGGCAAGGAGCAGCCATGGCCAATGTCGTGCCCCATCTTTAATCCTCCAGTCTCCCCTTTTCTCTTGGCTAAAGGGAAGATATTTTGGGCATGAATTCAGAGGCAAGTTTAGAGGCTGCTGGGCTTAAAGTGCAATGCCACATTTGCTCTGGCACGTGCATTTGCAAGTTAAAAAACAGCTTGAAGAAGAGTTTGTTCTTTTGGGAGTAATCCAAGAGCCTTGTTAAAAATGCAGCATGCTCAGATACTTTGAAATTAGTATTTCCTAATACTCTGTCCCATAAAACATTTTCAAGTGATGGCTCTCCTGCTATTTTGCACAAGATTATTCTACAGTTTATAGAGCCTTTGTAGGCTTAGGCATACATCAGTTGGGAAAAGCTGTCGTGTTATGTTGCAGCTCAGGTTAAGTAACATCAGCCAGGTCTCTGACCAAAGAGACCTGTCATACTCCTTGGCTCTGAATGAGTTCTGAATTTTCAGCACACTTGGCAGGCAAACTCTGTCCATGCTACAAACTGAATAAAGGCTATGTAGTTGCGATCTACTGGTACTCCTGCTAGTTAGTCTCCCTCAGCTCCTGTCTGCCTGCAGAATTATCTGACACGTGCACAGTTAATTTTTGCAGTTTATGATCATCTGTAGCCTGCTTACGTTGAGGGAGGGGAAAAAAAAAAAAAAAAGGAAAAAAAAAGGTTACACAATTCTGCAGTCTGTGTTTAAGTGAAAACTTCTGAATTTGTGTGAAATAAACTGGCCAGAGGGGAAGAGATCACAGTTCTACACAAGTCCTGTGAAGGTGGGTTTTGGAGGCATTTCTAGACAGACAGCTGAGTAGGTTTAAGAAGAAATTGAGGGTGTGGATAATACCACCCTTCAATTTGGCATCTGCAGTGAAGACATACACTAAAACCGATTTCATTGGTGTTCAGAGAGCAACTTCTTGGGCTTCTGTGACTCTAGACATTATGTGGTGCCCGAAAGATAGAGCGGGAGACATTTTGATACAAGAGTGGTAAACAAAAGTATATTACGGAATTATTTATATTCCCAAAATTTTAGTTTGCCTATTTATTTCAGTAAAATGTTGTTAAGGACATTGTTTCACAGTGGCGATTTGACACTTCACAGCAGTAGCATGACAAAATGCTCATAGAAGCAGGATAAACAACCTGACTGTAACACTAAAATCAGTCATTTCATAAAATGCCTGTTTTAAACATTTTTTAAAAGTCAGTGTATTAAAAAATCAGATATTTTGCAAACTTTTTTGTTTCACAACTGCACTTCCATATACATAGCCTGAGCTTGTGAGATCCTCAGCTCACCACAGTGTTGCTGTCTGCCATCACTCATGGTTCTCTTTCAGCTGTAGTGCTTTCCACAGTCTTCTGACTCCAAGAATGTGCTTTTTAAATTGCACCGACCTGATTCTTCAATGTCTTACTCTGAATTGTAATTTTTGCTCTCCTAGCCTGATCCAACCAAAGGATATTACAAAAAAAAAAAAGGAAAACAAAATAATCTAAACAAACACACGTACTCCCCATGATCCTCTCTTTTATTTTTCTGAGATTTGGGTCAGGTTTTTATTACTGTTTGCAATTTTCCTTTGTCCTCCTGGGTGTCTCCATTTATTCCCAGAACCTACATGTATCTCAATAGTACGTACACTATCAATGTAACCCATTGCTGCATGGAAGATGAAAACTCCCCTGGTACTTCCAATTGAAGAGCAGATAAGTTGTCTTCCAGCCCCCATCTACCATTCAGGCCATGCAGCAATCTCATGTTTTAAGCCTAGAGATTCTATTTTAATCCCAAGTTTCAGCCAAGAGACAATTATAGTATTTGCTTCCCACTTAAGCTTATTCACTAAATTGTTAAATTATATCAGTCCTTAGAATCATATCAGTCCTTAGAATCACAAGCCTTTGGCTTTGAATGGGGTACATCTATATTTACTATCATCCTTTGACTATGGCATTCCAGTCAGTTTTCAATCTGCATGACAAGTTTCCCTTCTCAACTCAATTTGAATTAATTTTGAGATTACAATTTTGCACGACATCGTAATTAAAGGCAGGAGTGCAATCCAAACATAGAGCATCTACAGCTTTTCCTTCACTCGTGAATGTCGTGATTCTATTTTTAAAAGCAGTTAATGACTGTGGCAAAGTGTATTCCTTCCAAACTAAGGCTGCTTGTTGTTCATAGCTCTTTTATACAAGAAGAAGAGAGGAACCAGACCCAACAAGCACCTCCAGATGGCTTTTTGATGTCCTTTTTGATGATAGCACCAGAGCATCATCAGTGTTAAAATTTAATACAGGAATATTCCCTGGCACATACTCTAGGAAGCAGCAGTTGGGATGAGGCAGTTTTCTCCCAGCTCAGCACTACATGCATTTAGGTAGACAAAAATGTCTTGTCTTTGGTGACTAAAACTGTAGCCAAAATAAAGAAATGTGAAACTTACACCTTCCATTGAGCTCTTCCTTATTTGATTCTAGGTCCTTTTGCACTCTGCATTGTGACTGTGATCTGGCATGCAGTCAGGCTCCAACACTCACATCAAACTGCTCTAGAGAGCAGCACATATGGGACAGTCTCATCAAAAAACATAACACCAGCAACCACTGCTAGTATTATGTGTTAATCTACTTTGGGGGGAAAAGTGAGATCAAATTTACTTTAATATTTTTTTATACCTAAAACAGACTTGCATGGATAAAATATCTTTGGACTATTAACAGAGTGCTGCATATGCAGTCTGCTGAGACAAACTGTTAACAGGTCCAGGCAAAACAATCTAAACAGCACTTTGTACCTTGTGTTCTGTACACAAATAGAAGGAGCTGCTCCCCTTGGTCTTATTCTACTCTCTTTGGCATTTTTTATGTACTTTATCTTGATTCCATAAAAAAAAAATCTTAATCCTGGTCCATAAGTGGTTTTTACAAGAGTTAAAAGTACCTTATCAGTTCTCCCCTTGGTTTTCTCTAACATTCACACAGTTACAAAGGCAATGAGACATCCTGGAGATGGATTAACTACTTTGACCTGAGGAAAAAAGTTGTAGACCTACAGACAGGATTATAATACCTGTCTCTTCTCATAAACCTAGTGATATCATGTCTGCTCACCCTCCTGAACAAATATGAGATAGATTTGCATTTTTCACGGAATCACTAATTCATGGGATTGCCCCATTATCAGCTTTTCCTTTCCCCATCTCATTCTTCATATTTTCCAGTATACACCACTAGAGTAGAAAACGTAGTTTGTCAATAGCCTAACATGTTATTTTCATCTCAGAGTAATGCTAAGGAGCTTGATCTGAAATTATGGTAATAAACAAAATTCAGGCAAATCAAGATTGTGCCAGAGTGTTCACTGAGAAAACTGCCATTGCAGGCCATATTTAAAATCTTAATTAAAGAATCTTAATATCTACTATTACTGAGGCTCTTTGTCAGATCTACCAGCTTCTTGCTACATCACTCTTCGTTTATAGCTAAGGAAACTGAAGGATTCTGTGAAAATGTGATCTTAACACACATAAAATACATAGTATTGAGTACAGAAACAGTCTACTTTCTGATCAAAAATACCATAAACAGACGAGGTTCTTGATAACTGCCTAGTGCCATCTACTGGTGAGAGAGTAGAAGCTGAAGGCGTTTGTTTCAAAATGTACGCATGCAACGACCTTCAGTCAGACAGCACAGGAGGGGAGAACCGGCTGCAGAACCTCCATGGTACTTCTGCTGAGATGGGCTTTATGCCTGTTCCTTTTTCCAGACTCTGAAGGTCTCCTGGGAGCTGCAAGAGGCAGGAGCTGTCCTTGTGCTCCCCATATGCCTTTGTACAGCTCATTATCCACTCGATTCCTGGTAGCAGTTCTTCCTTATAATCAATGTCAATAGGGAATGTACTCTCAGTACTACCCCAGGATCCATTTCAGATGGCAGGAGGTTTTTCCACTGGAAAGACTTGCAGCCATCTAGCAGTGCTTCATTTCTCACCAAGTTTTCTCATAGCTAGGAAAGCGACATTACAAGTATGAATCAGTTCCAGAAAATAGGAAACCTGTTTAAACGTCTCCATGTGAGCTATCTATTGGTGGAATTCAAGGATTCAGTATTTTTCCTGAAACATGCATGCACAGTCAAGTAATATGCCCAGAAGTGTCCCACTGCCTCCAACTGTTCTTCCAGAAGGGCATGGGCTTCTGCAGCTGGTGTGCCGTATTTGCCAAACCACTGAGGACATCTCAGGTGACATTAGATTCCTGTGCTCAGACAACTGAATCAAGGCAGTAGACAATACCATCCATGGAGGTTTTTTGTTGACTTTTTTCCTAAATGGGACACCTGTTTGTTCTGTTCAATGACAAACAAAATGGCTCTGATAATAATGGAAGTCTAGACACCACATTTATGTGTACACATTGAATTTAGATTTCATCAGGAGCTGAACCTGAGCTCATGTATCTGAATACCACCCGGCTACTCAAAACAATGCCACGTGTTCTACACCTCCATTTAATTTTTAACTCAATACCTCGATGTGATTGCTGCTCTAGCTCTGATCAGAAAAAATTAATACCTTCATGAAATTGTTAAAGCTTCCTGTCTGAAAGATTTTGTTTGTTTGGGTTTTTGTTTGTTAACAGGGAAGAAAAAAAATATTTTGGAAATGCTGTGGGATTTCTGGTGCACATTTGTAAAACAATATTAGGGACTATTCAATTCACAGCTCTTCCATTCTGTCTCCATCGCATCACAGGACCAGTTTACTGTTGCTGGAGGTAATCATTGACATCAGAAGGCTATAGACAACTAAGCAGTGGTAGTTTTATCTAGTGAAGAGATCGAAGAACTGGTCTGGATTTTAAATTATAAATTCCAGAGCAGAGACAGTTTTGCCATTACATAAGGCAGCATTCAGGGACTCAAGGCTTTCAGAAGCAAAAGTTGTAAACTAGAAGTGAATGTGCATGACTCCATTGCTTTAAAGTCTGTGATTTTGTGCAGTAACTTTTCTTTCTGAAGCAAAATTATTGTTCCCAGTGTTGTAGGCATGACAAGTTAGACCCCTCAGGTAACCACAGGGGCACAGGAGGTTGATCTAAGTCCAGGGCATGATTTGAAAGAGCAATGCAAGTCTCCTATAAGAGAGTGATATTGAACTGAGAATGCAGTCTGAGAGATCAAGAAAGATCAGGAGAACAGCTTAAACCCCTCACTGCAGTATCTAGACCCATGCAGAAATTGAGCATGGAGACAGAGGAAACAAGACAAGAGCACAGAGTCAACTAAAACACTGCAATAGACACACCAAGCATACTCAGACAAAGAATAGAGCAGCAGATGAGCTTTCTTCATCCTTCAATAACCCAAGTGACAAAAAAATAACCCGGTCAGATTGCATTGATGCCAAAACATTCTGTCTTTGAAGCTTTTCTCTCACATAGACCCTCCATACTAATTGAAAACCGTAATCTGTTCATGGCTAATTTATTCCCACACAACCTGATTGTGTGCAGTGATTAAATACAACTGATACTTCTTTTCTAAGCTTGTAACTCTGCTTCTGTCTTTAAATCACATTAGAAACTCTCAGCAGGTATGAGAGTCTCATTGAGCTAGACAGCCCACTGGGACCATACATAAAAAACTCTGTCTCCAAGATACAGCAATGTGCTGCCCACAA
>VXBA01004360.1:372636-400474 GCA_013399895.1 Serilophus lunatus | reverse complement strand
CTACATTTCATTGCTATGCACTTTTTTTGAATATGATGATTTCTAATGAATACAATTATATCCATAATGTATAGAAATATTGTTTTATATATATATATGAATTGCTAGTAAAATTAGTCAGAAACATTTAAATGATACTTTAATTTTTGGGTTTACCATGGCTTTTCTCCAAAGCAGTGATATTTAGAAGCAAAAATTCAACAACTTCAGCCTGTCAGAATCCCATGCCATTGCTAAAACTGAAGTTTGTCCCCTATCTAATTTTCCTGCAGTAATAGTATAGAAAAGCAGATGAAAACATTGAGGAAGGATGGGAAGGAAAACCAGAAGAAATATAGTAGGGATTGATGTTGACAGAGGAATCCCTTAGTTGCTATTTTTCCTCTGAGCCTTCTCTATTCATGTCATTCTTGCCTGAATGTTACACAGCATGAAGTCAGTGAGCAGCCCTTGGAGTCAAGAAGGGAAAGCATAGGGTTATCCCAACTATTCAGCTACAACAGTGCTCTCTTTGTCTTCCAGTTCTTGCAAAACACTTTTATGCCATGAGAACCAAAGTGACTTCAACGGCAGGTATTTAGGTTGTTATCACTGGTATGGTACCAGTCCATAACTTGGGCCAGATGTTGATGAATGAGATGGGAAATAAAAAAGTCCATTTGAGAAAACTCAAGAGTTCATGTCTAGTTTTTGCTTAAAAACTGCTTACTTAAATCAGGCTCTCCAAAACATTTTTAATTTGGAATACTAACCAGAACATCTCTGAGCAGCAGTTGGAATTCTCAGGGCACACAGTACAGAAGAGGCCTGAGGCCTGGGATGAAGCAGCAGAAGCCTTGTGGCTGGACAACTACCCAGCAAAACTGAGTTTGGGGACACTTTTGCTGTGGCTGTGGGCAGCAGAAGTGTCAGGTAAGACAGCAGCAAAAGCTTGCAGTCACAGTGGTTTCCTCAGGGCTGCCAGCACTGGCTGTTAGAATCAAATGAGCTTTTTGATTTGATTTGATTTGATTTGATTTGATTTGATTTGATTTGATTTGATTTGATTGTCTTAATTGGTGTTTGGGGCAATGTGTGGGTCAGCAGCAGCAGTGATAAACTAGTTACCAACAAAAATCACAAACCATAAATCACAACTTTTTCATGACCTCTACTTTGGTGCTTTCTTAAACTGAAATGTGCCTTTGCAGCTCCTCATATAGTCCATATATGCTAACACTGAAGTCACTGTTGGAGTGTCCTACATCCAGGCTTGATGTAGGTCATGGCCTCCTGCATTCAATGCATGACAGTCTCTTCTTTGCAGTCACACGTGATGCTTCAGCCTCGGCAGAATGCCACTTCCCTACTCCAGCAACATAAAATAAGAAGGAAAATCATGACAGCAGAGGCAAACTTAGGGTTGTTGTACTGGCTCTTGCTGAAGCTAATTTTCCTCATAGTAGTTTCTATGGGGCTATGATTTGGATTTGTGCTGGAAACAGTGTAAATAACACAGGATAATCTAGTTTTTGCTGAGCAGTGTTTACACAGAGTTAAGGCCTTTTCTGCTTCTCACCCCACCCCATCAGCAAGGAATCTGGGAGTGCATGGGAGGAGACACAACCAGGACAGCTGATCCCAACTGAACAAAGGGATATTCCAGACCACGTGGCATCAGGATCATGGGGAAGATTGGCAGGGGGATCACTTCTTGGGGACTACCTGGACACTAGATGGTTGGTTGTAAGAAATTGTTTTTGTTGCAACACTTGTCTTTCTTGGGTTTTATTTTTCTCTGTTATTTTCTGCAGTAGTAGTAGTAGTATCATTTTGCAATTATGAAACTCCTCTTAACACATGAATTTTCTCCCTTCAACCTTTTTGTCTTTCCCTCACTCTGTGAGGGGCTGGGGGGAGGGAGTGAGTGAGTGCCTACATGGTATTTAGTTGCCAGTTGAGGTCAAGCCAAGACAACCCTTTTTTGTGCCCAATATATGACTCAAAGAGTTTGAGATAACAGCAGAGGGTATTAGGAAGGATTTATATCTATTAACAGTTGCAAGTCATGATATTGATTCATACGTTCTCAATATTAGTTTTTCAGATCTGTGCCATGTTTTTTTGTTGCTGCACATGTTAAAGCTTGGTGTTGGCTTTTTCAGTTGGTTGTGCTCTGTAGTGATTAGTGATGTTTTCCCTGGGAGAGTTTTTATTAAAACACTGACCTTGAGATTAATCTGGTGTTTGGGCTCAGTGCTGTACTGAAGCCATTATTGTACTTTGGACACCATCTCATGGAGACAATCAACACTTATACTTCTTCCTCTGAGAAGCCTTTGTGGAGGAAATATAGAGTGGCGCCTTCCCTACCTTCTTCTGTGATGCTATCTCTCTCATAACAATACATTGTCAGTGTCTTGAACATCCTTGTGTAGTTAAAACGCTTCTATTGCTATTTCTTGGGAATATTGGTTTGGTTTTGTCAAAGGTTAATGAACAATTTAGGAGTATGACTCAGGCTACATGAGAGTATGATCATGGGTTGCAGAGCATATGGAACAATATGGGCAGGTATCTAGAGAACTTTTCACCTCCAATGTTCTGGAATTTCACTCCCAAAAAACTACAGGATGCTGATGAACTGACAGAATTTTGAAAAACAAATGCTGCAGCTATTCCATAGAGGCACAATTTACCACACTGTGCTGGGCCCTGGCCAGGATCTGCCAAATACTGCTTGATATTACGCAGCATACTCAGGGAGAAGAAAGGGAAAGCAAACAAATATTTTGGCTAAACAGACACTATATCGGTCACATGTATAACTAAAAAGAAACAACGGAAGTGGAAGTCATCTCATTTATAAAGGGATGAAGAAGCTTCTCCTAAAGGGGAGTAATAAAAAAAATCAGTAAAGGCAGCCTGTTCTGCAGCAGAGCAGACAGAAGAACAAGAGGAGGAATACATTGAAAACATGTATCACAGAATCACAGAATACGCTAAGTTGGAAGGGACGCACAAGGACCATTGAGTCCAACTCCTGGCCCTGCACAGGACCATCCCCAAGAGTCACACCATGTGCCTGAAAGTATTGTTCAAACACTTCTAGAACTCTGTCAGGCTTGGTGCTGTGACCACTGCTGTGGGGAGCCTATTTTGAAGGGCCTGGGACAGAAACAAATGACATTGCAGAAAAAGATTTTAAGCCCTGGGACAGAAAAGGAAAGGAAGAAGATACATAAGTCCTGGTTGCCCCAATTTACACAACAATGGACACTGTGTTGTTAAAGACTGTCTTTGTTTGTTCTGAGTGATGCTTTGCTGACTCATGTACAGCAGGAAGTTAGTTCATAGAGAAATATACAGATGTTTGCTAAGAGTATAAAAGCTTTGGTACACTTAATAAACTTGTCTTTGATTGATCACGATTTGCTGTCAAAGTCTGTGTTTATTGTGCCGCAAAATTCCAGTGCTCAGTCACCTTCTGGGTGAAGAACCTTTCTTAATATCCAAACTCCCTTGACACAACTTCAATCCATTCCCTCAAATCCTGAGACAAAAATAGCTGATATCTATCCCTAACTGAGCTGTGAGATACATGAAAAGAGTTTATCCATTAACCAGGTGAGTTAATTCTCATCTGGTTACTCTGATTTTGCTACTGTTGGGCCAGGAGTAAGGAATTTGACAGTAAGGAAGTCCAGCAGCTGGCGTCCCTTTCTGAGGGTAAGGCCATTGATGAAGGGATTCAAAAAAAGGCAAGAGTCTTTGGTGACAACTCCTGTAAATTGTTAAGGACAAGTATCCTTTTAAGGAAGATCTAGCAGATTCCCAAAGCAAATGAAAATTCTCAACATTGAAGGAGGTATGCAGTTTCTGAGAGAATTAGTTGTGTTGAGTAACACATCTGTTGGGTTTACATATCTGTAGTAAACTGGATAACAATCAGGCATTGAATGACACAGGTGGAATCCAATGCACATGGTCCATGCGGCAAAAGTTTGTATGAAATGCACTGACATTATATATTCACATCCTGGATATAATGGGCTAGGTAGACACAGAGGCACCAACTGTAGCTCAAAAGATCAGACAAGTCTGAGAATACAAAAATAACCTCACTTCGCTCAAGTGGGCCTGTGCCTTGGCTATGGACAGACTGACACAAAAATGTTTGATCAAGCCCAGATGGGTAGGTCTTCCTCACATACTCCAATCAAAGCCTCAGCTCTTAAGAATCATCTGGGGTTAAATCATGACAGTTTGAACTGGGTGTTGCAACAAAAACCCATATTTAGGAGTGCAGTAGACCACTTTTATTTTAACCTGTGGTACAGTCAGAATTCAAATTCCTTATGGACAAATGCTGAAACTCTTAATCTGAAATAGTGCTTCCACCACTAATGGTGAAGATAAATGTTTATGTTTCTTTTTTTTCCCATAAGAGTGACTATTCTCCCAAGGTGACTTCTTTTTCAACAACTGTGTTCTGCAGATACAGTGTTTTGTACATGGGTAATTTAGAAAGGCAAGACTATTTAAACTGCGAAATGTATAAAATGGGGTCTAAGATATAATCTTTTAGACTAGAGTAGATACACATAACAAAGTATGCTATTCTGTAGAAAATGGGCAGTAAGATATGCCAGTCTGCTTGATCAATAGGTTTAAAATACACCTTCCTTACCACTAGGGGAGTACATGGGTGAAGCTCTGTTGATACAATTTGTTGGTTTGTGAAGCCAGATAGATAAGCAAAGATGGTAGCAATGTTGTAGCTAGATGTACCCTAATCTTCTGGTGAGAGAGAGCTTATTTCAGCTGATTAAATGATTAAGAAAATTTCTTTTTTTCTCCACCCAGTGAAAACCTTTTTTATACACTGAAAAACCCCCACAGATAAAAATATGTTTAACGATATTACAAATATTTTTATTGAGACAGTATAATGATGCTTAAGGTTCAAGCGAAGATAGGTCTCAATATGCTATCTCTGATAATTTATGACAAAAATTCCTCCAAACATGGTCAAATTACAAGATCATCACAAATCCACATGCATAGCAAAAACTGTTTTGAACCGAACAATTTGAATATTCCACCTGCAGCAGTTATGTCATATCTTCTTGTGGTTTTTCCCTACTTAACTTATTTCATATGCCATGTCCTCAGAATGGAAAATCTTTTTTCCATTTCGGGCTATGGCAACTGTGTTACAATTTCTCTTCAGTTTCTTTCCAGTCCTTCTGCTAGGGTTTTGTGATATGTAAGAAAACATAAACAACTTCATTTCACTTCTGTTTTCCATATTTGTTCTTCCACTCTTTTGTTTCCTCAGAGTTCACTATAAGGGACAACACTATGAAGGGTAAGAGTATCTTTACAAATCTGCTACTGCAGAACTGAAACAGTGTGTAGTGAATGATGTTGCAGATGCAGGATGGGACAGGGTGGTCTCATTGAAAAGGGAACTGAATGTTGTTCCAGTCCTGTCGGTTTTGAAGCTGGGACATGGACTCTGTATCACCCTATATCATAGACTTTATATGATCATGACCAGAGCATTTAAGTCCAGTTGCATTGTTGGGCGCTCACTCTGCCTTTTCTCTTCTTGTTAGCCATCATGAGACAAACAGGGTCAGGCTTGCAGAAACAGCAAATGCTAACATGTGACACTTTGAACCATACATCACTTCATCCAATGGTACTCCATTTCTCACTCTCTTTTTTGATCCATCTATCAACAAGATGGGTCTTTTCTGTGGGAATCCTGGGTCTAACTTTGTTATAAGGAGTGTACAAAACAGTAGGTGAGAAGTCTGGCTGGAGTCTACTTTGGTCTGAGTAGTACTGCAACAGTGCTAAGCAATGCTATGCTACTAAGCTAAGAGTTAAAGTAGTTAAAGTAGTGCTGTAGTAGTAGCATATCATGTTACTTCTAACAGTTGTTTGCAAGCTGGGACAGCCCCAGACATTAGAAAGCACATGGCACCAGTTCTCTTGAATGGACCTGTATGCCACACACACCTGCATCTCATAAAAACAATGGGAGAATCAGTAATGTAGTAATTTGGGATGAATTTTGTACATAAGAGAAGCTTCAGCCAGGGAACAAAAAGTTCCACTGGTTATTGGCTGGCCGGGAGTTTGCCATGGTTGTGCTGTCTTTTGCATTGCCTGGGTGAAGGAAGCCACAGCGACTCTTATGTGCCGGAGAGGGCAGACTGCCTGGCAGATGTGGCTTTTGAGGGAGAGCCATCAGTATAGTAAATGCTATATACCATAAAATAATAGTTCCAGCTTTTAACCGAGAAATGATAGCTTTGTGATTGAATTCCTGGTTTAATCTCTAGTTCTACTAGGCAAGTTCCGATTGACCTTGGAGTGACACCGAGAAATGAAAACCTGTTCTCAACTAGTTTAATGTTGCCATCCAAGCCTAGACATTCAGCAGACTTTCAAAGGTATTTAGAAGCCGCAGGGTGAAGGCTGGCATTTGGCTGATGGACAAATAAGCATAAAGAGGTTCTAATAAATTCTCTTTGAAAATTAAATACCTAGTCTGCACAGGCATTTCTGAATGGCCCAGCAGGCACTGATCTGTACCTTCATGAGTTTTTTAATAAATGTAGCTGCTTCTGCCTCCTTTTTAGCTGCTCTCTTTAATACTACTCCCCTATCACACTTGAAGTATAATGACAATAAATTCACTACTAGCTATGACTGTTCAAACACGGAATAGAGAGGAAACTTTTAAGTCCCTACATAAGTATGCAAGAAATAAATGTTATAGAGCTGACCAAATTACTGAATTTATTGCACTGATGATAAATGCACAGGAGAGGGGGCTGTAAGACCAGACTGATTTCCACTAAAGGGGCCTTGCAAAGCTGAACACAGAAAGATGGCTAAAGAAAGATAGGAATAATGAGAAAATAGCTTTAACTTAAATGTCATCCATTTTTTAAAAAGTTTCTAAATGGTTTTGTGTTATATGTAGTCCTATAATGCTACAACATCAATGAATGCTTTTAATCTTACCTATATATTCCAACTGCAGAAATATGTCTTACAAAGATTCCTGACTTCTTTGTGTGACATAAATACCTCCTATGATTAAGAGAATGTGGCATAAGTGTTAGTGCATGCAGAAGGAGAAGCCAAGTGGAAAATAGGCCCCTGGAACTGCTGAGATAGGTCATCTTGAAAGATGGAAACTGGAGAGACATCAAAATAATTTTACATTTGTCCAGTAGAGCCAAGGAGTTTAGGGATAAAAAAGGAAAACGAAGTCCCTGCCTTAACATGTCTGTTCTTGCCACTTTATTGTGTGCGCAATGTCTGTTACAGGTTGCTTCTCTTTAGACTTGTTAAAACTTTATTTGCAAATAGTGTAGCAGTAACTGTTGCATCCCCCAGAAGTTATCACTTTTGTAAGGTTCTTTCCCATCTGATTACAGTGGCTCAAACATTGCACCATGAGATAACATCCTGAAAGAAGTTCTAAAAACTGAACCAAAAAGATGGCTTCAGCAGATGTAAACACAGGAATTCACTGTAAAGTCTGCCTTGAGTATAAAAGAAAGCTGCCAACATTTAGCAGGAGTACTTATTACGTCTTTCCTAACAACATGAGCTTGTTGTCCAAAACTGTAACATATGTGCTGATGTTGTTTCCCACATGCAGGTGACTTCACTGAGTTCAGATACAGTTTTCTTAAACTTAGTTCTGGGAGCCTATGTCTTCTGCAGTGCCCAACTTATAGACTGTAATGCAGCTATGGCATCGCATTTCAGGTGTCTCCGGTGCCTTTATTGTACTTAAACCACATATTATATATCTCTTTTGCTATTATTTGTGATGCTCTTGGAATCATAGGCACTCTGACCTTTAAATCAGAAAAGACAGAAATACCTTTTTTCCACAGAAAACCAACACCACAGAATTGTATTTTTGCAGGTTTTATCCCTTTATCTTACGTGGTAATGAGAAGCTGGTGCTTTAGATTGAATCCCTTGACCAACAATTAATTCACAGAAGTGGTTTAGATTTTTTTTGTACCTCAGACTGAATACTTTTTTTTTTTTGGCCTTTTTTCTTCAAGAACATTCATGATTTATCGTTGCTTTTTAGGTGACCATTATATTTTTCAGCCTGTACCTACTTGCAAGTCACAATGCATAATTATGAGGCCACGTGAATAATGGATATTTAGCACTAGTAAATTCTACACATAGAAAGCTAATCCTGGGCGTGCTGCATAGATCCACAGAAATGAAGAAAAGAGAGTTCATCTCACCCTATCCCTAAATATGGATTTCGATGAGAGAGGATGACTTGCCTTCCCGGTGCAAGGTACTTTTTCCATTGCTTGAAAGAAAGTCAGGACCAGACTAGATGCCTCCCTTTTAGATGAACAATGTTAGATGAAATTAAATTCCTGATCAGGGAATCAAACCTTGTTTGCACTGAAAAATTCCCTACACATTTAACCTAGGTAACCTAGGTAAATTTTGGCTCTTATTTTCTTCACAAGCTATATCATGAGATGAGACAATCTATATCCCTGAAGGCTCGAGTAAAGCAGATGTCATGGTCATTTTCATTGAAAAACACATTGGGAGGAAGAACTATACCCAGCTTTTACACAGTAGGTGACTTACTAGGTAGCTCATTCAAGATGTAAGAGATCCACATCCAAGCAATTCAGCAGGAAACAGAAAAGCAGGAAGTCAAAGCTGCCACCTCTGACAATGTGATGACTATGAGTACAGCTCTGTTATGCTGCAGTTTCAATGAGGCAAAGTGACCACAGAGTATGATTTGAGACATTCAAGCACATCACAATACAGTCGAGGATGTAGATCTTTTATCAGTATTTGGTCTTCGACATAACTGAGGGTTTTGGCACTGTCATTAAAGTGTGGCTTGCCTTTCTACATCAGGGTAAGTAAATCCTTTAATTCCTCCAGTCTGCATTCCTTAGTTGGCAAAGGAGATTTGCAAATTGGCACCATCCTGGCTATGCTTACACCTCTTGAAAGAGCAAACTTCAAACAATGGAAGACAAGAAAGGTTTGGGTCTTGACCACCTTTCATACCATCTCCCCACTTCCCAACTCAGCCAGCAACGCAGACATCACAGTGGGGTGCCTAAAGGCACATGCCAGCTGCCCTGAGCCTGAGCTAGCAAGGTCTCTGTCTGAAGAGAAGCCTTCACAATCTTATGACTGGCTGCTGAATAAACCAACATTTTGTGTTGGCCGTTTTCATCTGGGGTTCTCTATTCTTTACTTTCATGAAATCCTTGTCATAAAGCCCCAGTGTAAACAGTGTACAGAAAATGTTTGCAGAAAAAATTAAAGAGTCTTACAGTACCTAAAAATGCTGCTGAAATCTCTTGCACACAATCTACTGACACCTCATCTGTGTGATCCCTAACAGATACCAGCAACTTAAGTGAGGCATGAACTCCTGTATTAGATCAGCTGGTAGTGTTAAATAAAACAAGAAAGCACAGAAGCTCTTCTTCCCATCTCAAAAAAAAAGTTTCCTGAGTCAACATAAAGGCCTGTGTGTCCCAGACACAGGCATCTGTTTGAGCCCAGGGGAAGGACTGTGCGCCCAAGGCCTTAGTGCCTGTTCACCAGCACTGCCCAATGGGTTTTGCTGATACGTTTATCAGCCTAACAAAAGCTATCATTTCTTCTTCAAAAATTGCTGCATCTATATCCTTAAACTATCACAATTTCATCATAATTTCTATTTGCATCAAATAAAACCTTGAATCATCCTACCAACAAGGAGCAATTTGTTCTCTGTCTTGTTCATCTTTTGTCTTTGAGTGATGGTAACCCTATCCCTTGCCTGTGTCTCCACCCAATGGATGCTGAAGGAACATCGTAGGAAATTAAAAGTTTCCTTTTGGAAACACCTAGGTTTGTTTTCCTTGCTCCTCCAAATAGCAGCTGCTGAAAATGTTCAAGGTCTGTTTAACCCTCGGCATTTTTACACAATCCTTGCATAAAGGAGAGAAGGACAGCAGAAAGGTAGGAAGACAGGAAGGAACAGTAAGCACTATGCTACCCATGCTTAAAGTTTATTTTGTATAATGTGTGCTGTGTAAGAGTCCATCTAGCCCATTGCACTTTTGCCAAAAGTAGTCATAAAATATTGTTCAGGAAAGAATAAAAAAAGAACAGTTTATGAAATGCTTACCTCTAATGTTCTTCCCAACATGAATTATTTCCAGCTTGGGGACTTTCAGGGCTAGATATAGCTTGTTTGCATTCAGTACACCCTCTATCAACTTGTTCCAGCTACCCTTTTAACATCTACATCCTTTGGTTGAGAAGTTAGATTCATGTCTCACAGTGGAAAGAATCTCCTCCTTACTTCACACATGCATACATTTCATCTGCCTTTTTGCTGCTAGCTCACTTAGTCTCGTGAATTCTTTCTGCAGCCCACAACTAGTCTTACTAGCTTAAAAAAATTAGAGTCATCTTCAGTCTTTCTTTGACATCTGAATTATGGTTGTCTATGAATATATTCAGCAGAAGAGATCTCAGGATGGGTCTGAACTACATAAATAAAGTCTTGACTTCAAGGACTGACAGTTTCTTTCAATTTTGTTTCCTATTCCTAAACAAGGCTTTTATATTTTCTCTTCTATGGTAGCCACCAAATTATGGTATTTCAGATATTTTGTCTGCTGCTTATACATGGTTGTCAAAGTAAAAGACAGCTAAGAGTCTACAAGTAGATGTGGAATCATGAGAGCAAGGTGATATGACAAAGTTAATGTATTTTCCTAGGCTGTCTTTCCCAGTGCTTTCAAGAATAACTTCTGCAACTTCTGACTGCATCTAACCAGAGTCAGAGTATTCTACCTGGATTATTAGGAAAAAAACCCAAACACATAGGGCACCTAGACCTCTGCTTTCTGAGGTGGTTTGCACACCCTCTAGGCTTAAGGAGTCACAGAAGCCCCAAATCTCCTAAAGGATCCGCAAAGCAGCCTGGCCAGCCTGAGTCTGCATCCCAGAACTGCTCACACACATGGTAAGCTGCTGACCCTCTTCATAGGCTCTGTGTGACAGCAGAGTCCCAGTTCCCTCCTTGTTTGCTGTTTGCTCTCCATCTGCAGAAGAGCTATGCAGAGATGTCCTGCTTACCAGAGCCTCTGAACATGCTTTTCTCATCAGGGATGGGCTACGGTCAGAATCAGAAGGCTCCTTTCCCACACTACCCAGGCAGGCATCTGAAAGCATGAAAGCATCTCCCCTCCATTCTCCAGCCTGAGCTCTTCTCTGTTACTGGTGATTATCAGCTGACAAAATCTCCCTGGCAGCCAGTTTCAGCAGAGCTGGAAAACCTCTAGGCAATAACACTGTACCTTACTGGCTGGCATCCTGCAAGTATGTGAGTCTGACTCTAATTTTGTTTCCAGGCAGCTCCTTGTTTTCATTTCCTTCCCACTCCCAGTCTGAAAGAAAACAAAAGTCATTGGAGTTTATTCTAGGCCAGCTGGCCACTGTAAGCAGATACCAGCCCTGCTCATAGCCCAGATGCATGAATACTTACACTGGGAAAAGCCTAACATCCTTGGTTTTTTATCTAGAGAGAAAACATTGTGTTATATCTACCACACTGCCCAACTCTACTCCAACCAGTGGTAAGTGCCACCTACTATCAAACGCTCTGTCCACATACTCAATACCCTTCTCTTCTTATTTGGAAGAGTAACCTCCTTTCCATCTTTGCTGTGCATCCTAGTCATGGTAAAGTCCTCTTCTCCTGAGCACCACCATTACACTGGCACCCCTCGGAGAAGGGCATCCTCTCAGGCAGAAGGAAGTCCTCTTCTGGAAAGCAAGGACATACAGAAGATAGAGAGAAAATATACAGATTGCAGGGGTTAGCAAGTTTTGGACCAGTAGAATCATAGAATATGCAGTGCTGCTCTTCAGCTTCTCATTCCTCAGCCTATACACACAACCAGGGTTGTCCTGTCCCAGGTGCAGAAACCAGCACTTACTCTTGTTAATCTTTATACAGTAGGTGATTGCCTACCTCTAATTTGTTGAGGTCTCTTTGCCCTCAACAGCTCCTCCCAATTTAGTCTCATCAGTAAACTTACTCAGTATTTCTATTCTGATTCCATACACAATGCTGAAACAGAGAGAACCGTTGCCTTGGCATCTCTCTAAACACTTTGTGCAACAGGGGGTTTAAAGCTCCTACTGGATCAGAATAGAACACAAAGTGGGTTGAGGAGGTCCTTAAGGAAGGGTGACAGGTGCAGGTTTTCCTAGGGAGCCTGTGATGCTGATGGAGGCAGCTGAGCAGGGTAAATGCCAGGTCAGAGCTTATGCACACCTCCTGGGGTCTGGCTGAGTGGGTTGGAGCAGAGGATCATACCATCCCTACAGCTTAAGGATGTTTCTTCAGGAGGCCAGACCTGGAAACACTGCTGAGCCTAAGGCCTGCTCTATTTTCTTGTGAAATGACCCGTTTCAGGCTACTCTAGGGTTGCACAGCAATTCTTTTGTCTAAAGCAGCTGGTGTGGTTTCTGCAGTGCCTTGAGGCACAGAACACACAGGGAGGCTCCTCTCTGCAGCATCGGGGACATCTTCTTCACCTCTGCCTCAGTGGGAAAAAAGAACAAATTTATTTTGGGAACTGAATAACAACAGGGCATAAGTGAGTGGCTGTGTAGTGCTTAGTTGCCAGCTGAGGTTAAACCATGACAGTCTCTTGCCAGAAATAGTTCACAGCATTTGTCTCCTGATTGGCTTCTTGAGGAAAGGACTTGCATTCAGAGTCACAGACATCTCACACTTGCCCTGCCCAGCCATACTCCTGGCTCTGGTCAGCTCTGGCTGGTCCAGGACTGGGTATACTTTTAAGAGTGATATCAGCTGTGGTCCCCTGGGACATAAGAGAGGGACACAACAGTCCTCTGGTCCTTGGGTTTTTTTGGGGACAGCTAGGTATGCCAAGTAAGCACTTGTCATGTGAAAGCAGAGGTAAGTCCTAAGAAAAACTTCTGAGGAAAAACAACCCCCCCAGGACTGGTTTCTTCTGCCAGTGCAAAGAAAGGCTGGTACTGACAAGAGGTCAAACAGCACCAGTTCTGTAAGTGGCACATTCAGGCATGGACTGTCGTCGGTCCAGACAAGTGCCTCTCTGTGCCAGTATGAATTTTTTGAACCAGGTTGAGTGGAACATATGGTAGCCACAACAGCACTGTCATTCCAAGTGGACGTTTTAATGCAGCATAAAGATTGTAGAACAGACACAGATGCTTGTGCCCATGTCAACATGGGACATGCATGGCAACATTTATTCATACAGCAATTTGAGATTTATTGAGAGCTATTACATTCAAAGGCTTGGCAAAACTATAACAGCATGGCTTAGCAAAAATTATTTGGGGCATTGTAAATAGTATCCCACTGATATCTGCATGACTGTTACAAAGTTAAATGTGGCATAATTCTAACTCTTGGATTCTTTTAGTAAGTGAAGCTCTTTCAAATTGTTGAACAATATAAAAATTAAGAATTGTACTATTATGTCTCTTCCTTTCCAGATGTTAAGAAAACAAATCAGGATATATTCACCTGACAGCAAATAAAAAGCAAAATTAAACTATGTTCTTTCCTTTCAGTGATGTAGTGATAAATTAAATTTAAAAGATACACTAGTTATTTGGTAAATAAAATTTTTTTCATTGTTCTACAAAGAAGCAGATAAAATCCTTTTACCCATGTTTCTCCTTTGCTACCTCATGGCTACATCTTGGCCTTATGTTCAAAACATATTCAGGTATTTTTACTACCAGCCTATTTATTTTTCTTATTCTGTGGGTAGAAGTACATCACACATGAGTTTAAGTGCTACTACTGAATTTCACAGAGAATGGAAAAACTTAAAGAAAACTCAGATGCTAAATCTCATTCCACATAATTTGGCAAAAGTTTTCAACATTTGCTGTCACAATATAATCATCAAGAAGCCAAATATTTTGAAGTTTCAGTCAACAGGGATCCCCAGTGATGTTAATGTTCCTGGAAACTTATTGAACCAACTCTACTAAATGGCTTGCTTTCCTCGTCCCTGAATGGAGCTTCTCTTTTAAATAAAATAGTAAACCATAATCATCACTATGATTCTTTATAAAATCTTCAAAAATGAAATATTAAGATTTTACTCTCCTATGTACTTTTGGAGGTGTTTCACTGAATGTCTGACATGGAAAATCCCCTACAGAGCAGAAAATACATCAGGGCCAAGGCAGGGCCTGAGGAAAATACACCAGAGCCTGAGGACAAATGACCGAAAATCAACTATCAGATCTTAACTGATACTTCTTTGTAAGATGCACTTATAGCAGAAAAATAATAATGGAAACCATCCTTCTTTTCCCAAATCTGTAGAAAACCACAGAAAATCCCCTTAATTGAATCTGCAGCAGGAAAGACAAGGTGCAGTATAAGTTGCATGTGCCACCTGAGCAGGAATTCAGAAGAAGATTTACCAGAGAGACTCCAGGCACACACTAGCCCCAGTGCCATACTGTCTCTCACACTACAGAGTAAAGGAGGTGGTAGAGCTTTACACTGCTCTCTCTGTTCCACCCCTCCCACCTGGGAGGCTGGTGCCTGCCACGGAGGAATGACCTAGAAGCTGACTCTGCAAAGCAGGAAGGTGGGAAAGTCCCCAGTTAAGAAAAACATTAAAAGGAATTTAGAGCTGAAGGAAATGTTAAAATTCCATTGAGAGCAAAAGGACTGAAGAACATTTTTGAACTCCATTAGCTTTAGTAAGAATTAAATACGTTATTAAAGGTAAGTGCATACTTTTATGAATAAGAATTCTTTAATGACCCTGAAATCTACAGCTGTCTCATCAACATTATCTAGAATGGAACCAAATACAATTTCTGATAATCTGAGGATAAACTACTTGAAAAATTAAATTTTATGACGAGCAAAGGACAATGATTCATGTTAGATATCTACAGTTCCCTCTCTTCCTGTCAGTCAAATCCAAATCTAAATCTCCACCTCACATACAAAATCCTTAAGGGTTTTTATTATTCCTAAACTACTTGAAAATTAAACTTTATGATGAACAAGGGACAATGATTTATTTTAGAAATCTACAGTTTCCTTTCTTCCTGTCAGTCAAATTCAAACCTAAATCTTCATACACAAAAACTTTACGGGTTTTTATTATTGCCCGTTTTTATTACTTTATTTATATTTATTATTTTCTTCTTAAAACTAGATAGAAGTTATCTAATAACTATGTTTGCCCAGATCAAAGCTTCATAAAACTCTCTGAAAAATTGATGGCCTCATAAAGTAGCAGTCAAACATGCTGAAATTGTACTTTTTATAGCTTAACTGAGCAAATCTATGCAAGAAAACCTATGTCTCTTAAAACATCAGCAGCACACACTGTCAGCTCTTAACCCACTACATGTAGGTGTGGTATCCTGCAGTGTCCCATCCACCAAAGCAGGGCCAGCACAGACACTGTTGTCTCACAACACTGCTGAGCAAGCTGAGGGCTACACATGGGGCAGGTGGCCACACAGAATATGGGCAGTCACAGAGCCCCAGTCCCATGTCCCAGTGGCATGCACAAAACCTCCCCAAATCACAGACGCAGTAGTCAAGATCCTGTCCTTTTGAGAAGCCTTGTTGAATTTTTCATAGTTCCACCTTCTTATTCAAGTCAGGTCTTTTTGGGGTGTTCACCATTCCCTATATACTTGTTGAAAGTAAACTGAGATGGGTGAAAACCCTGATCTTATCTTTGACAACTTGATATTCCATAATTATACTAGAGTTCTTCCCTTAAAAATTCTAAGGCAGCACTAGAACTGTATCTCTTTTTTTTTAATTGCCTCCTCATTTCTAAGGTTCCTTCACCTTCTGAGATACAGAGATCTGTTAAGAAAAATTTGCAACAGGAATTTTAATTTACTGTTTCCGATTTTTCCAATAAAATAGGGAAAACTTAAATAATGTTTATACATTTAATATTTCTTGCCTTTGTCCTTGTACTTTATTTCTACCTTTTTTTTTTTTCACATTACACTCTGAAGAAGAGAAGGGGAAAGAGCCACACTTCAGAAAGAGAGGTCTTTATATTTTTGCTATTCCTAATCTGAAAAGTGTAATGGTTTTCTTATTTTTAAGGAAAAAAAAAATTTCTCATGAAAAACATTAGATTCTACAGCTTTCTATTGCAGAAGTTGTACACTTCTATACTGTGGAAGTCTGACTTGGCTGTCGCCCAATAGTATCATCCTAGTAGTTCTTTACCTGAAACACTAGATGTCAGGTTTTCAGATCAAACATCTCTAAGCAGGTCAAAAATATTTATGGTACTGGATAAATTCCAGCATTACTGAAAAGAAGAAAATAACATAAAAATTAAGCAATGATTGCACAGTCTCTGACTGGTATGACAAGGCTTTGACCATTAGCTCTTTGTGTTCCAAAATTACTGTCATGCTGGAGATGCCAGACTAGGAAATTGGATCTGACTCTCCGTATCCTGACACTGCCAAAGGGCAGGACATAGCACCATCGTTTGATCTTGGTAAACTTTATTCAATTACTCAAGGCATGCAGTGTACCTTCTACGTCCTTCTGAAAGACTATTAAAACGGAAGATACAGACCAAATGTTGCATGTAGAATTTTGGTTTTAATAAAACATAAAATCTTTCTGTCTAGATAAACTTTTCTCTGAAATCAGATATTTTTTTTAAATAGTCTGTGGTCCATTTTACAAAAGTAGCAATGATCTGAGACAAGAAGCAAGATCTAGATCCAAATATTCCCGAAGTTTAAAGCTTTTAATGGACAGCACTGTGGATCAAAACTAATGCTAAAATGGAAAAGTGTTTTTTTTTCTTATCTTGTGTCTCTGATCAGATCCAGCTCTACACTCACGTGACCTGGCTGCCAGCTGAAGGCACAGTCAGCCCTTGAAGGAGCGTGTTCCTAGTTTGAAACGACAGAATGACACTCGCATCCATTGTGCTCTCTCAACAACTTCTCTAGCTCCTAGAGACACATGCATTTAATAAAATAGATTATTTGCATAAGCTCCATGTTGATGTCACACCAGGCTCTACATCCACTAAAGATTTCCTTTCTAATTAACTAATGCATTTCACTGATGATTTTGATTACAGATCTCAAAGCTAGGAGGGAAGGGAATTCAGCCTTGGTGAATTCAGCCTAGGTGAAGGAAAGCTTTCACACTGAACTTTCATATATTGTTTATAACATAATCTAGAAAATGTTAACTATAGAATTCCATATGTACTAAATGCATTTTAAAACAAAACCCCTTAATGTTTGGTTTCCTCTAGGATAGAACCAAAGCTATTTGAATGCCTTAGAATTTGGAATGACAATGCTCTCCTGTCCGCAGTGAAGGTTTTTCCCCCCTAGCCTAGAAGTGACCAGAATTAAAGCACTTACAGTGGTTCCTTACTTTGATGCAGAGCTTAAAAATAATCACTGGAGGAATAATAAAAATACAAGTATAAGAAGCAAAGTCTGCAGACCAAATACCCACAGTAAATAACACCACAACCATTTTATATATGGCACATACATACCATTTTCAATATGGCATTTTTATAGATGTCAGGAAGGAAAATTATGTCCTGGAAACACCAATCTACAAAAACAGAGAAAGAAAACTGAGAAACAAAGAGATCTGTACCGATAAAGTCTAAGAAGTGGCTATTTAGGAAGCAAACCTGTAGAGGAGTGGAGGCAGGACTTCCAAAAAGAAAGGGGCGGAACAGGCAACTTACTTGTTTCCCTCCTGAGTTCTCTGCAACAGGATTTCCTCATCACATCATGTGGAGCCACGTAAATATGCCCCCTTTGGCTACGTGACAGGAATCATTTCCTCCACTATGCTTGCAGGGAAGGAAAGCAAAAAGAGAGGTCAGGATCTTGGGGATTTGTATTAGCAGATAGCACTTAGTCAGGAAAAGGATAAAGATTACAGGGGAAGTGGTGCTATTCATCTGTAACCCTTTTCTGTCACACATACTTTCTACATAAATAATAAAAAATATATGGAAAAAAATAAGCTTTATAATTCTTCATTTTCAATTTCTCATTGGTACTTAATGCAGGAAAAAAGATTTCAAAATGCACCTAGAACAAACACACAAGCTGAAAATTTGTAGGCATCCACAAATGTGAAAGTAAAAATTTTTCTAACCAAGTTTTCAAATTTTTCTGCACATCTCTTTACCCCAAAGAAAGAAATATGGGAAAACAGACATTTTAAATCATGGGGTGTTTATTGACATATTTTTAGCTGTGTTTTCTCTACTTCAGATATTTAAAGGCTGAATAATAGATTAGACTAGATACTCTAGCTTTAGTATCATTTCACATTACACCGCACAACCAAGCAGAGTTAAAGTGGTATGACTGCATAGCTAGGGAATCTTTTCAGTTTCTGAGCTGAAAGTTCAAGACACACATTTTCAGCAGGCTGAGAAGTGTGGACCTTGCCTAAATGAAAGCAAGGCAACAGCTCCACAGCTGTGCTGGAATCCTTTAAGTGCTATAACCCCATTCACATGGACACAGTTTTGCTAGTTCAAAGACTCAAGCCTTCTAAATAGAAAAAAAACTGCTCATGTAAAAAAAAAAAAATCTATATTCTAGACTTAGGAAATGCACCACTATAACTCCTAGGGAAAAAGAAATGCACTGCAAGCAAAGCTGAAAATCTGGAAAAAGCTTCCTTAATAGTCTGTTACATATTAGACATATATGTTGGAACGTACTAATTTATTTTTTATTAAGATATTTTATTGAAAAAAGACTAAAATACTTATCTTGAATTCCTTTGCAACACTGTTATTGTTACTAATTAGCTTTTAGTCACTCTATATATTTCCACCATGATTATGAAATTATTGAGCAATGCCAGGACTTGCATGAATCTCCATTGAACTCTACTGGAAACAGCCCCACTTGATGATCCTTCCGTACTGATAGCAACTTCTTGAATTCAGTCACCAATTTTTCATCTATTGTACATATGTACTACTTCTGTTGCAATATAATGTGTTTGAAACAATAATATCATGCAGCACCGAGATAAATGCTTCACTCATTTTTAAATACTTGCATACTCAGACAATTTTAGAAATTTTAGACCAATTTCTTGCCCTGTTGACATGACTAAGGAAGCTGGGAAGACACTCTCTAAAGGTACATTGTGTTAATGTAAACTGCAGATTTATTTAAACAAACATCTTGTTTGGGGTATTTTTTCATTGGCATTGGCACAGATTATACCAGTTTACCTTCACTAGCTCTGAATTGGATCAATTTCATTTCACTGATTTAAAATCATGCTCTCAGTGATCTGTTCAGATCAATTATTAACTTAAAAAATTTTCCATTTTCCAACTTATAGTTGTGTCCTGAAGGAACTACAGATAAATGTTTTCATTGGAAAATAAGTATTCAACAAAGGCGCTTCATCAGTATCCTCAGCATAAAGCAAGCCTACAGCTGTTTTATATATGAAACCAGTACTCTCCTGTCATTATACCTTTTCACAAGCAAAAACTTCATAGTTGACAAAAACTGAAAAGACAAATCTGATTGCAATTACACAGTTGCTCTCTTTATACTCTCTCTTATAAGCTCAAACCACTCAAAGAAGGTGAGGTCACACTAAGTCAAGCAATCATAAGTAGCCAGACATCTCCTGACATAATTAATATAAAGAATACTATTGCAATTATACTTACTATTTCTTTATAAAATTTGTCACTGTTCATGCAAAAGTGAAACTTCTGACTGTCATTGAAAAACATGATGGTGAGAATTTTCTCCATGAATCTAATTCAAGTTTATCTGAGGTTTAACGTTAAACCAATGCTTTTTTTCTTGGTTCTTGTCGTCATGAACAGAGATTCATGCAGCAGAACCCACCACAACAGTTGGTTTCCTAGCAAACAGCCATGTGAGTAGCTTGGGAAGGCTCCTGTAATAGATTGGCATTTCAGAGGTTCTTTTTTCTATGTTGCTGATAAGCATACCAGAAGCACAAAACAAACCGCAGGGCTTTTGCCACAACCTTGGCTTGCCAGCAGTCTCAGATTCTACTCTGACAGCACAAGGATTTTGTTTTCTGTCCAGAAAATATCTCAAGATGTTGCATTTCTTCCCCCAGTTATGCTTCCCTAGGATAACAAGTTTATTGATGCCCTTTCATTACTCTAGGGATTGTTTCAACATTTCCATCCAGAACTTAATCTGCAAACCAAGCAGTAACCTCAGGGCAAGATGTACTAAATGTTGCTTCTAAAACGGCTACTAAAAAATAACTTTTGAAGAGAGAGTGCAAACAGTTTTTCACATATATTTATCAAGTTCCTGGCTGAACTTTTCTTCCAAAACAGCTTTTTTTTGCTGTGTGCAGACTGCTCTAGCTGGCCTGCATTTTTTAATGGTATTATTTGGGCCTGTTTTAGAGCAAGATATGTTAGATTAAGAGAATATAGAAGAGCTTTAGGAACAGTTTTTCAAGGTTGCCAAGTACTACATGCATGATGTTGTGTATAGACTTATTACTAGTGTATGTACAAATGTATGGCTGTTTTCAGCTGTATATAGGAATTTCTAAGGCAAAATGTATGCCATTTATCAAAAATTCTTTTTTAATGTATGCAGTGAAGTCTTTAATAATTAGCCTTTATCTTCAGTATGGGGCAGTAAAGAGTTCTCCATGAGAACAAACAATCCATAGTAAAAATATTGAAACTGCCTTTCAAAGAAATCATATGGGAAATCATAATTGATTCCCTGTTAATTGTTGTGTCTTAGTAGCCCTTCAGAAAGGACATAGCATCTGATACTGCCTTGTGTCACATATTGGATGTGTATAGCAGCAAGTATTAAGTTTTGTCAAGGCACTTTGCTGTCTTGCCTGTTTCCATTTTTGATACTTCTCAATCCAAACTGCAGTCAAGCTATCTATAGAATAATCAATACAATGTATTGAATAATCAATATATCATTGCTTTAATTTTGCAGAATCTTTTTTCCCATCCAGCTGAGAAGATTTTCTAACTATGGCATTTCTACAGTGAAGCTAGCTTTACAGTGCAAAACACAGAGGCTTGCAAATTACAGTCAAAGCCATAAAATGAACCCGTGTTTGGACCTGCGATGGCATGAACACAGCATCATCTTACTTTGCAGAGTGATTTACAGAGTTAGCAGACATTACTTCTTGCAGCAGTAATAAAAATAAATTTGTGGAGAGGAATTATGGTATCTTACTCCTGCTAGTGAATTAGGTTTAATTCTGGTTTTCTTGGTATAATTGTCATGCAGATCCTACTAAATATTTGTTTTGGTACAATAGGTAAAATCCCACTAGACATATGATCTGAGCAAGGGAAAACGTTTGGGTATCTGCTTTCTTAACACAAATCATGAGGTTGAACATGGGTTAAGTTCCTGGTGTCAGCTTATGCAAGTAAAACCCTCACAGCACACACAGTGCTATTTAATAATGACTACAGCCCAGAAGAAAATTTCTTGTGAATGTAGTGTTCCACAGTCAGACAAAGTAAAAGCAAGAAGTATCTGAACATATGCCATTTTACTTTTAACTATAAAATGTGCAAGTAATGAGCTAATTTCACATGACACTCTGGATGGGGAAATGACTGTGTTTTGTCTGTTATATGGCAGTACCTCAAGTATCAGCCAAGACCAGGGAATACGCTGGGCCACACAGTACTGCAGCTGCAAACACTCCCTGTCACACATGGCTTACAGTCAATAATTGAGACAGGCAAAGGGTAAAGAGGAAACAGAGATGTAGGCGTATCTCATCCAAGGTCACACAACTGGTCAGTCACAAAATTAAGATTAGAAAGGAGGCCCCCAGGTTCCCCGCTCCAGTGCCCTCACCACAAGACCATACTGCCCATCCTTGTTTAGCTGGTGAAAGCAGCTCCACTTGTTACAGCAACTCTCTACAGAAGGGATAAGCCTCCATGGAGTCATGAAGCATGTCAAGGGACTCTCCACTGGTAACACAGGGTTTTGTTGAATTACGGAGACAAATTTAAGGAAGTCTTCAAAAGCATTTTGAAATTTGGCTTTAAGAAGTAAAGCATCATAATTTAAAAATAGCTAATTTGACTATCTCTGTGCATCCCCACTGTCTGATCAAGTTAATTACTTAATTTGATTATTTTCTAAATACTTTTAAATTATTAACATTTTGAAAAAACCCTTCTAGTACAAAGTGATAAAAGCATAATTTGATAATCCAGTAATAAGGGCAGACCATTGTTTTAACAAATGTTCAACTGCTTTTCAGGCCTTAAGCTAAAAAGGAAAAGACAGCAATTTGCACATCAGAGAATGACTCACAATATTTTCGAAAACATAGCTGCTGAGTCTTTATTTTAAAAAACATTCTATTTGTGTGTCATTCTGCATAGTTAATTAAAGCAATAATAGCTATAAAATATATTTGCCCTTCAGCAGAATTTACTCTCACTGCGTTGTTGTCAGGTAATCCTGTGGCAAACTATTACTATAAAAATAAATTCAAAGCAATATTATTAAAAATAATGCAGTCATGAAGAATTCTTCCTGTGGAAGAGTCTAAAAATGCTGATGTAGTTTGGAATGGCCTCATGGCTGTACTGCTGGTTTTGGTGGTAAATAACTGCAGCTTCCCTAAAATGGCTGCATCACACGCAGACTGTGCATTGAGGTATTTGATTCCACATTAATGCTGATAAATTATTTGGGCATAGTCTGATTTTACAAAGAAAATCACTGATTGTGGGATACATGGAACGTAGCTTAATTCAGGTGGGATTCTGGAGTGAATAAGCTCATCTGGGAAATCAATCCATGGTCATAAGAGTCCCAGCTCAATCTCTCAGTTCTAACTTCAAGAACTTAAAGACATATACTGCTGGTCTATGAAAAGATTTATGTTTTAAGTTTCTTTCTTCACTCAAGTGGTTCTTTGCATTTGCTGAAGATGAAAATGACTCCCGAGTTATGAACCCAGGGGACATGAGGGACAATAATGTGGAAAGAAAGTCTAGGAAGAATAAAAGATTTGGATGAGGAGGAGGAAGTAATTTTCATCAGCTTAAGTTGCTGGTCAGTCTAGTGCTCAGTAAGAAACTGGATTCAGCAAGATTAGGAACTGAAAGACAGTCATGAGTGTCTATAAAGCTTTGTGGCACTTTAAGGAAGAAAAGATGTAATACGAAAAAATACTAAAAAAATCAGTGACACAAGCAGAGAAACAAGAAGAAAACTCATGTTGCAGTTGTAAAGGAAGATTTTGAAGAAGAGTACAGGATATAGAACTTCAAAACAAGAGAAACAATTAAGGAGGATGCATCAAGGTTCCAGGTGTCTTTTAAAATATGACTTGAGACACTGATAAGACCTGCTTGGAAAGTTCCTTAAATTCTGGAAAGCATTTTCTCTCCTTAGCCCAGATGTTGACATAAAGCACATAGGTGGTGCAAAAGGTTTGATCTGTTTAGGCAATGGGTAAGATACACAGTTATGTTTTGAAGGTTGTTTCCATAGTGCTAGATAAAAATAATGGCACAGACTGTTTTCAAAACAAATACTGTAACAATTAACCTAGGCACACAGTCATTCTTCCTGATTTAATTAGGATGTTCATAAGAAATTATTTTAGTGCATGCATTTTTCTAACCTACACTTTCTGCAGAACATTGCACTTCACAAGATGAATAGAAGCCCAAGGAGATAACTATATTTTCCTTCTAGCTTCTGAATCATACTGTGTAACTATTAAAGCCAAGTGCAATCAAAGTTACCACAATGCAGATGCTAGAAGGACTTTTCTAGGTGAGTCAGACAACTACCAAATGAGTTGAATTCAAGTATCCCACCTGAATTCAAACTGTAGATGAAGGAGAAGCTTCTGTCCTCACTGAGCAGTCCCGGAAAGCTGTTGTCATGACTTCTATACCATTGCCACAAGCTTTTGACACAGAGGGTTACAGGCGGGTTATTTTGGTGAAAACTGTCAAACCAGCAAAGCCAATTTACAACTTTTGAAAGCAGGACTAGTAAGTGGTATATATGAAAAGTATTTTGGGGAATGTAAGTCTGTATTATATGTAGAATGTACAGCGTAGTGACAGTTACAATAGTTGAGGGGCAAACATGAGGACATAAGTATTTATTTCATTTTCAAAATAAATATCAACAAAATAGCAACAGAAANCCTCCCCCCCCCCCCCCCCCCAAGTAAGTTCTACACCAAATGATGCAGTAGCATGCTGCCAATTACTTACTACTATACACAGGAAAATAAGTCTTCAAATTTCCTCAGAGACCATCCTCATAAACCCAGAAGAATGAATGTTAATTACTCATCGTACCATATTAATTATTTTTAGTAAAAGTAATTTTCATGGAATCTCAAGAACTATAGCCTTGGGAAATTATATATACACACACAGATTTCTATATGTATGATACAGACAGTACAGTCTGCTTTAGCTCTGTGTATTGCTGAAAGTAATCAGTTTTTAAATTCATTATAGAACTGCTTTAGTAATTGTGTGTAGTGAAGAGTTCTGCAGTTTGGCTACGTGCTGCACAGCCTAGTACTTTCTTTTGCTGAAGTTTTACATAAGCTTGTGCTCCGTGAGTAAAGAAAGGAAGGGAGGAAAGAAGGAACTGAGGGAAAATAAGGAAGGATGGAAATTCTCAGGCAGTATTTCATAAAATTGTAAAAATTTGAACAAATTTCATTCACTGAAGCAATAACCACCACAACTTCTTTGTTTGATGTGAATAATTTAAAAAAAACAAAAACAAATCCTTATTATTTATCAAAACTCCGGCAGTCAATTACATTGAATGTTTGAAACTACAAATGCCTATCCTGGATCTCAGCTGTGGAATTTAAAAATTAGGCATGAGTAAAAGGACCACCCATAAAACATACCTATTCAAACCAAAACTTCCAATAGTTTGAACAAATAATACAAAATATGGACTTTGCTGTGTTCCCGGAGGTAAGCAAATCCAGGTTCTGGTGGATGACAGCGGATAGAGCTTTCCAAAATTGACGATTTCTCATAGATAGTTAATGCCCTGACAGCTGCTTCTTCATACTTCATTTGCAGAGTTCAAATGTGTGAATCTCTGTGGAGTTTTGACTTGGCAGTACATCACAGGGAGAAAAGCGATTTTTCAAGGAACTAGACTCAGTTCTACATAACTGTGCTCAAATACAATGAAGTTCTTGTAAACCAAGCAGTTTGGTGATAGAAAGGTTTATGTCTGTAGTATACTTTATTTTAATATGTTATTTTATGCAGATCCAGTACTGCTGTTATCTTTTTAATAGCTTCCATAAGACTTTATTTAAAACCTAGACATTCTCTATGGTGAGTGCAAAATGTGTAGATCTAAAGTCACATTTTAAAACAGGAAGATTTTAGCAACAGAGTCATTCTGGATGCAAATCTGACTCATGGTTTCTTAAAACCTGGGCAACAGCCAGACTAAGACACATCACGCAGGCTGTCAGTCAGCAGCAGAGCAGCCTCTTTGGGAATATGCATTCAGCCCTGTATGGACTTCTGCTTCACACACCCAGGCACCTACCTGCAGTGCTCTGAGCAACAGAACCAACATCCCATACTGACCTCTCATTCTCTCAGAAGTTCTCTTGAGGAATAAGCAAGGACCATACAACACAGCATCCTATTTTGTCACCCTGTTGGGGACTTGTAGGGGGCTAGGGTGGGATTTTTCTGAAAATTCTCCTTTAAGGTTATTCAAATATGAATCTGAGTAAAGGCACAGTAGGAAAGGCCATTACTACATGCTAGCAGGTCATGGTATGTTTACCTTAGCCCTGTATTTTTTTCCGTCTGCTATTATATGATTTCATACTTTTTCAATATTCCTGTGAGAATATATATAGAATATTGCAAAGACTTGTTGCAGAGCGTACATTTGTCAAAAAGTGGTGGGCTCCCCTTGGGGGCTGCTAGGCAAGACCTCACCAGCCAGGGCTGGTCCCACCATCCTAGCCAGAATCAGGGCAGAATGGGAGGGAGCACTGGGGGCACTGGGCTGGCATGTCTGTTCACTTTTCATAGCTGGGCCAGCAGGACCCATGGTCAGGTGTAGGCCACTGAACTATCTACTCTTAGTCCATAGGATAGTGAGGCACAGGTAATTCTGTAAGTCCTATGTGCTTAATGCTTCCTCTCAGCCAAGTACAATCACCACCGCCCTCCTGAATTCACCAGGACCATTTTCCCCTGCTGTGCTTTACCACATATACTTATGAATGAATAGCTGAGCAACATTCTTTGTCTTGCAATGGCACTGTCTTTCTAGGTATTTTTTTAAGCTCCAGGTTCTTCAGTGATAGGGTTGTAGGAAATTCTGATGTTTATTCATTCATCAGAAGTTTTTCACTTCATATTTTCAAAGTAAGCTTTGGGATCATAAACTCTAGATGATCAAATAATAAAAGTTAAACATATTTTTTAAAACAAATAATTCTTCTACATTATTTTTCTGGAGGGCTAACTACACCCTGGCATTGCACAAATTCATTCACACTGACTTTCAGGTCTGATTGGGTCTGGAAGAAATACAGCATTTTCAAGCCGAAGAACTCCCAGCCCAGCAGATGTTGCCAGTTGACGCACAGAGCCTGGGCTGCCTCAATTGCCAGCCTTCAGCAGGACAGGTCAGATTCCCTGTGTGGCTTTCTGGGAGGCTCAGCTCTTTCCCAGAGTGCACACATACTTCAGTGACGCGCAGGGCTCTCCAAAGCCTTACACGGTGTCTTCAACACCCCACAGTCTGTGTGACACTGCCGGCTGAGCAACTGGGCTGCTGGGAGACAGGCAAATGCATGGAGCTGCTTGCTTAACGAGCCTGAGCTCATGAGCCCACTGGGGCTGACTGGACAACCCGTAGACAGCCCGATGAACCCAGCTGTCACCTCCCCACTTGCAACCTCCTCCTGCTTTCACCCTAGTTAGCCCAACCCCATGCCCTCCAAAGCAGAGCAACCGATTAACTTCTAATTAATACTCCAGACAAAGTTCGTGATGGAAACTGCCCAGTCACTGTTAAGTTACTCAGTTGTCGCAGGATCTGTTCCATGACACCTGCCCTATGTGACGATGCAACTGATGACGCCAAGGCCTGGATATGTTGCTGCAAGCAGAGACATTGGCACCGGCCAACTCTCAGAGCAGAACGTGCACATACTCCTCTAATCCCCTTCTCAGAAGATTCCCTTCTGAACAACCAGATACCGTTTCGGACTTGAGTGGGTACACACCTGTTTTTAATAGTTTCAACTACTTTTTCTATCACCTTGGTTTTAGTGTGTGACTCTCACAGGGGCGCCGCTGATGCTCGCTACGATTTTTCTTCAAGGATGATTTTTAATCGGATGATGACAATTTGCTCAGAGGACGCTGCTCTCGGAGCATTAAAGGCATTTTGAAAATTGAAACCGGTGTTCGCTTCCTCGCCCACGCTTTGAGCAGCGGACGATTTCGGGGGAACCGACGGTAAACGCTGCTCCTGCAGAAGGAAAGGGGATGCGGCCCCGACCCAGGTACCGGCACACGCAGAGGGAACGATCCGGGACGCGGAGCGGCCGCTGGCGGTGCCGGCTCCGGGCGGGCTCACACGCAGTGTTTATACCCCCAACGAGGGGCGCAGCCGAGGAGCTGCGTCAGAGCGGACGGGGACG
>VXBA01004360.1:355278-372032 GCA_013399895.1 Serilophus lunatus | reverse complement strand
CGGGCCCCGGCTCCCCCCGCGGCGGCCCGGGCGTGGGGCAGCCCCCGGCGCGACGCGGGGTGGTGCCGGGCGACGACCCACTGTCGTCGGGCGGCAGCATCGAGGTGGTGGACTTGTACCTGCTGCCCGAGCCCTTCTCCGGGCTGATCGCGGGCGAGTTCGGGCCGCTGCTGGTGCTGAGCTGCCGCGTGTGCCTGGAGGAGAAGCCCATCAAGCCCCTGTCCTGCTGCAAGAAGGCGGTGTGCGAGGAGTGCCTGCGGCGGTACCTCAGCTCCCAGGTACAGGCGCAGCCGAGGTGTGTTGGGGGGAACTGTGCGGCCGCAGCTCCGGCCCGCCGGGATGCCCCGGGGCGCTCCGCGAGTCGCAGGGCTGGGGCGGTGCGGGCAAGGAGCCTCTCCTGTCCCGCACGGAGCGACTTCTGCCGCCTCCTGCGTGCGGGCTGCTGATTCCATGACCGCTCGCTCCTGGAGCGTTTGTCTGCGCGTTGTTACTCGTCTGGTCGGGCTGGTCACGTCTGTGCTTTCAGGCTCTTGCTATCTTTACGAGGATTTTCTGTTTGAGTTCTCAAACTTTTGCTGTTACCTGGCTGGCACCAGTTTCCTTTAAAGACGTGGACAGAGAGGGATAAGGAGAGACATTTGTGAGCTCCGAGGCGGCTCTTGGATCTGGGGGCCGGGGGTTTGTCCGCAGCCCCGGTGCTGCCGCTCGGGAGTGCGAGTGTTCGGGGCCTTGGGTGCAGCCGCTCGGCCTGGTCCTTTCAGAATACATCGCACGTAGTCTTACGCCATTTATGAAAAATTAAAAGATTAAAATAGTGTGTTTCTCTGGAGGCAGGGGGGAATGTGTGTGACTCTTCATGAATAATCGGAGTTACAACGGTAAACAAGAACTTCTGTGGAGGAAAAAAAATCGAAAGCACAGCTTTTCCATCCTGGGCAGATAGCTCGTGTATAGGCTGCTTAAATCTTCATCACTTTTGTCAGTCAGAATTACTGCTTCCAGCCGATATCAGCAGCTTGAAAGCAAAGCTCTGTCTTCGCTGGTGTTTTCGGTAGCTAGCTTAGCGTCACAGAACACTTGTGTGCTGTTTCTCCAACTGTTGTAGTCATACCCAAAGAGCGATGGGGGAAGTTATGGGTATGAGAAGTTGTGGGAAAAACAAAACCAACTCAACCCTTTGCTTACCATCGTTGTGCTAGTTTGGTGGTAGAATGAATTTTCACACTCGTTGGGGCTTGGAGCCTGTGCTGGGACAGTCTGTGCTCCTTCAGGACTGCGTGTGTAGGGATGAGATGGAGGGCTACAGCTACCTCTGCACTCTATAAATAGTTGGCAGGCCTGTTCTGACAAGAGCACACTTCACGGCTTGGAATTGCACGTGCCTGATGAAGTCACATACACACTCTGCTCTAGGTGCTGGTAGCCTATGTAGCATTTGCTGGTGCTGCTGGCGTTTGCTCTGGCTCATGGTAAACTCAGTAGTGGTTTTTTTTGAACCACTTCTGATGTATTTAGATAACAAGGACAGGCTTAACATGGGAACTGATGGATAGAAGATGCAGTTATGTTTTGTGTGTCTCCTGTAACACTGAAGCTCTGGAGCACTTAATAAGCCTTCTTGAGACTCTGTGCACAGAGCCCAGAATGATTTGATTTGTCAATAAGTGGTGGACTGGAAACTCTCAGTAAGTTCTTAGAGTATGTTATCAGTGCACATTTGTGCCACTTCCATAGCTGCTGCTGAGGTCGTAGGCCTGACTGTTGATTTGCATTGAAGCTGGAAATTGCCAGTTGGTGTGATGTCAGGTTGATCTTCTGTAACTTCTGCAGCCGCCTGCAGCTTACAGGGATCTAATGCAAGGTAGTTAATCTGATAGCTAAAGTCGTAGTAAACTCTTCTGCCTAGTTTAGGCTGGACTCCTGGGGGATGATCCAGCAGCTTGGTCACTGAAACAGCTGGGAACCCGGTTTGTGCCCTGTGAAGTGGGTTTAGCATTGGCCAGCTGTTGGATGCATATGCAGGGATTGTCTCTTTAAGGAAGCTGCTACTATTGCTGAGCATTCGCAGAGCTTATCCCAGCAGCTATTAAAAGGTAGGCATATCAGGGATATAGAAGCAGAGGAGAGGATGTCTGCAGCAGTGATACTGATGTTGAGGAGGCAGATCCACAGAGGACTTCTGTGGGAATGTCGTTAAAGATGCAGTTATGACCAGGCAGAATTTCAGTTGCTTGATAAATTTGTTCAGGGAAAAGGGAAATAAAATGTTAACAAACAACAGCCCAATGTGTTCTTCCTCTATCTTCCTTTTTTTGAATAGAGCAAGAAAGTACTATTTCTAAAGAACAAGAACTGATGTATCTTCCTTTTGTGCTGTAGAAGGACCCTGTGAGTCATCCTGAAGAGAGAGAGTCTTCTCCATGTCAGTTGTATTAGAGGAATTTCTGGGAAGGATGAGTGATAAGCCAGTACAAATTAGAAACCAAGTCACCTTTCACCTTGTGAGACTTCAGACTTCATGTGAAAAAGAAAATCTGTGAGAAGTTCAAAAGGAAAAAGTATTGAAAAGCTGGTTTTGTTTGACAGTTTTGACAGATGTTCATTTTGGATGGATCAGCTTGATTTAAGAATGTATCTGAAATTGAAAACAAACAGAAAAACAAGAAAAAAACCCCTAAAACCACAAGCAGCGGTGTGTGTTGTTTAGACTTGGTTTATTTTTCAGAGAAATAGTAATCTATGCCCTTTTGTGTAAGAAGACACTGGCTGACTCTATCTCTGGAGGAGTGGTCTCTTAGGCTCAAAATGTGGAATTAATTGGCAGAAGTATAGCACTTCAAATAATTCATGTTGCCTTTAATGTCTCTGTGTGTGCTCTCACTGAAGAAAGCTGTATTCTTCGTGATGGTTTCATTGTGATTTCTGCAATGATGCTTAATGGAGTAGCAAAGTAAAAACCCTGTTAACGCACTCTGCTCTCTTCTATACAAACATATAAAAGCATCAAAACTTCTGCCTTTGGAGCCCTTTATAGATCAGAAAATCAACTGAAGGCTTAGGCATTCTTAAAAAGAATGTCAGATGAGAATACTCCAACTGCAGAGTTGGCTGATTGTGTTCCCAGCATGCTGGTAATGAGGGTAATTGTTTTAGGAATGTCGCATCTGAAGGTCTTTAGAGGTCAGATCCAGTCTTTCTTATCACTGGCACCTTGCTGCATAATCTCTTTCAAAGATTTAATGGATGGAGCAGAAGCTTAGCAGGCGAGCCTGGAGTGCCTAGGCTGATCTGGAGCCTGACTTGGGGAAATTGCATAACTTTACCTCTCCCTCAGTTTAGCTATTCTTTCTCTCAACCCGATAATGACAGAACCCCCAGGGCTCTTCGGAGTCTGACTATGACCAGTTTATCTACCATTCACAAAAAAATTCTATGACTTTATTCATTTGAACTCAGTGTAATTGATGATATGCTAATTGATAGGTATGGTGATGGGTGAGGTGGCTTTTGCAGCTCAGGAACTGGTGTGGGTCCGCAGAGATTGAGTCAGGTCCCAACAAGGTACATCTCCAGGAGTCGATGCAGCCCAGAGCTGTTCTTTGTTACATTTAATTATGAACATAAAATAGATGAGGCTGAAGAGTGTGATTGTTTGAAAGGGCGATCTTCTTTCAGGACCGGGGCAATCTCCATGGTCCTTAGGTATGTTGAGTGAGTTTGGGGTCAGAAGTGTGGAAGAACTGTTTCTGTACAGCTGGGAGCTGTGAGTTTCTACATTCTTATACCCAGCATACAAAATGGGGACAGGGGAGGAAGAACCAGCACACTTAATCCCACAGGGTAATATTACATTGACGTCTCCTTCACTGCCCATCTTTTTATCCACTTAACATGGGACAAAACCCAGGTTATTTCAGAAACTGCATACACAGGTTTGCTAATTGAGTGATTGACTTCCTAACCTCTCTGGGCTGCTTGTACGTCTAAGTCCGAGGGAGCATTTGCTCCTGGTTTTGCTTTTTGGCTGTTTGTGTGTCTGCAGTGGGGGTGGGATTTGTTTGGAAATTTCCGTGGCAAATAAATAGGTAAGGGAAGACTTTTGACTTGAGAGCAGGAGAAGACCTAAAGTTTAACTAGGTTTTTATATTTAACTTGTTGCAGACTGGTAAAAAAGCTAAGGTTTATGTGTTTTCTTATCTCCCTAATCTGTAAACCTGAGGAATGCTATTCAGAACAACAATCTCACTCCTCACCTTTTAGCAAGTATTTACTAGACCTAAATAACTTTGGCTGCTTCCTAACATTTCTAAAGTACAGTTTGTTCTTTAATAAATATTTGAAAATAGGTATAGCTGTAGTTGTACCTGTACTTGTTTCATTTTTCTTATAAATGTCTGTAAAAGTTTTATAGGGACTTGGTGCCTGCTTTTTCTACATGCAAATCAGGAAACTTGATAATCCTGTTTTGATCCTCTGCTCATTAGTGATGCTTTATTTTGTAAATCTTGTAATTCTCTTGGAGCGGTCATTCTTACGTTAAAATACTTTGGGTGAGTTAATTTAAACAGCATACTATATTCTCGATCAGATATTATGGTGCCTTAATTATAGGAGCTCTAATGAGATTAGCGGCCATGAGCAAATCGGAAGGGATTGTTGGGGGCAGGGAGGGACCACATCTGACAGCATTTCATTCATGCCTGGCTTTGGTGGGACTAAAATCCTGCTATCTTCCTCTGAGCATGAAATGTGGAGATAGTCTTTCCTCTGCTCAGGAGCTGTTACCAGTCTTCCTCTGTGAATTGAGATCTTGTTTTTGGCCCATTTCTTTTCTATGCATGGTTTCTTTTTGAAAGAGCTAGGCAAAAATGCTGTGGACTGTTAGTCAGAATTTTCGTGGGGAATGTGATTATAAAGCTGCATAATTAAGAGGAGAATTTAGGAGCAGTCTGTATCACATAGAACTAGTTGGCTTGGAGCTGGAGGGAGTTGACACCTGTGTGCCTCTTCAGGTGTCTGATGGTATCATATAAATGATTCACCTTCAATGCTGTAGTCTGCTGATGAAAACCAGCCAGCAGAAATGTAGGCACCAAGTGCTGAATCATCTGATGGTTAATGAGCTGCTTGTGCCCTGAGTCAAACCAGAGCTCAGAAAGGCCACTGTCATTCAGTGCAGAAGCAGCTCTGTGTTTGCAAAGGTTATTAATCTAAAGCCATGCTGAAATGCTAAAGTGAGTTGCTGTGATGGCTGCAGGCTGACTGCGTGCTAGGAGGTGATGGCAGCATGAGTGACCACCCTCCAGCTGACATTCAAGAACACAGAAATTTCCAAAGGAGGAAGAGAGGTGCAGGAGGAGAAAGGAACCTGCTAGGCTTTCTAAATGAAACCAGCAGCTTCAGCCACTGTAATGTAACTGTGTTCCTGAGGAGGAGGAGGCAGGTAGACTTGGTTCACCAGCTATGAGCAGCCTAGGAGCTGCAGGAGCACCTAAACTTCTTCCCTGTCATCTTCAGCAAACAGCTTCTGAAATTCTGTCCTATTCTCCTGACATGTTGTATGCAGTGCCAGTGCCGAAATGCTGCTGCGTAGCCAGATGTCACGGTTCAGGATGATACCCAAGTAGCTTTAAGATTTTAAGTCTTGAAAGTTGAGTAGGTATATAGCAGAATTTTAGTCCATCTTGAATGCTTCTTGAGGGGTCCAATTTGGGCAAAAACTTGGAACCAAGTTTGGAACAAAGATTAAAAAATCCAGCATTGATGAAAATGCTTTAAAATTAATTTTAAAGAAAACTAGTTTTGAGCAATCTTTTTTGAATAATACTGCTTAGTTGTCCTAGTGTGTACATGTAGGCCTAGAAGATCTGTCAACATATAAGCACTTTGTGTGGTATGCTTGTTCCCTGTGTAGAAGTAGCTGCTAGCTTACTCTACATGGATAGTTATTATTTCTTCTTGTTTGGATAAGTCTTTGTCAGATGTAGAGCTGGAATTGTGGCTGTCATGTCTGAACGATGCTGTTAGGAAGTGAACAGGTAAAAAAGCAGCTGCTCTTCTTAGAGCTAAGGAGACTTTAGTTAAAACTCTGTGATCTGAGATCCTGGGAATAGAAGAGATGGTGTCACCTTTGAACATTTTCAGGAAGAGTTTTGCTAATGGAGACAGGCCTGAATTCCTAAGGTTGGGATAAATAGTGTCATGAAATTCTTGATGTTGCTAACAAGGGGTGAGGGTAAATGATACACTATTACCGTGAGTCTGCTGATGTTGATAGTAAAGCTGATTTTGAAGGGTAAAGAGCTGCTATGATGGGAGAACTGCAGTGGGAGATGAAGGAGAATGTTTTGTTTTAGCTGGGATTGAAGCCTAATTTTTAAAAAGTATCATTTCATAAGGAAGTGAAAGCCTTTGCCAGCTGTCTCTCACAGCCAGTGTGTTGCACCTCACTGGTCTGTGGGTGGTGTTGGTGTTGGGCACCATAGAGAAGCTGAGCCATCAGGAGATATCGGCTGTGTGCCTTCCTTCCCACCGCTCCTGCCAGCTGTTCGAAGGAGCTACCAGACACAGATATAGAATCAGTCCAGGGATTTTGAAGTGGAATGAATTGAAAGCTGAACTGCTGGGTTTAAATGGCCCAAAGAGAAATGAAGGAGTTAAATGGGGTTGGGAATGCCTTCAGCTCACCTCTGCCCCATTCCTGCTTCTCCACCCAGAACAACTGTTCTTCCTACTGCTCTGGGGCCTCTTGGCCCTTCATTCCTCTTTTCTTCTTGTACAAATATCTTGCTTCCTGCTGTCTAAACCAGCCCGGCTTGAGGAAAGCTATGTATTTTACATAGCTTTTTACTGGTCAGGATGTCAGTACATTGTCAAAATGATTGAGTCGTAAGGGATATAATTTCTTTAAAAGAATTCAAACTGGAGACTTACCTCTCAAGAAGGGCATTATTTACCCACTCACGTTATCTGCTTGCAATTATGTTTCTCTTGCTCTTTTTCACTAATTCCTTTATGAATTGTATTTAAAAAATAAAAAAGTCCTTGTCTATAGGCTTTTATTAACCAAGTATTTATTACTTTTTCTATATAATTAAAAAGTAACAATTTTTTCTAGTGATAAAGTGGCTGTTCAATTTTTGAGTCCATTTGGTTTTTTTGAATTTGACTTGGAAGTTCAGAATTAGGATGAAAAACGAATTCAAGACTTTACTCATAGAAAAGAAAATTTTATGGATTTCAGTGTAGAAGGTCAAAAGTTTAACAGTAATTTAAACCAGATTTGGAACTAAATCTGAAATAAGAGTTCACATTTACCTTAAAGGCTACCTTGCTGCTTTATTTTAGGACCGCTGTATATTTTCATTGACATTGGTATGTGTAGTTGCTCTTGTTTGCTTAATTGTGAGAAGGCTATGCATTTAATAGATTACCGTGAAAAGATGAAGAAATTTCTAAGAAATTTCCATTTCCTTACAAGCTTGCTAGTGGACTGTAGTGCACTCATTTTCCCCAGTGGTGTTGTTATTAAATACAGTACAAACTGTATTGGATACTCTACCGAAAAATAGAAGGGGCAAAGTTTCATTTTTCTCAAGCTTAATCAGCCTGATGCCATTGTGTATTGTACCACTAACATGGTACGAATAGCAGCAAAGGTAGGTACCTCTCTAGTTTACTTACTTTGGCTTCCTCATTTTATAGGAGTGACAGTGTGTCAGCTCAGGGGGTGTAGGATGGGGATCTGAATGACACTGTCCCTTTAGCTTGTAGGAAAGGGAAGTCCTATCCAAACTGTTTCAGCTGTGACGTGGCTCTGTGGGGTTGCTTGGACAATACAAGGAAGGAAGAAAAGGGAGAAGATTTCCAGGATGGGAAGTGTAAAAATCAGTTTGCCCCAGAAGGTGGACTTGCTCAGGTTAAGCTTTCGTAAAACAAAACGAAATTGTGAAGACCGCTAGCCTGCCTCCATGCCATGTAAGATTGATCTTTGGCCTCTAAAGCTGCACCTGAATTCTAGTAAATGGAAAGTGAAATGGGACTAGCTCTATTTCTGGTTTCCCATTGGAGGGTGGCAGGCAAGAAATAAATCAAGCCTGAAAAAAGAAATAAGGATTTTAAACACACTTTAAAGTATAGAACTTCCAGGAAAATAATGGATTAGTGTTTTAGTGAGCTGCTGGAAGACTTGTACCCCACAGGCAGCAGGGTGGGTGAAGTAAGTAGATTCAGCTTGCCATCTGTGACATGATAACAGAGTGGCTGTGAGAGGTGCCACTACCCTGAACAAGCAAAAAGAAGTCCTTCACTGTGGTCTGTACTATTGCTGCTGTGTAGGGGCAATGAAATGGTGGGGAAGGGTTTCCTAAGATTTCAGCTATTTTTGTGTTGCTCACTATGTGAGCATGCTTTTGGGAGAGGAGACCTTATGCCTTTCCATTCCAGTGCACCTGTGCAATGCCAAGTATAATTTGCGTGCTTAGAAGTATTCCTTCAGAGGTCTTGCAGAAACAAGCATGTAAATTGGTCTGTGCTTTTTCAAGTATATGTGCAGCTCAGTTCTGCAATAGCTTGGAAACTGTTTAGTTAACTTTATGGTATTAGCATGCAGCTTAAAAATGGGAAAGAATGTGCAACTTCAGAATTTTTTGGAATGGATAGATCTGTGAAAGAGCAAACATGGCCCATAGTATTTAGATGTCTGCTGTTGCATACCAACTACCAAATGTAGATGTTAGGACTCCAGGCAAAATTATGGTGTTAATAGAATGTTTTATTGTGATTAACTAATCCTGCTGTAGATGAAGGCAGAAAATCAGTTGTGAAACACGGGAGTCAAACCCTAAATGTTGTTGCTGTTAGACAGTTACGCATACTGACATATACAGGGCCCTCTAGACCTCGAAGTGGCCAAAGTTAAAGACAGTATTAAAATCTGCATATTTCAAGGTATGCACATATCTGTGGTGCCCATTTGTCTTGATTTGAAAATCAAGCAAAATCAGAAATTTTCACTCATTTGTGTAATGGAAAGTAAATTCAGCTTTGCTTTTGCTGTATTTCTCAGTAACACCTTAAAGAGCAATTTTCAAACTCCTGAAGATGCCCATTCCTTCAAGTTCTGGCTTTATTTTAAATTACTATTATGTTTCCAGTCTCTAAGATACAAACCTTCCTTGCAGTGAATTGCAACAGTTACTGATGGTTGCTCAGTGCTTTTACCTCTGAGTAGATGCTTCATGTGGAGGCTTGATTTGTTGTTCTTTCAGTGAGAGCAGCTCAGCAAATCCTACCTGAATTATCCCACGGTGTAATGCTTCAGGAGAACCTCACCCAAGCCGTGAAGGGTAGTCGGACAAGGCCAGGCTGTCATTTGTGGTAAATTAAGGATCTAAAATTAGTTCTGGATCTCATTCTATTTTCTTTCTATATCAAGAAAAGGAGATTTGTCTAAAGCTGACAGTATACATTCATTTTAGCTAGCAGTGCTGCTTACCCCAACCTGCAATTTGTTCCTTACTGTTTACGCATCATTTGAACCACCAGCAGGAAAAAATGATCTGGTTTAAAAAGTAACCCTTCACAGTCGTTTTTTTACTTTTTTTTTTTTTCCCTTACCCAGCTTCTAATTGTCTCATGAACAATGTGCACATGTCTATTTCTCCACAAGGTGGTGGTGAATATAGTGCTAAGCAGGGCTGTTTGTTTTGTCAGACAGAAACATTTGAAAATTGCGTGTTCACAAAGGTGACAAGTGAAGGTTTTCATTGGATATCGATGGAATCAAACCTGCAGTTTGGTCCTTTTGCTACATCATTTCCTCTTTCACAATCCAGACAGAAGTCACGGCTTGTCCCGCACCCAAAGGTGTATCTGCACCCACAGCTTTTGGATATTCATTGTCTAGAGTGTTCCTCTGACCTGCTTGCAGCTCTGAAGTTCCCAGTCCAGCCCAGCCTGGTAGTCACTGGTCCTGTCTCTGCTGCCTGTGGCATCATTAAACAAGAAGCTTTCAACCAACTCAATTCTAAAGCATCCTCAAGTGTTCTGTAATACAGAACAGATTATTCCTAACACAGTTTTACAACTGAAGTTTTTCATGTGAATATTGTTGCAGATGAGAAGCTTTTTTAATCTTGCCTATTTCAACAGCTTTAGTTTGCTGCAGCCAAGCAATGCCATGTATGATCATTATTTTTCTTAAGAGTAATTTTTTTCTGTGCCACTTTCAAAAGGAGTTTCTTGTTGTTCCTTACCTGCTTGAATAACGAGTGAAAAGATGCAGAACTTAAAATGATAGACAGATTTTTGTTTTTATTTTTTATTTTGTGGGTTGCGTTGCGGGTGTTCTTTTTTGGGGGAGGTGGAGGAGATCGGTGTTAGGTTTTTTGGTGGTTTATCATTAGTTTTTTTCTGCAAAGACACAAAATACAGCTTTATCAAATATTTTAAAGAGCTTAACAGAGCAGGGTTACTGTCATGGAAGAACTGGTATGCTTTATCAGATCTTTGAAGGTGAAGGCTCTTTTTGAGTTTAGTCATACAGTCTATTGGTACAAGTAAAAAAAAAAAGCCAAAAACCTGAAGATAACCAAAGTAAATTAATGACTATTCCAATATATTCTTTTCCACTTAAGTTGACTTTTTATGTTTCTACTGCTTTTGATACAAAAAAATTAAGCCTTTTTTGAAATGAATATAGGGGGTTTTAAGCTATATATAATTCTAGCATGTGCATTGGGCTGTAACTACAGCTTTCACAAGCTTGAAGTATTGGGATGTTCAGGGAAAGGAGAGGAGACTGGGAAGAGGTTCCCTTTTCCTTGCCTCAATCATGAACTGGCATCAGACGGTAAGTTTTCTGATGCTGACTTACCATTTCTGGCTTCTGTATTGAGTTTTGATGTAGGATTAATTTTTTATCTGTTACTATGGTGAAAAGAGAGAGCAAGGAAGAGGTGTTTCATTATTTTAAATTTTCAAGTATGAGCTCGCCTGCCTTGGAATGTGAGTAGGAGACAGCAGACCTGGGATAATGTTGACAGATGATGCAAGCACCTAGTAATGGTGGAACCACTAAAAAGCTGGATGCAATTTGAGGCTCTGAAACTGAGAGGAGAGCAGTAAGGCCCTTGTATTTTGTGAGACTATTTGGAAATCTCCAGTTTAAGAAAAATGGCAGGAACCAGGAAGGGCTGCAAGGAGAAGAGTGCTATTGTGCAAATGCAGAACTGGTTACTTCAGTATAAGGAGAACTGGGAGAAGAAGTTACTGTTCTGTCTAAATGCAAGAGGGGGGAATTTGGGGAGGCGCTTGTAAGAAAGTTCTGGCACAACACAGACTCTAAAAATTGCAATGACTAAAGTTAGGCTAAAAATCAATATGAGCCTATCTATTTGGGATAGAAGGGAGAGCCTTTCTGGTCTCTGAATTTGAGAAGAAGGGTACAGTATTAGAGCAGTTCTCAAAGCCAGTATCTTCAATATTTTCAAAAGAAGGCTTGTTGTGTGGCGCCACTATGTGCTGAATTTGGACCAGCTGGGTGGGAAAAATGCCTGTGCTCTCTGTTAGGATGCTGGAGTCCAATGAGGAAACGATAGTTTTATTATCTGGTGTCACTTTTTCATAACCACTGAAAACAGCAAAATAGATTATTTTTTTTTTAATGCCCAATCTGTACCTGCAAGGAGCGCACCTCAAACCGTGCTTTGTGTCTGGCATTTTTTGGTTGTATGGAAGCTAGGTCAAGCGTCTTCTACTGGAGTTAGAATAGCCTTCAAATGAATTTCAAAACTGAGTTTTTGAGACAGTTTCTGGTTAGACTGATCTCTGGCTGAATTGGAGCCATTTCCAAGTGATTCATTCCCTCTGCTGGCAGAGGAGAGACTGCATTTCTGTTACCTGAGTTGACTTAGGCTGTAGAGGATGCCTTTGTGAAGTAACTCTCAAAGGGAGTTCATGCGGGCTGTGTATAAAAAAAAAACTTACGAGAGAAAGAACATTTAACAAAGACCAGTAATTGTTTTAGCTTCCACTGATTGCTTTTGTGTGAAAACAATAAACAGAACAGATGGTTAAGGTTAAGAAGAGCTACCTAACTCTAAAAAACAATCTCTGAAATAATTTGTTTTGGGTGAGGGATTTGTTTTGAAAAAATATTTTTGTGAAACTACTGTTACCACCTGGGGGAATGTACTGTAAATTACTGGAAGGCAATAGCTGTTTCTTGAATGTCCTTCCCCTTTTCTTAGTCTCTGGTTTAGCTGTGTTCTTCAGTTGACAGGCTGTGGTATTGTCATTCTGGATTTATTCCTTGATATCTCGTTCGAAGTTGCTTGTTTGTTTTTTCCTTCTAGTTTTTGAGACCAGTATCTGACAAGTTTTGTGGAAGAATTTTAGCAATCTTGAAGTGCTTATATTGGTTGCCATGTATTCCTTTGGAAGCTCAGGGTGTCTTCAAGGTGATTTAGTGGGGATTCTAGTGAAACTCGTCCTGGCTCTGTGTGTGATGTATATAGGGAGGACTTTGCTGCTGATATACAATAAGCATTGAGTTTCTGTATTCATCACAAAATATACCTGCAAGCTGTGTGAATGAATTTTTTGAAGCTGTTGTCCTCTTTATAGCTGCTATGTGTAGAAGCTTGATCCACAGGGAAAATCAACAAATCTTGCTTAGAGGTAGAGGCTCGGTAGGCATGCACACATGCCTTATGTTTTTAATGTTCTATATGTGTTTGCACCTTTGAAGACTGTGTAGCATGAAAGAATTTATTTTTTTAATTCAATTCTTTTTAAGTTAGGTTTATACCAGACTAAACTGATCTCCTTCAGGATTATAGTTTCACTTAGTGTCTCTGAGTTCAACAGTGAAGTCTGTCTGGGAAGACAAATTTAATGGAAGCACTAATTCATGTAATTTTTGCCTCTGAAATCTGTGTCAGGCACCAATTTGATCACAACAAGCCTACTTCTGGATTTGAACAAACCTTGCACAAATGTGAAGGCTGATACATGCTGACACCAACAGACATTTAAACATTGAAAATATTTCTGAAAGGTGCATGATTTTAACGGATTCTTCATATATATATATATATATATATATATAAAGCTATGGTGGAAAAACTGTTGAGATCTACATCTGGAATATATCAAATAACAGCATATCTTGTGTAATGGTCTATTTAAATGCTTGAAAAATACAGAGCTGCTGCCCAAGTAATAAGACAGATGAAATTAAGTAAATGGCTGGCTGATACATATTTTGAGTGGGTTATAAAGCCTTTATTTATGTCAGGAAGTTGAGCTTCTTCAAAAGATATATGCTTATCTAGTGAGTGTTGTAAAGATCCTGGAGAATGACCTCTGTACTTGCCATCTTCTAACTTTTCCTGAATTTCTTCTTCCCTTTCCTGCATAAGCTTCTTTTCCACTGTCAGGAGCTTTTTAAAATGCTGTTTCCTTTTCATAGTGATTGTTTTGCATACACTTCTTATAGTAGTGCTCTGCAGAGGTTTGTAGAATCAAAGACTACCTTAGTCACATTATAGGTTGTTCATCAATGCCATTAAAGTGAAAATTACTCATTCGCAGACTTTTTTTCTTTCTGATTTGTTGCTGGAGTATTTGTCTTCTTCCTGACAATATGTAATTGACCAGGAGAGGATGTTCCTTGTAAGAGGATCTTTGTAATGAGATGTCGTGTCCTTTTGTCTGTTGAACTGCTTTTGAGGAAGTAGTAGATTTCTCTGAGAGTTTTCCATGCTTTGCACTGCTGGTGTCACTCTGAAGTGTGAAACTGAGACACTTAAGCCGAAGCTGAACCTTCCTGACACATCAGTTACAGCTAGCTTAAGCAGTTCCTTGCACCTCTGGAGAGTCAGAGCTGTGATTTCGGAAAGCTGGTTTTGAAGATAGAGCTCAATAGCTTGGTGCTTTTATTATACAGATATTTTTGGTTGCAAAATGGAACAGCTGTGAAATTTTGAAGTATAAAAGCAGGTAACAGTTTTCTTAGTGATTGTTACAAAGTTCTTTAAAAGCAACCTATAAGCCTCCTTGAAGTAGCAGAAGAGATTGATTTTTGTTCTCCCTTTTCTTACCTCTCAAGCTCTGTAAGTAAGAAGAGGATGGAATAACCATGAGATAAAGACTTCATTTATCTGCTTTACCTCCCTTTTTTCCTTCTCTCTCTTTGAACAGAATTTCAGTGGGGGTGGGAGGGCATTGGGAAAAAGAGTTAGTGTTTCTGATGCAGTAGAGGTCCTATGCAGTGTTTTTCAGGTGACAGCATTGTTTGGTGTCTCAGCTGAAGCTTTAACATTCCAGAACCAATACACTGTGTTGGATGTAATAAGGGGTGTTTTGATGCCACGTGGGTGTTCAAATGCTTGTGCAGGAAGTGACTAATACGGCTGGGCAGGTAGGGCTGCATTAATGAGACCAGAATGAAAATGGGCTTTATTTATAACAGAGAACTGTCACTATCCAACTTAAAGAACACATCACGGTAGGAAATTTAGTGTTGCTTTAGTGTAGTGTTGCTTTGACCACTTATTCACACTTTAGAAATTACAGGGTTTGGGGTTTATGATGTAGAGAAGTTATCTGCATGTATTTTGTCTTGGGTTGTACAACAGATGTATAAATTGTGCTAATACTACATGATGCAAACCCAAGTAAACATGAAATTGCTCCTTTTTTAAATTTAAAATGGAATAATACAAAGTTAGGAGAGCTGATCAGTTTTTTTTGTCTAATAATGACTGTAATGGAAAAACCTTGGAATCACACCTGTTTCAAACTACCTTAAAAACCAGTTTTGCTGCAGCTTTTTTGGGAATGCATGGTACATTTTGGTATGGTTTCATTTGATACCAGTTGCAAACTTGTAAAATTCTAAAAATTTTTTTGCACAAAAACTGTGCATTTGGGGAAGCGGTACTTAATTGTTGACATTTCCTTGAGCCTGTAAATACTGTATCAAATTGCACTGATAACTGTAGCAATACAAATGCCTGTGATGATAATTAAACCCTACTACTGAAGTTAAATTACAGATCATATAATGAAAGGGGAAATAAATATGTTTTGCATAGCTTCCTTTCTCCTTTCATGTTTGCTTTTGGATTGCTGTGTTTGGACTCTTGCTATTGCTTCCTCTCTGAATTTGCACACCTCAGACATTATAAAGTTCTTGGAATATAGGCAAAGTTGCAATGTTCCCATCTTAGTGGTGGCTAAGTAAAAGTCGTAGTCTACTTGGGTGGACTTTTTTTGTTGTTTTTTTGTTCCACTCTTCTGGTTAGATCTCTTGAGCAGTTTCTGCAGGTTGGCCAAGTTTTCTTTGCTGTAGTGCACTTGAATTTATGGCTTAATGGGTTTTACTTTCCAAGGGTCTCTTAAAGTACTTTTTTGTGTGGTAGACAGTACTGCATGTATGTACCTTGTCTAGTTTCACCTGGGACTTGAATCTGACATCTGCCATTCCAAGGTATTTGCTGCCCTACCTAAGCAGGAAAATCATGTGATTTCCCATGTGAATCCACAAGTGTATTTTTAATTTACTAAAGGTATCTTCCCTGTATCACACTTGCAATCTGTTGTTTGCTGTTAGAACCCAGCTTTCTAGATTTGCTTGATTTCTTCCAAATGGAAATGTTTCATCACACTTGAATCTGTGGACAAAATCCTAGCAAACAGTTCGTTTGGGGAACTCTGAAGGTAAACTTTGGAGAAACCCACTTACTTGGTTGCTTCTGTTAGTTTGCTTAAAAAAAGCCAACACCCCAAGAAGTCACATTTAGGTTATTTCACTAAAACTCTTTAGTGTTTCACTGAATGAGTGGGGAACTCAGCCTTGCAGGATGTCTGTCTTCATGTTTACAAGTGCTGTAAACAGGGATTGTAATGTTTAACTGCAGTTTTTCATCATGTATCATCTGCAGATAGGTAGCTTAACTTACTAAACATTGACAGCATTGAGGTGTCCCAGTCTTGTGGGTCTTAAGCAAGATTCACTTTTTGTCCATCCAGGCAATTTTAGACCCCTGTAATATCCTGCGGTGGATCCTCAAGCAGAATGGCATTTTTCTGGTGTGTACATGTTCCTTTCTTGCTGTCCATGAGCAATGGGTGAACTGAAATGCAGCAAGAACAGCAGAATGGAGGTGACAAAGGAATTGAATTGAATGGACCAGGGTGTCTTGTTTCTAGATGCTGACCAATGGTGTGGGCATTTGTATTGGTTTCTCTGTGGCCAGGTTTTGGTAGCAGTGGGGGGGCTGAGGGAGAGGCTTCTTCGAGAAGCTGCTGGAAGTTTCCCCCCGTGTCCAGGCTGGGCCCGCTGCTGGCCAAGGCCAGGCCAATCAGTAGTTGACAGAACGCCTCTGTGATAACATATTTAAGAAGGAAGAAAAAAAAGTTAGTAGGAGATGAAGATGGCTGCCGGAGAGGAGCAGGGTGAGAGCTTGTGAACAACAACGCAGACACCAAGGTCAGTGCAGAAGGAGGGGCAGGAGATGCTCCTGGCGCCGGAGCTGAGATCCAGCTGCAGCCCATGGGGAAGACCATGGTGAAGCAGCTGTGCCCCTGCAGCCCATGGAGGAGCACAGGAGTGCAGAGATCCACCTGTAGCCCGTGGAGGAGCCACGCCGGAGCAGGTGGATGCTGGGGAAGGCTGTAGCCCGTGGGAGACCCAAGGTGGAGCCAGGTTCTGGCAGGGGACTGTAGCCTGTGGGGAGAGGAGCCCA
>VXBA01004360.1:291645-355042 GCA_013399895.1 Serilophus lunatus | reverse complement strand
TTGTTTTGCCTGTGACAGTGATTAAGAAAGAATCTGTTGTAGTCCTTATCATGAATAACGAAACCTCTCGTTATATTCTCTCTCCTCTATAGGGGTGGGCAAGGGAGAGTGAGAGAGTGGCTGTAGTGGGCCCCTGGCACTCAGCCCGGGTTAAACCATTACAGTGTTGAAGGCAGTCTGCATGCCAGTAGCCATCCTGTAAGGCTTCTGATGTGAAGGAGGAAGGTTAACCAGCTGCCTTGGTGAAGAGTAAGAACAATGGTGTGGAGAGGCCTGTCAGAAGAGATGTAGGGAACAGAGGTGGCAGGGGGAGGGCAGGAGAGAGGCAGTTGCCTGCAGGCTGCAGCTGAGGTTGCAGGGCTCTGCTTGCTCACTCTATTTGCTCTCCCTAAGACAAGATCTCTCCTGGCACATGTCTCTCTAGCAGCTGATCAGCATAAAGTAACTGACTAGTACTGCTAGTAGTAGTCAAGGGTTAGGTTTTTTCCTCTATATGTGATGATCGACTTCCAGCTTGCTGACAGAGTGCATAGAAGCTGATACTCTCCTGTAGAACTCATTTCAAGGAGTAGAAAGATTATTAAGGCCCTCATGAGTCTAGGAGCAACGAGATGAGAGAATAATGTCTTAGTTAACATAGAAGAACTGTGGTGTTGGGATTTTATTCCTGATAGTATCAGAGCCTTCCGAGGTGATCCTAGCCAAGGCTTGTCACAGATGACCACTTATTGCAGTGACTTGGTTTGTGAACTCACCTGTGGCACTTAAAGTTGCTAGGAGCTATGCTTTGTGGTGAATCAAGCTGATGTTGGGTAAAAGACATTCATGTTTGCAAGATGCTCATACTCTATAATGTGAAATTAATAACTTTCTTTAGAGGTTTGATGTGCAGAAATAGCTGAAGAGGCATATAAAAAATAGTTTTATGATCTCTTATCATTCTTCCTATGTGATGAAAGACTTGTTAGTATGTTCTTTCTTACTGATTAGAGTTTTGCAAATGAGAAATCAAATAAAACTAATTTGCACTCAGTTTTGTACTTTAAAGACTTCGCGCACAGAATTTGTGCATATATGGAAGTTGGCACTGGTGTGGAGTTGCGTACTTTTTTTCCTAATTTTAGTGGTGTTTACTGTTCTGATTTATTTAATTTTTTCAGACTTCCTCATAAATAATAAATTGTTCATTGTGCAAAACCTCCACAATTCTCCATATGAAATGTGAGATGTAAGTGATCATTTGGGGGAATCATTGATCAGTTTAAAGACTCAGAAACTTTTCTCTTTCACTTGAACTATATGTAAGTCTATCTTCAGTCTTCTATTATTCTTAGCATACTCAAATTATATTACTGAACATGTATTTCAGTAAAGGTTAAAAGTAGACTCCAAAGACCTCATTATTAAAAATGGTTGTATAATTAGGATACCCTATGTGTAAGAATACAACAAATGATTAATTTTGCCTGTAATAAAAGATACTGCATTAAATATAAATTATTTAATAAAATGTTCCTAAATTTTCCCTTGATAATACCTTACCATTGCTTGGCAGCAAGTTGTAGATTTAAGTCTAAGCATGCTTTGGCTTTCTCACATTTGTCACTTTTACCTGAGTGACCCTGTTTTCAAGAATTGTATTTTCACAGAATCATAGAATGGTTTGAGTTGGAAGGACCCATCTAGTTCCAACCCTTCTGCCATAGGTAAGAATGCCACCCACTAGATCAGCTTGCCCAGGCCCCCATCTAACCTGACCTTGAACACTTCCAGGATTGGGGCATCTGCAGCTTTTCTTAGCAGCCTGTTTCCAGTGCCTTACCACACCACTGATATTTTAATATAAATGTTAACACATTTCTTTAGTTAGGTTTTTTTCTTGCAACTTGGATGTATTACTCTGTTCTCAAGTGAAGTTTGACAAAACAAATTATTAGTCTTTTATAATGTTTTTTCAGCTGTTTTCACTATGTCACCTTCAATTTATGTAGGAAATACATAATAGTTTATGAGGGAGGAAAGTCAAAAGAGTTTCTTTCATTTTTAGCCCCTGAAATTCAGATGTACAATCTTAATGTTAGTATCATTCCTTCCTTGGTACTAAAGGCCTAGTAGGCCTCTGTTTGTAGGACATTATGAAGCTGCACACAGTAGGGCAACAAGTGAGCATACAAGGCAGGGAGGAGTGCCAGGGACTAGCTCTGGGAGGGATGCTTCTGCCATCCCTCCCTATCTGGTTGGTAGTAGGGGTGTGGGAAAGTCACTGAACTTGATCTCTTGCCACCCAGAGAAGTTCTGAGACCTATTTTAATGCGTACTAGAAATCTTAATAGCTGGGAAATGTCCTTTTTTAAAAAGTGTCAAGCTGTTTTTCTGTCCTGCTGTGCTGCCAGAAATTCTCCGCTTTTATGATTGTTCTGATTGAAAAACCTGTAGTGTGTTGGAAAAGTGGTGGGGAGGGAAAAGTAGGCACACATGGACAGAATTCTAGAATTGCTGAGTTTATTAGGAAACTAACAGAGCCAAACATTGTTCTCATACAGCAATCTTTTCATTCTTACAGAGAAATGTCAGTACAACTCAGATCTCAGTTCTGCAGCAGGATGCCACCCATTTTCCTTGTTGCAGGCAGCATTTTGGTGAAAAGCATATAACAGACACATCACTTATCTTGATGTTTGAGCATTCTCTCAAAACCACAAAAGTTCACAAGTATTCCTGCCTTTCTTCTGCACAGAAAATCAATGTGCTTTGAGGCAGCAGTTTCTTGGGGCAGCAAGAACAGTTTTTAGTGGTGGCTCCTGATGTTTGGTACAGGTTAAAAAGAGACTTTACAACTGCAGATCCATCATTAGATGAAGGTATGAAGCAACAAGAACAGTTCAGAGGGGAGCCAGTCTCTGTGTGTGTTTTTAAAGTAAGGAAAATTAGGTGAATTCAGAAAACTTTGGAGAATAGACTTTTTCCCCGCCTTGTACGTCAGGCAAGAGAACTTTATGTTCCAGGGAAAGTCTGAAGGAGTGAAAAGATGCAAATTGTGAGAAAGGTAAGGACTTCCTAGGAGAAAGGCTGATATGAGTGTCTCTTCTTTCTTTTTGTGGAATTTTCTTTTCATGTAGTCTTCCTCTCCCCACACAAGCTAGTGCAGTGTTGACTGCTTTGCTCTTTGAGATGAACTGCTGCAGCAAGTCAGGCCTCTATAGACGCTTGTGTTGGTGGCAAATGATGTCCAATGATTGTTTAACCATAGTGGGTAATTGCAGTGTACAAACCTGGAAGAACTGTTGTGTTATTTTTCTAAAAAACAGTAGTTCTTATCCCATTAAAAATTTGAAACATAAATAGTATTTCAAGAGAGATCATATTTGGATAAACAGGTTAGTGCTGTTTGACATGATGTAGTGTGCTTCCATTTCAATGAAAATATCAAAGATGCTAAATCAGATACTTTTCATTGAAAAGTGTTCTGCTCCTTTCTAGCAACCATTCTGTTTATTTACTTGTCTCTATATAATGAAAGCTGTCGATCCTTTGTTTCTGGTCTTGCAGATCTGGAGTTGGAGGGATATATATCCTTGTGTTTATCTGTTTCTGTGCTTTATAACAATTCCTTTCTATTTCTGTGCTCCTTCAGTTCCTACTTGGTAGCCACTCTCCCACTGAAGACTATATACATTCTTTGGAAACAATTAATGAAACTAGAATTTCCTCAACTGATACTGAATTCAATTACTCCTAGAGCCTGTGGCTTCAGAAGTGGAGATGGATATAATTGACTTAGTACCTGATTCACCTCACTTCACCTCCCCACCTCCTGGTCCCCCAGGCTGTGGTCCTTGCTAATGGTGATTTGAAAACTCTGATACCTACTGATAGGGCAAAACTGCTTCTTTAAATATTCAGTGTGGCAACCCAGTTTCTGGAGCCCTACAAAAGTTTAATGCTGGCAGAAATGGAGTATCAGGGTATCTAATAACCTGTTCATAACTTTTTGAACCCTTATAGCCAATAATCCTTGTGGAGGTTTTTTTTTTGTTTTTTGTGGGCAGTGGTGTTGACGCAAATTTGAATTACTTTTGTTTGTAAATAGGTAGGCAGCATCTACAGAAATGAAAAGCAGTGGTTTTATTCTGATTATCAGGAGCTTTTCCTTCCATAACCATTTTTAAGTTGGAGTATTTGAAGATAACACCTTTGTTCTTGGAACAGAGCAATGAAATGTATTGAGTAAAATTTTTTTGCAGCGTATGTGAGGTTAATGAGGTGTCCTGTTCATAATGTATCTTTTTATAGTCGTTGCTTTGTTCTTATAGTCAGCTGTTTCACAGTGTTTCATAGCATATGTGAGGGGTTTTGGTACAGTTCCTCCCTGCTTCTTGGTCCGAAGTTGCTGAGGGTGTCTATTAGTTGTTTTATTACAGTAATGCATTTCTTCATCTTAAAAACACTACTACTTAACTATTCCTTTTGCTTTAGCTTTGCAGATAAGACTATTGTATCCTTCAGGGAGACAGCTGAGAGGAGAGCAGGGATTGTGCCAACAGAAGTGGAAAGAGTGAGGTCCATCTGAAGAGCCAGGGGATGGGTGTTAGGGCAGATGCTGGGTTCAGACCCGAAGGTCAGTGAAATATTTCTTTGCATGCTACTGAAGTAGTTGTACAAAATGGAAAAATACACGATAGGACTCATAATCCTAATAATCACTTAGCTGTGCCAAAATACAGGTTGCCTTCTGAAGAACAGAAATTTTGGCGCTTGTGCAGAAAACACTGCTGCTTAGACTCACGTGGAGGGAGAGATCAAGTGCAGCCCTCCAACCCTGGTGCTGTAGTTGCCATTAACTGTTTTTACTGAGAAGCTGATGAGCGTATTTTAAGCCTGTAGCTTCCTAAAGGTAAACACAGTTACCACGAGATGTGCTTGGTACATGATTTGGAGGTGTAGATTGACATGGCATGTAAAACGACTGGTGGCTGGCTACCTCTGCAAGAGTCTTTCTTGGCCACATGTTTTCCACTTTTTTCCTGGGTTGTGAACTAGTGATCATGTGTCACATGGACACTTAATTCAGCTGCTTCATCAGTTGGAAAACTAATTTTAAAAACACTTCAGTCTCCTGTATTAGCCGGCTGAAACTTCTCTCCTTGCAGCCTTGCAATTGCTGTCTTAAGCGGAGAGGAATAAGGGAAAGCCATATTGACTACCTCCACAAATTTTTAGCCATTAGTCAGGATGCAGTCTGTCTTGGCTGACTGACCTGATGAAGTGGCTCAAGGATCTGAGGCCAGAGGGGGGATACCTGGACCAGCTGGTACATGAGAGGTCTGACTGGACCTGCATGCCAAAACTTTCAGGTCCGTGTAGGTATTTGATCACATAACTGGAGGTCTTGGGTTAAACACTGATACAGGGTAAGCCTGGTATACCATCCAGAAAGAGACGTCTGCATGAGTAGAAGTCTTCTTTTTCCTTTCTGCTGCAGACCAGTCTCTAACCAGCTGAAAAGGATAGTTGCACAGATCTGAGTTCAGTAATGAAAACAGTTATTTCCACCTTTCTCTCCGTATTGATACACTGTGACTGTTGTTATTCTCAGTGATTAAAAACATGCAGCAGGGAAAGAAAGCCTTATTTTATCTTGTGGGCATTTTTTTTTTCTCCTAGATGCAAGTATTTCCACAACGTTATCTGATTGCAACAGTATTTTTGCATTAATCAAATCCTCACTGTTAACACTGAGATTTTAGCCAGGAATCTAACCTGGAGCATTTGGACTTATTCTACCTCTGTTGTTCATTTTTGCCTCTACACAAAAGCAGGCTGTCAGAGTACAACAATGCATAAACAGCTTTGTCAAAACTGTACCAACATTTTGAAATTGTAAAAGGTTTGTAGTAAAGGTCATATTGTTATACTTTTTCTTTTAAACATAGCAATGTCTTTCATATATGTAAATCTATGTTTTCTCTTTTTAAAAAGAGAGTTGGTAACAAATGGGAAGTTACAATTTTTTCTCTTTCAGTAAACCTGATGTGAAAATGAGTATTTCAACAGCCTAGTCAGCTGATAGAGCTGCCCTTAGGAATTTAAAACAACTTGCTTTATATTAGAAATTTTAAGGGGAGTATATTGTTCTGAATACAGTTATAGTTTGTTTTACCTGGTGTATAACATCTGTAACGCCTGCTTCCCCCCCTTGTTTTGCTGTTTCTGATGATTTTGTGGTGTTGTAAAGATTCTAGCTGCTTTTGACAAACTAAGTCTGCAGCAAACAATACCCAAACTCTCTGTTAGCCAAGGTGAAGTTCCAGCTTCATTTGGGACCCAATTCTGGAATACTCTTGGGTAGACTTATTGCAGTAATAAGCCCCAAATTACAGCCAGAGTTTGATCAGCAGGAGAATTAACTTTGATAGTTTGGCTGTTAAAACATGCTGTTTAGAAATTACCATGCACTAGACAAGTGCGGTTCTCTGCTGAATTAGATCCGTTTTGGGGCATACTTGTCCTTTCAATTTTCACAAGAGAATTTTTTTTTTCTTCTGTACCATAGTTTTCTGCTGAGGTATCTTGGGTAATAGGGTAACTGTTTGGTGATGTGTAGTTTGATCCCAGCTGGAGGGATACTTTTGCTTTCACTTCTGCTTCTCCAAGTAAAGATTAGCCACTGTTTAAGCTTTTGCCTCCCTGGAGAAGGCTGTGCTGTTTGCACTTCTGTCATGTGTTTGCTCCCTGTTGTGTTTGTAGTCATCATTGCATTAAATTTATCTTGAAATGTGATTTTAACAACACACTATAAGAAATACCTTCATAATTTTATGTGAAATTGGAGCTATAGCACAGTATCTGAGGTTTGTCCAAATTATGGTATGTAGGGAGAAGCTTACAAGTCTGTTCTGCATTAGCCTTTCTCAGATTTATCACTGAAAATTGATCCACATGCGCATCTATTGCTGAGGCTGTGTAAAAGTTACTCCAGTTTCTTTAACTTTGTGGTTCCTTTAGTAGCATAACTTTTCACCAAAAGCAGCCTTATTTGTTGTGGATAGATGACTATAGAACTGTAGATAACTCTGTAGAAATCAAATTGCAGCTATTTTGTAACAACTTGATTGCATTAACAAATTTCTTTAAGTTACCTTGTTTGTAAGGGGAGACAAGTGATGGTATTTTAACGTCATGTATTCCACCTTGAATCTTGGAAATAAGGTATGTTATTATTACTCCTGACAAGCATCTGCCTGTTAAAAAGTAATTTTCAGGCTTTCTTCTGCTTTTACTTCTACCTGTGGAATTCTGATCTTTCTATATTTATCAAGTAAAGAGAGCACAATTTGTTTTCAAGAATGAAGATATTAAATACATGCACAAGAAAACTCACAGCCTCAGACCTAGCAGAGATGTGGAAACTATATAGCTGGAGGTCTCTTTCTGAAGGAAAGCAGGACAGTTTAGGAATGGCTATAAAATCTCTGTCCTTTTTTTTATATGGGCCAGGGAATGTAGATGATCAGGTTGGGCAAGAGAATGGTTGAGACATTTATGTTAAAAGTTCACACTATTTTTAAGTAATCACCCACAGCCATGCCAACTCTGTGTTAGTTTTTGTAGCTATCTTCTGAGATGTAGTGAATTATGTGGGAGTATACTTCTCTCCTACCTCCTTTGCTCAATTATGAGAGCCTTCTGATAACCACCGCTTTCTGATACAAGACTATTAAGCATCATGAAGTGTTTCTATAGCTACAACAGTAAAACATAACAGCAGCCATTGCAGGAGAAACGAAAGGTTGATTGGTTATGGCTGCTGATACCAGCTGGGCTTTATCTGTATTAGGGACCCAGTAGTATAGATTAGTGAATAGATTGTGCAGATACACAGAGGTTTAGGCCATATTTTATTTGAAAGGTTAGGGTTAGGATTGTTGCCATTGTTTGGCAAATGGGAGCTTGGGAGCCTGTTCCAGCTTTCTGGTCTGGTAGGGAGCCTTTCTACTAAATAGTAGAAGAACGACCTATTCATCTCCTTTTTCAACATGAATAATTGTTGGATAAATTGTCACTGTTGATGGATTTTGTTTGACCGAAGTGATACTTCTTAATGAAGATTTGGACCACATTTTTTCACTCTTCTTTACAATTTATCATAAAATGGTTTGGGGTGGAAGAAACTTTAACAATCATCTAGTTCCAACCACTCTGCTGTGGGCAGGGATGCCACCCACTAGACTGGGTCGCCCAGGCTCCATCCAACCCAGTCTTGAACACATCCGAGATGGGGTATCCACAGCTTTTCAGGACAGCCTGTGCTAGTGTCTCACCACCCTCACAGTAATGAATTTCCTCCTGATATCTAACCTAAACCTACCCTCTTTCAGCTTAAGATTATTCCCTTTTGTTCTGTCACACCATGTCCTTTGTAAGAAGTCCTTCTCCAGCTCTCTTGTAGATCCTCTTTAGGTACTGGAAGGCTGTTGTAAGGTCTCCCTGGAGCCTTCACTTTTCCAGATAAAACAATCTCAAATTCCTTAGCTGGTCTTCATCGTGCTCCAGCCCTCTGATTGTCATTTTATGGATGCTAACACTTTGTCCATCTGTACGAAAGACATGGGAAAGGTTTTGTATGTGATACTAATTATTGTTAATAGTTAACAGTATTATTCTATTGGAATTGTTTTGAATCTGGGATAATCCAGTCTGAATCTGGCAAAGGTTGGAGTTTGACTGTTGAGTATTTCCTGTTGTAAGCAAGACAAGGAAACAGTTATGTACCTTTTTAAATAGTAGTCCTGCGAGAGAGCATCATATACACAAAAATTACCTGCTTAGGTAACCGAGCACACTTTAGTTTAATCTCCTTAACTGGAAAGGGAGAATAGGATGTTGATTTTTTGGGGAGTTTGGGGTTTTTAGTTTTCTTTCTAATTTATTGTTTTCTGAGGTAAGTACTTAAATGAATTACAGTAAATATGTTGTGACTTTTCTGCTTTTGTGAGGTCAGGCATGCTGAAAGCAAGGGTTGCTGCCCAATGGCAGCAAGAAGGCTCCCATGCTACACCTCCTTTAGTGGCTGCTGCTGCACCCGTGTCCCATCCTGTTCAACCTATTTCCCCCTCTCCTTCCTAGGCTGTCAGCATAGGCTCTTGCAGTTTGTGACTTAACAGAGCATTCAGATTAGCAGGATATACCCAGGTAACAAATTCAAACATAAATGACAGTTTCTACGTGTCTTTTGCTGGCTGTAAGAGAACAGGCTCCTGTCCTCTGAATTTAAGGTTGTTAATTAAAGATTTAACTGATAGCCTTTTATCTTAATTTACAAGTATTGACTGTGGGAGTTGTCTTGTTCTGGTTCATGTTACTTGGCTGTGATATTTTGATTCCCATGCTGAAAGCCCAACAAACCATTACCATTACAAAGGTGGTCTTGCTTCTTGGCTATTTGTATTTCCTAATGCTAATGTGACCCCTTGAGCAGGCCTTACTCCTAGGATGGCCAGGTCAGTTGAGCATACCATGATATGTGGATGGTCTCCTGGCTCTTGTTCCTTTCTGTCACATCTTGCACGCGCTTGGTTTTAGTGGGGTCTTTTAGTCTTACTCATAGTCACAAGCCTCTGCTTTCCATCCCAAAAGGGGCAGATATCCTGCTCAGTCTGCCATCCTCAAAGCTCTTTTTTCATGAGCATCTTTGGATCTTTTAGTAAAAGTTGATGTGTCTTCCAAGAAATGGAAAAAATACCATACCCATACTTAGTATTGGGAATATGCACACTTGGACAAGATCAGAAAGCTTTTGTGCATTTCCTTCTTCCCTTTTAATGAATTCTGAGAGACCTGTGGGTTTGAGTCAGATTCCTCCAAGGTTTACAGTTTCTGCCATGCTTCCTCCCAGGTTACTTTCTTCTGTTGGGATTTCCCCCTCACTCTGCTGCCACACATGTGAGGCAAGATGAAACATTGCTTTACCTTACAATCTCGGAGAGCCCTGGAGAGTGCGAAAGTTTTCTGTCAGTTGATCTTGTCTTAACTCTGGCATGCCTCTTTACCAGACACTGACCCAGCTCAACAGGAAGCCGTCTAGGTGCACCAGCCTTGTTTTTTTCCAGCCATGGGACTAAGCATTATCTCAGCTGTGGGTTACTGTGGATGCCAAAACACCAGAGCAGAAAGTACATAACCTCCATACGTGCTGATGACATGCACTAGGTTTGAGTAGTAGCAGGCAGAGGCATAATTTAATGCAGTCCATTTTTTCTAAATGCATTACTGAACTGAAATAGTTTCCTTTTTTAATTCACTTAGTGAAATAACAGGAGAGGAAAAAGCAAAAAAGGAGGGCTCTGCAGGTTGTTAGTTGTTGCATCTTGCAAAGGAGAATTTCGGTATTAATTTGTTTTTCTACAAGTAATTTTCTGTAAATCCCATCTCTCTGTGAACGTGACAAGTAGAATCTGAATGTTCACATTGATAGTAAAATCCATGTGATAAGCAGGTAACACCTAGTCCTGTGGAAGAAAAAGAAAAGGAGTAAAGCTTCCTGACAGCATGTCTTCAAATGAGAAAGCCAATTAAGAGACCTTTAAGAAAAAGGTTTGGTTGAGTTTAGGTGCACTCTGAAAAATGTCTTGCTAGTTTATTTTCTTAGTTTTTCTAGGGGAGCCATGGATGTGATTGTGGAGGGAAAAAGAAATCTGAATGGGAAATGGACACCATGGTTTGGAGTTTTGCTCCAGGTAGACAAGGCCAGTTTTGCCAGTTAAGATTTCTGGTTGTTTCTGGGACTAAAGCCACTCTAGTCGCTGCCCACACAGATGGTGCTGGCTGTGCCGTTGCTGGTGTGTGGCTTCGCCATCCCACAGTGCTCCCAGCGATGTGGGTGTGTTTCCTGAAGTGCGCTTCTGAAAACGATCCTCAGAGTTATGGATGAAGCTGGAGTCTCAGCCTCTGGCTGAGCTTGTAAAAACTAGATGAGCTTTGGGAATTCAAGTTGATGCCTCATTTAAATATGCTTTGTAAAGCATTAAGGAGACATGCCTTTGGAGTGGACAGGTCAAACCTTTGATGTGTTGATAATGGTTGGATTGCAGTTATGCATGCAGGGGGTTCCCTCCCAGCTTCTTGCTTTTGGGTGCTGGTCTCCTGAAGAACGAGATACTAATAAGTTCTTCAAAGGCATTGAGACTTCTTTTTGTGTCTTTTACTGTTGATGGTGTGATAATGAATGCAACACTCATTAACAACATATTGTCAAAACTAGAAGAGATGATGTCAGCTCAAGCTTGCAGTATTAGAGCCTCGGTAGCTCTCTCTGAATGTCACATGGAGCAGGAACCACCGTGTCATAGTCATGGCTTCATCCAGATGTATGGTACTTGTGAAAGGAGAACAAAGACTGTACTTACAGGGCATGTAAAGGGGAACATCCTGGAGGACCTTTTCAAGGTTGGCCTACGTGCACTTGTGACATAGTAGAAATATTTTTTAGTGGAAGTCTCTGGTTCAACTTTTATTAATAATAAATGACCATTTTCAATACAACTCAAATACACTATTTTGAACGCCTTCTGGATCCTTTTGAGGTCAGGCCCCAGTAAGGTTAGTGAAGCCCTTCACTTCTGAGAAGGGGAGTGATGACTTTTAACTGGAGTGAGGTTACTGATAGTGCTTGTCAGAGAAAATGGTGTAGTAGCTTAATGAGAAAGCAGTTCAGAAAGCAATTTATTGCAAGTCTGCTGGGAAATGAATTAAGGAGGGAATGAAAATGAAACCCCATGGAGTATAGTTTGAGAAGAAATGAGTGACAGGCAAGAACCTGTGTGAAGATGTTCTGTGGAGGAGGTGGCAGACAAGAAACAGGATGTTTTCCTATTTGGTGGCAGTAATGCAATTTAAGTAACTCCTAATCCAATTGCTTGATGTTCTAGCTGTTTATTCTTGCTTGTCTTGCAGCAGCATTGAGGATTTTTAACATTTGTACCATTTGACATTAAGAAGAGAGGATAGATAGACTGAGAATCTGTTTCATAGGGTATTTTTTTGTTTGTTTTGTTGGTGAAAAGGTTTTTATAGAGAATGCTAGGATATTACTGGAACAAGCCGGGGATCCAGACTGATGAAGTTAATACTCAAACTACAGAAATGATCACAGAACTATAACATTCACGGCAGGTGCAGAATGCGTAGTAAAAGTTTGTACAGTCTTTGGTTGGCATTTCTCGAATCATGTCTACTTGGATTTCATTTGTTTGGTGCCTTCCAGTATGGAGTCCTGAACTATGGTGAATTGTTCAAGTACTTTCCATGAATTTTTTGTAATTTTTTTTTAAAGGAAATAGATTCAAAGTGACACACTTCCCAAACCTACAAGAAAAATAATTCTTGATTGATTTGCAGCTTACCAATAAAAATGAAAGATGTTTCCAGTGAACTAGAAAGGACTAAGATTTTGCTTATAAATACAGGGAATTTTAGTCCAATTGGATTTTTGCCTGTGGAATTTGCAATTCTCGTAGACCAGACTGTCTCTTCACTTGAATCTGTGCATTTCCAAAAAACCCAAAAATTTCATGCATAACTTCCTTGGTAATTTATAGGGTTCACTGGTAGAAATTAAATTTCTCTACAGAATTGCGTATTAGATATTGCAGTGTTTACTACTTTCAGCATTAGTAGGTAAGAAATAAAAGCAATTTAGCATATGCATCTTTGAACGAAGAGTAAAGTTTGAGTTAGAAAATGTTTGTGTGTGTGTATATTTTAAAGTAGGATGGCCACTTTTTAAAGGAATGTTGCTGTAATACAGCTGCCCAAGTACAGCCTGCAAGGGTTACTTGATGTCCACCTTGAGCCAGGCTAAATGACAGGTATAAATCAGTGCTCTTCTGGTCTAGTTTGAACTTTACTTTCTGTGTAACTAACAAAGATTTCCTTTAAAAGAAATCCCAGAGGGTAGAAATAACTTTCGGGCTTCAAGTAATGTGCCCTCTGTTTTTGTTTTCTGTTGCTGATATCGCGGCTTTTGGGGGCAGTAATTGTATCAGTGTAGAGAGTCTGAGTTTGTGTCCCATTCCCATTCCTCCCTTTCCTTCCCTCCCCTTTCCTCCCGCCTTTTCTTCCCCCCCCCCCCAAAAAAAAGAGAAAAACCTTTTTTTAAAAAATGTCAAGAATTGGCAGAGGGAGGTATGTACTGCTCTCCTGATAGTTTAAATGTTACATTTCTGAAGGATGAAAGGTGCTAGAGCTTGCTTTCTCCTTATGAACTGTAGATAGAGCAAGTCCCTCCTGAGGTGTTTTACAGAAGTGAAGCAGAGCTGAGCATAACAATGGGATGCTGCCTGACATTTAGCTGTGCACTGTAGCTCAGCTGCTTTTAGACAAATGAGTCCTTCCTCATGCTGTGAAAATACACCATGCTGTTGTGTATATTGAGAGTTCTGAGGTTCTTAATACACAGGGGTATTCTTAAAACTTGGAGGGTTGACATTTTGAGAAGCTGACATGGAGGCTCTTAAAAACAAAAAAGAAAATTAAAGAAAATAGTGAAAACAGTTATTTTTACCCGCTATATGAGATGTTTTGTTTTTTCTTTCCTATTCTGTAGCACCTCCTGGGTCTGTGGCAGCAGGTAGCATAACAGGCTACCTCTAAAACTACACTTTTCTGAGTTGATGATGATAGTGAACAAAGATGGACTGTTTTGAAAGGAGAAAGCTCCATTGAAGTTACTACTATTAAGCTCTGTTCACTTCAGTCCCATTCGAAAGAGGAAAATGATCAATTTTTGCCAAACTTGAAAAGCTGAAACTAGTACAGAGGTTAAAAATTATTTCAAGTGGGTGTAAAACAGATTTTCAAAATAAACACTGAAACCACACTTGACTCTTACCACATATATTAATCATATTCTGTGTGGGCATGAAATGCAGAAAGTATTGAGCTTTTATGTCTTCATTTTATAAATACAGGTTTGTTCTAACTAGCATTTAATATAAGCAAAGTTTAAGTTCCAACTTCGATGTCAGATGCAATGCACCTTCTGACTATGAAGTGCTGCTCCATTGTAGCTTAGTTTACTCTTAGCAAAAGCATGTGCCTCTTTGAATATCTCCCTAATAATGAAGAAAAAGAAGAAAAAAAACCAAACCAAAGCCATGAAATAAATAGTTAAATAGTCAAATTAATTCCATATACAAAATGTTGTACTTCTACACTTTTGTTTAGAGAGGTATACCAATCCCAGTGCAATAGCTTTATATGTTTCTGAAGGAAATTGTTTTCTTAATTTTTAGTGTGTTTGAGTACTATAGTGTTGTATTGCTTGTCATCTGCTTTTTAAGTACAGCTCCATGATGGGTGATTCTTCTGAGAAGAGTCACTCTATTGGTGCCGTATGCTTGGTTTTGAATTTTTAAATGCTGCTGCAGGCGGATTAATGTCCTACAGGTATAAAATGTGGACATCCCCCAGCATGTAGTTAATGAGTTTTGCGTATTTTTTGGGGGTTGTTTTTTAATACCTTTGAGTACCTCCTGTACTTACAGTTGTCCATGTAAAAGCCAAACTTAGCCTAGCTTTGTTTGCATGTGACAGAGCTCTGCTCACTTTTTAGAACTGCACATGAAGTTTAGGGAAGTTCCATCCTAAGAGTGGTTGTATTGCTGGATGAGCTTCTTCTCTTCCACACTGCCGATAGATCTACCTCCATCCTGACCTGCCTGCACCCTGAACGAAGGCTGCTCAAGGCACCACAACAGGAGTGGCTTGCTGAGGTATTCTCCACCAGGCCCTAGCCTGAGATTGGCTGCCACCATCCATGCCCTGCTTTTCTATCTCTAACATATATGTAATCTCTTCACTGTCTTTAGTTTTGGCTACATTGCTGAGAGAACAGAGATAGTGCAATAGGGGTATTTTTTTGAAATCGGTATGAACCTTGGGAGTGCTACCATGTTTTTACGACCCTTCTAATCCTCTGGCTCCTGACTAAACTGTCATTCAGTTAGAGCCCATATGGCTGAGACAGCAGCGATGGGGTGGTGTGGCTTTTCAGGAGTTTTCCATCCTTTTATAGCTTAAATGCTGCATTAGTGGAGTAATTGACGTGTCTTCTGGTACCACTATGCAGCAACAAGATGTGTCCAAATCTGAGGTGTTTCTGTTTTATTTAGTGTATTGTTTGGCAGATTCCTCTAAATGGAGCATGCCAAAGAATAAGCAGTCTAGGGAAATCATACTTGCCAGCCTTCAAACAGTAAGTCCTGGGAAGAGATACTTTTTCTGAGCATGGAGATATTCAGTAAGGAAGGAGTTGGGCTGTTGGTCAGCCCCACTTGTACAGTCAAAACTCACTCATTCAAGATTACTTGGGACAGACACAAACATGCTCTAGCTGGGTCCTTGCAGACTCTCAAGATCCAGCAGGGTTTATTAACCTGGTATTGTGGCCAAGCAAATGCAACTCTGGTGCTCCCAGACCAAGTAGGATCTGCTGTTCTGGCATTGAGTCTGAGCTGTTAAAGTCTGCCAAGCGTGAAGGGTGCAGATCTGGGTCCAGCGTGGTTCTGGGATTCAGGTGCTCTGGAAACGCATTGTGGGTATCTGACCATATGGATCAGCTTGCGACCATCAGGGCTCATTAGGTCAACAGCAGTTTCTGCTATGTTAACCTCAAGCTTGTTTCTATGCCTGCTTTAATTTAGATTTTATTAAGGGGGTTTTATGTTGTTTTTTGGTTTTGGGGTGGAGGGGGGATATTTTAAAACACTGAGTTTTGGGAGAATTTATTAGCTTGATAAGCCTCAGGCTCAACTAAAACTTTCTGCACTTGCAATATGGCAAGTAAGGAGCCTCTTGGAAGCAGACTGCAGAGGCACTGACCATGCTGAGCAGGAACCGGCTCTGATGATTTTAAATTGACTTTTAACTTCTCTGTGCTATGATTCCCAGCTCATTTGGCAGTGAAACAGTATCCACTGCCTGCTTTCTCAAAGCCTGTATGAGCTATGATGGTGGAGCTCTGACCATTATACTTAAAGTATGGAGTGTTGGATGGGCTCTGCTAGGTAGGACTTGTATTTTGGTTTTGTGGAGCATGTAGCCATGGTACGTACACTGAGACTATATAACTGCAGTTGTCATATGAGTAATTAGCTGTTCTGTTTGGATTTGAAAATACTTTCTGGAGAAATTGCAGTGTTCTTGATGCAAGTCAAAATAATTTTAAGACGATATGCTTAATAGTCTTTGGATTGTTGCAGTACTTGAAATTAATTTTCCTCACTAAATTCACCAATGCTTGCTTAATTTTTCCAAGCAACTCTTACAGGGTTTTTTTTCATATGCAGGTGCAGCTGGGACAAGCAGATATAAAATGCCCGATCACAGAATGCAGCGAACACCTGGATGAAACAACTGTCCTCTATAACCTGCCCCATGACGACATCATCAAGTATAAATATTTCCTGGAACTCAGCCGCATTGACTCCAGCACCAAGCCATGCCCTCAGTGCAAGCACTTTACAACCTTCCGGAGGAGAGGCCACATTCCTACCCCTGCCAAATTGGAGAACAAATACAAAGTGAGCATGCTTGCCAGAGCTGTGGGTTAGATGGCACTGCAAAAGTAGAACAGCATTTGGTGGACATTAAATGAGCTTTTTTTGCTTCGCTGGAGCTGTATGCAAGCTGTGATTAGGAATATGAATCTGTACTACATCGTTCATTAACTACTTATTTGACTTCTAATGATTCAAGCACTTAAACTTCAGTCCCTAATTTTTTGGCAGGTGGTGTAATTTTGTAATTAGTGACCTACATTTAAAGAGCGTCTTCTCTTTGACGTTCAAACAATCTGGTCACCAATAGAAGAGGCTGGGGAAGGGGAATTACCCCTATAACCAATAATTCTAGACACACAACTCTTTAAGTTCTCCCTAAAACTCTGGGTAAATGTATTATGGCCATTTAAGGTGTTAGGATGTTGGCTTTGCTCCTTCCGTATTAGTAGAGCTGTTATCTGTCCTGTTTCTTGGTTTTAATTTCTTCATTCCCTTACCAGAGGTTATACATTAGTGTAGCCTCATTTCTCATATATAAATGCAAAAACTTGAGAAATAAGGGGGAAAAACACTTCTGCAACATTTCTTTTCTTGGAAGATTTGCTTATATTGTGGTTTTAATGAAAGATACAAAGCAAGAGTTGAGAAGTTTTGAGCTGCTGAAGGTCCATCTGAGTTCCACAAGATGACAGTTGTGTCTGCAGCATCATGTTCTGTGTTAGTTTTCCATCCGGTTATTAGATTTGATGTGGTTAATTCATGATTGAGCTGGCCTTTCCTGGACAAACCAGTTCTCCTCAGTAGGAGTTTAGATGACTGTTTAGATAGCCCTAATTGTACAGCATAAGCTTTAGCTCAGTATGAAGATTAAAAGGTAGAAGGTTGTATATTCATTGGAGTTGATAAGTTGGTAAAGCTAATTCTGAGTTATGAGCTATTTATGAATTTCTGTTCAGGACATGAATTACATGCCACACCGTCTGTTTGACTCAGTGTTTTTAGATTCTTGGCATCTTACATTGAAGTGGAAAAATTTGAAACTGCAGGTAAAATTCCTTTTGCTCACAGCCATTCTCGTTCACCCATCTGCTTCATATTACCATACATGAGATGTAGTCCACGGTAGAGCGGAGCTTGTAATGCTCCTACACCTGCCTCCTTTAAGGTGTCAGAAGCTGTTACTGTCCCGCAAGTGTGGGTTAGAGGTGATTCAACTGTTATGTCATGGGCATGCCAGATCTGAGAACATTCCTCAAGGCCCAACCAGTGCTCTTTTATGAGTCAAAATGCTACAGTTAAAATGTTCCCACAACTTCCCTACAAACCACAATCAGAAGGAATGGGAGACTTTGTGATGCATAGTGCAAACCAGAAGCAGTTCCCTGGTCCTATGATGATTCATTATGTGTACCTCTGATCTGCAGAGCTGAAGTCTCCTGGGAACAGACCCTGGCAAAAAGTATCCTTTGAGCTGAGCCCAGGCATTGCGTGCATGTCTGGTTGATGCTAGTCAGAAATACAATCAGGAAAGTGCTAGCAAACAGTATGGACAATCATGGCCCACAGGGCTTCAGCCTAGTCCCTGAACTTCTATTGTTTTTTGGTGTACATAGAATTTTAATGATTTATTTTAAGCTTAGCACAAAGAAGTCTTGCTGCAGGAAGAAGGCTTAAAAAGAATAGTATGTGTGAGTTATTACATACGTATGTATCTGTGGACTAGTATTATCTCGGTTTTCTTCATTTCTCATGCTTGTGCACAGACTATGAACAGCAATTGCACCAGATGAGTTCTGCACCAGCGCTGGAAGTGCTGGCTTCAAGAGAACTGAGTCATGTGTGGGGAACATCTATGCACAAGCCTACTAGTAGGATCACAGTGCACAAGGGTTCAGTGCCAGTACACTGACTCTCCTATGCACTGCAACAAGAAAGCACTCTGAATAAAAATCTAAGAGTTCATTTGAACAGGTACTTCAAAAATGTTATGAATGCCATTTTTAGAATTTGGTATAGTATTTAAAATGAGTTCATTACTATAGCTGTTTTATGTCAGCCCAGTAGTTCAATTGGATTAGATTTAAGTCTTTGTGTGCTCAACCTAGAAAAGTGAACATGTATATTGAGGGGAAGAAAAGGGGAACTTGCTATCCAAACCTTTCTTCTATCATTAGTGCCACTTAGGAAAGCAGTACAACAGTGGGACTATTTAATTTCCTACATCAAATATTTGTATTACAAATGTATCCAGCTTTAAGTAAGGAAATACCCCAGTCCCCTCTCATATGAACCTAAATTGGGAGTGTAAGACTTGGTTGTACACCAGACCCTAATAAACCTTTGGTCAAAGCTGTTATGCCAAAGTGCAGAAGAAATAGGCAAAAATGAAAAATTCCTATGTAATTTCCTGTTCAAGAAAAAGATAAGAGTTTCACAAGAGTGAGATGACTTAGTCTGTGAGGGGCTTGGACATTTTTGTCCCCCAAAGCCCTGACTTTCACCTGTTGTTTTAATGCTAGTTCTGTGACCTGCCACCTGCTGTGGAGAAGCAATACTTGGTTCTTGGACTCTATTTCTGCCTTATCAGTCTGTGAAGTTCATAATGAAGTTTTCTTGTTCACTTCTGTCAAGAGATACACATCACATAAAAGGATGACTTGGGTGCTTGACTTTGCAAATGTAATTTTTTTCAATGCAGTTGTTTATAAACTACTTTTTGTTTTAACTACTGAAGAGTCTCTGAACCTTGTTGCTCTAGAACTATCAGGTATCTGTTCCAGCAAAGATGCTATGAGAGTACATATCAATTAGTTCCCCACTTTTTGGATCAGGTTTTAACCTTAAGAGGCAGAAATCTATATGGCTATGCATGACTTCAACCTGCCTTGAGCCTCAACTGGTGTGGATATGGTGATTTTGCTGTGCTTTCCCTCTTTACTCTTAGCTGTTTATTCCTGCTTTTGCTCATGTTGATGTTTTGGTGTCACTCTGGGAGGCAAATCAAAAATCAGCCCTAATGGGATACAACATTTGTTTGTTTTCTTGTTCCTTTCTTTTCAGCTAGTACAAGAGAGGAGTTGGGTTGGTGATGAGAAGAAAGGAGTTCTTACTGCTGGAGCCCATATTTATTTTCAAACAAAGTGACAATAGCTGCAGCTAGAGACTGTAATTCATGTAATCAGTTAGTTGCATAATTAATTTGGCCATCCTATTATACAGCTAGTGTTTCACCAGCAGCAGAAAATCTCACTAAGCTTTTTGCACCTCAAGGTTCTCAGAAGATTTTTCATGTGCAGTAAGATTTGCTATCATTGTGTCACACATTGTGTTGAGTAGTGTTTTGTGTTGAAATTATCTATGAATTTTGAGAGAACTTTTTCTGTGAGGTGAGGAAACTGATAAATAAAATAGTTTGCAGTAAAAAGGCAAACTAAGAAAATGGAAAATGTTAGCCTCAAAGGTCAGTGTTTCAGAAAGCTGAGAACCAAGAGAGTTGTGTAATCTTTTCTATTTCAAGGAAGACTGACCTCCAGATGGCATAAAAGTTTGTGTATATGTCCATCTTCTGAGTTCTGATTGATGGAAATGAAAATCATAAAATAAATGGAAAAATGTTTGTGTGAGGAAAGGCATTTGAAAAAACACTAGGTTAATGTTTTGGCCTTTTGCAGATAGAATTTGTCTGCTTTGCTGAATATATTTTACTGGTTTAAGTTGTATGAGGTTAGCATTTCTGTGTCCTTATTACAATGGTTTCATGCTCTAATACTGAAGTATAAGGCAAGTCCTATTTGACTTTAAGAACAGCAGAGAAAGAGTGAAGTACGACTATGAAAGATTGCTGTAATTGCCCTCTTGTTTGTTTCTTAAGCATCTGGTGTCACACTGCATCCAAGTTTGAATGGGTTTAGGAGTTTGTTTTGCAGCACTAGTTCCAAGAAAAATACAGTTCATAAGTACTTAAACAGTTTTCTTTTCCTTCTTTATGCTCAGACTGCATTGAACCACAGAGAAGTGAAGTGCCCCATTCAAAATATAAAAACTATTTCATACTATTTAGTAGTTTAGTTTTGAGGAAGGTCCTGTCAGGGTAGCAGGTGAGAGAGAAAATTTAATGAAACATACAGTTTTCACTAGTTCAGGTAGTTAGTACTATTTCTGGTAAAAAATCTTACTTTAAGTTCATGCAGTTAGCCTCAGCCTGTATTTCAGTACTTTCTAATAAATGTATTGGGAAACAGCTGATGTCAGAATGTGTGTGTAAGTTTAAATATATGTCCTGGTGGCTGCTATATTACTTTCACTGAAGTAGATGCTGTAATAGAAAGGTAGAGCCTACAATTAATTTGTGTCAGATTTTCACCAAAAAACAAACCTAACCAAAACTGAATCCACAATACTTGTGTTTTAAATTGCCATTTTTTTGACAGAAATTTTAACTGGCAGCTGTCCCCCCTATTGGTTTGTGTTTCTTTACAAAGATAATGACCGGTAGATTGTAACTGACTAAAACATTGTGTTGTAATGAGAAGAAAGTCCCTCCATTTCTCGATGCTGTTTCACTTCTCTGCACCTCAGCCTTATGCCCAACAAAGGATCATGGATGAGGACATGCTGTCTTCATGGTAGCGAGAAATTTCTCTTGATCCTTAACTCCTGTTTTTGCTCTTGCTGATCTGCAGATGTGGATTGGTGTAAAGAGGTAAAATACATGGTTAAACAGTGATATCGCTCAATACAAACCAGGCTATGACTGTTAGACACTGCTGCAGTGAAAAAACAATTGTTCTCCACAGGTGAAGTTAAAGACAACCGCTGAAAAATGGGTTGTCTGCTGTCATAAAAATGCTCAGGTTGAGCAATTGTGTCAATTGGGATTTTAACATTAAAGACAAAAAATTAAATGCTTCTCTCTGTGTATAGAACTTGCAGAATAGTATTAAAGGTAGCAGACAGCTTTATTTCTTGGTCATGCATCAGAGATCAGATCAGCTTTGTATTAGCATTCCAGTAGTGAGAGATGTAGTGATTACATGTATAAATGATTTTGCCTCTCAGCAAAATATATAAGGGAGAATCAGAGCAGCTACTCTGGACTCTTAACTGTTCTTGAGAAAGCAACCACCAGTTGGCGTGTTTGAACAGAGGGCACAGCAACTGATGGGAGTGAGAAATTCAGAAATACCTTTTGGGGCCTTCACATTGACTACACTCTAGGATAAAGTTTCCTAAGCAGCAGCCTCACCCTGTGCATGACCAGCACAGACATATCCATGGTTTGCTGATTAATAAAGTCTGGACAGATATAACCAAAAAGACTTTGTTTGCCTGACTGAATTCCTCAGTCCCATCCATCAGCTTGTACAAACCCAGGGTAGTGCCAGACACAGTCTGCTACTGGAGATGGTGGACAGGGCTCAGCATTCGCTTGAGAGATGTGCTTTCTCACCTTTCAGGCTGAGATGTTTTGCTGCCAAACATAGCAGAAGTGAACATGTTGCAGAAGCCTGGATATGTCTGTGTCTAATATGGCTCCTAGTTCTTTCTTTCCTTAGTCACGATCCAGGTAGGAGGCCTGTCTTTCATCAGATAAGAGTGTGCCTCTATTTGTTACTTTTGCAAACACAGCAGCTTCCATAGCTTTTCATAGAAAAAAATGATCAGGCTCTGGAAGAAGACATGGTGACAATGATACCAGTTTGACATGATGATTTAAAACCAAGGGAGTGGAAAGAATAGATCCTTTCTCAATTTGAGTATGGCTTGTGGGTTTTGCCATGAGGTGTGGTCTGTAGCAAGCAGTCTGTCATGGCCTCACCTTTCCTTTATGCAATTACAACCAAAAGGAGGTGACTGAGTTGATAGTTGTGGCTCTTGGATGAGAACCTTGTTCATGACCCCTGTTCCCAGGACCATTTCTAATGTAAGTGTCATAACCCATTCTGGGTTCTGTAGGGCCCCTACGGAAGACCAAGTACTCCCTGAGACTAGCCTTGGAAGTGAAGTTTATTACTAGAAGACGGATCCACTGCACTGAAAGCTGTCAGCTAATTTTTAGGTGATCTCACAAATGTATTGGAGGCAAGTGAATAAGTTTCTGGGATTTTGACTTGTGTCAACTGAGCCACATATTCAGCTTGGGAAGCAGTTCCTATGGTTAAACCAAGCTATTTGCTTTGTTTGATTGAGGCCTTTCCTGGCTTTAGCAATTTCTTTTGTATTTTTTCTCTTTTAAAAAGAAAAAGAACAAGTTATTTTCCACAACTCTGTGTGCTTTTAAAACAGACCCTTCAAAAGATGTTAGACCTTTGCTGGGCAGCTACTCTCTTAATTGAAGAGCAGTAGTTTCAAAACAGGCTTTCTAGTTGGATCAGTGCCCAGTTTGCAAACATGTGGTGTTTTCTCATTTGTACAGATCCAGTGTCCATCTTGCCAATTTGTCTGGTGTTTCAAGTGCCACTCTCCCTGGCATGAAGGCGTTAACTGCAAAGAATACAAGAAGGGAGACAAGCTGTTACGTCACTGGGCCAATGAAATTGAACACGGGCAGAGGAATGCCCAGAAGTGTCCAAAATGCAAGGTGAGCTGCTCTCCCTTGGCTTGCAGGTAGTGGCTTCAAACCATTCAAATATACATTTAAAATAAATATTTGTAGCTTCTGCTCAGCAGTGGAAATGAAATTCACACTTGCCGTGGAGTTTCTTGTCAATGACTCATTGAGGAAAAAGAGGTCAGATATTTTACTTGCTGGTTCCTACACTGATTCTGCAGAATATCTGCATATAAAAAAACGTTATGGAAATCCTAAGAGGGGGCTTTGATGCATGCATAGAATCATAGAATGGTTTGGGTTAATGAATGTGTGACAGAATAGATTATTCCTAAAATAAAGTCTTAAAGAAATGGAAAGCTTTGGAGAAATGTGATGGCCTCCTTGTCAGGTTTTCCACAGCGATTGGGTGAATTCAGTTTCTAAATAAGGCAGAAAGTACTCTGTCAACAAGTTAACTAAGGAAGACTTTAAGCTTTGGCAAAACCATGAGTTTTTTCACATTAAATGTCAGTTCTTCACAAGTCACACCTCAAGGTGCAACTTCACAAGCCTCACCTTGAGTACTATATCAAGTTCTGGGCATCTCACTTCCAGAAAGACATTAAGGTGCTGGAGCAAGTCCAGAGAAGGGCAGTGAAGGTTCCAGAGGATAAATTCTATGAGGAGTAGCTGAGGGAGCTGGGGTTGTTTAACCTGGAGAAGAGGAGGCTCAGGAGAGACCGTATCACTATCTGAAAAGAAGTTGTAGCAAGATCAATTCTCCCAGGCAGCTAGCAACTGGACAAGAGGATGTAGCATCAAGCTGTACCAGAGAAGGTTCAGGCTGGACATCAGGAGGAATTTCTTCACTGAGAGGGTTTTTAAACATTAGAACACGCTGCCCAGGGTGGAGTCACCACGTCTGGAGGTGTTCAAGAAACAACTGGACAGGGCTCTTGATGCCATGGTCCAGTTGGCAAGGTGTTGATCAAAGGCTGGACCCAATGATCTTGGAGGTCTTTTCTAACCTAGAGGATTTTGTGGTTCTGTGAAGTCTCTCATTAATTAGTTTAATTTTCAGTACTCAGGTGCAGTCCCACACTCTAAAAATGTCATAAATCTCTTCTGAGATGGGAAATACTTCCCACTACTGAAATGAGATTCAGCAGTCCCACACACCCCTCCCCTGGTAGCCCTTAATGAAGGCATTTGCTCGCTATTTTTGTTCATAGCACTTGTCTCCAGCTACTGAAAGGCTAGTAAGTCAAAACCTTAAGAACTCCATGGTGGTGGGAGACTATCCTTTTTTCTGAAAGGGAATGCCTAATGTGCTATCTTCTATTGCTCTAAATCTACATAGACAGGACAAAGGAAGGAAACTTGAATGCTTGGTAGGAAGTAAGTACTCAGAGGGACTATTTACTCATAGATATGCAAAGTATATGTTACACTTTGAGCCTTACACTATGCAAATAAGAAAATGTTTATCAGCTCAGTAAGTATCTCATTTTGGTCTTTGGGAAAGAAGTACCTGTTATGCCATAGCTTGAAATTGAAAGATTTCAAAACACTGAGCAAAATTTGAAAGTTCCAAAATAAGCAGCCAGTTGTTTACCCTTCCTCCTGCACACATGTGACATTTTAACAGAGTTTTTACAGCTTGCTCTTTGGTAAGAGTTGATTGGTTTGAGCCAGTTCTAAAAATGTTCACTTTCTGGGCAGTCATAAAATATTTTGTTCCTTTTAGAATGGGAAAAAGTATGTGTTTTGGTTTTAATTCTTTGACTTGTGTCCAGGTTCAGATTTTATGGCAATGCAAATGATGTAACTATTGAAATAAGTAGTCCAAAAAAAGAAGAAAGTGGACCAAGCTAAAAGGTATGAATGTGGAAAAGCGAGAGAAGGCTGCTAGCTGGAAAGAGAAAGGAACTAAAACTGCTAACTGTAACGCATTTAGCCTGAATAAGTTATAAATTTCAAATGCCACATTTAAATGTACAACTCTTGTCACCATTTTCAAGAGAACAGACTGGACACTGGAAGTACTGTGGCTTGTCACTAATTTTGAAGCATGAAGTTACATGAGTTTGACTGCTAATTTAAAAATAGTTTTCTTTAAGGAAAATAAAACCTTGTGCATGGGAAGAGGCAGTATAGAATGTTATGAAACTAGCACGGAAAAAAGAACCCCTGTTAAGTCCTTTCTAGTAGTGTGGTATTATAAGTGAATATTGAAGAGAGAATTCAACTTTGTTATAAACTGTGTTGCTACTCCCACTCCTGATACTTTTTCCTTCAGAGTTGAAAAAAATCTCCAAAGTATTTCTATCAATACATTATTTATTTTTAAATCAAATCTATAAGTTGCAAGTAATCAGAAGAACCACTTAGCCAGTGATTAGTGGTACCATTGGGTTTTTTTCTTTTTTCACTTGTCATTGAGTAATTAAAAAAAATACATCTTCAGCAGCATTCTTCATAGATGTCTGGGCACAAGGGAATAAGTATTCCAACAGCTAACAATTTGGACTCAGTGGGATTAGACCTAATACTTCTCTGCCTTTCTCTCTCCAGCCATCCCCCAAAAACCTCTATATAAAATGGCATTGAATCAGATGATTATCACACTTCCAAATAAAATAATGACAGAGAAAATAGAGTTGATCACTATTTAATTTATCCCTATAAAGATCCACATAGGCAGTGTTTCATGTGACAACATATTTTATTTTTAACCTCTTTGATTTGGTTAAAAATTTACAGTAGATTGAGGAAAAGTCAAGATTAAATTGTGTCTAGAGATAATAGTATTCAATCTTTACACTAAAACTGAAACAAATGGAAATTAAAGGTAGGCACTTCAGCAGAGAATTTTTTTGCTGAGGTAATTTGTAAAATTATGGGTAACTTCCAAAGTGTGATACCGATTACAGTGTAAACTGTGGCCATATTTTGCAGATATCTTCTGGGTATAATTATCTATATACACAGATAAATACACACACACAGACTCTTTAAGTGACTGTACCACGGAGAAGTCAAATGCACACTTAATTATCTTGTCTGGGCATGAAAGTGAGAAAATGGAAACACTTATGGGGAGTGTGTGTGTATAGGCAGATCCTCAGGCAAGTATTCACTTGAAAGAACATAATCCTTTGCAATGTGAATATAGCAGGGACTGTTAAATAAACTTGATTGCTTTTTCTTTGTAGTTGGTTACCGCTTTAGTGACTCTAATATGAATAGTGTATATTTACCTGGTCTCTCTAATATGTGTTTACGTAAGATAATGTTACACACTGTCCAAAACATAAGTGTAATTTCATCTTGTGACTGTATGTCAGGATGAAAATAAGCTACTGTGTTTTTAGCTCTATCTTAATTTTGATTTTTTTTTTTAATGGAGCCTTTTACTAATTTGCTACACACTGTTTTGCAAAAGTCAGCACAGACCGTTTTTCTCAAGAAGACTTGTCCGAAAAGTGCTGATCTCATTCTAGAGAGAGCTGACTAATGCATGCAAACTTGCTACATGTTACTGGATGCCGTCTGACAAAGTCTATAACCTTATTTGTCTTTCCCCACTTCTGCCTTAGTGGTTTATTTTTTACAATTTCTTGCTACATGTTTGTAGCAAAATGCCTTTGTTTCCACAAGTGTTTTTACAGTACAGCAAACCAAGGAAGTACTTCATGTTGCTGTTACCTTACCACAGATTTCAAAAACAACCCTCTCTGAGGAAACACCACACAGCAGCTCTTAACTTAGAAAGCTTTGAACAGCAGCAGCAATTTAAGTAAACAAGGATGTCAATGCAAATAAAGGAGTATGTACTTCGTGTCTGTGGACTTCTGATTAATGTAAGCATTATCAGATAACTTAGGGCATAGATTTTGAAGATGCTCTGCAAATTAATTCTCATCCTCTAGAGGGAGGAGGGTCCTTATTTGTATACAAAGAAATGAAGTTGTGCAGGCTTTCTTCAGGAATGGAGGAGAAAGGGCCACTCATCCTCAGAACTCTTGGCAGTGATTTCCCTGAAAGATTTCTGTGAGAGGAAGTAAAATGGAGGTCTGAAATAGCCACTGTGCTAGTTCAGTTGTTTTCTTGTTTGCCCTTGATATGTAATTTTTACCCATCTTGTTCTGGGAGCCATTCTTGGGTTTCTGAATGATTAAACCTTCCCCTGGAAGATGAGGGTACATCTTTTGTTTTGAACAGGTATTGGGTGCAAGATGAAGCCTTTTAGCATTGACTGAATGCTTGGAGGCAGAAACTGGGCTTGCATTTGTCATGCTGTCACCTTGTGTCCTCTACCCTCCCCGTGCTGCTGGGGAGCCTGCAGTTACAAGGCCCTGGATCCTGCACAGCCGCAGCTAACTATAGCAAGCTGCATTCCTGGCTCCATGCATTCCCCCAGCTGCCTATTGCATGCCATGGTGTTGCCAGTGGAGCAGGAACAGTCATGTGATACCTGATCCATTGGCTACTGCTTTCTCAGTTTATAGGTTTGTAATCCATCTCTGTCAGTGGATTATCTGGAGAGGAGAGATGCATGTCCATGTGAACCGGAGCTGAAGCTGATGTGGTGAGATGTCATGTCTTAAGGCTTGGAAGCAGCCTGACCAAATCCTACCAAGTTCATCTGGCATTGTCAGTCTGCATGCATGTATTAGGAAGTCCAAGCCCTGCATCTAAAGTTTAGGGGTTTTTTTTTACTTCATTTTTTTAATCAAGTCTCACTGAAAACAAAATCTTTTGCAACAAAAAAAAAAATTTAAAAAAAATATTCCCAGGAAGGATAGTGAAGCATGGAACAGAAGTTGTGACATACCCATACTCAGAAATTTTTAAAATCTAATGGGATGAGACATGGAGCAATTTGATCTGACTTTGAAGTTATTCCAGCTTGGAGCTGGGAGTTAAAATAGATGACCTCCAAGAGTCACTTTCAACCTTCAATTATTAGGTTATTTTATCTGGCTTTTTACGGTGGAACGTGGTCTCAGGACATGGTACAGGGGTAGTATGTTGGAGGTGTTTAGCAATTTTGTGAAGTAGGAAGAGTGTGTGTTTACTGCCCCATTAGCTGTGTTTTTAGTTGATAAGACTTTGAAGTAACATGTAGTCATAGTCGATCTAGCAGAGTACTGAGCAGCAGGATTACCCTCTCTCGGAAGACTCTCAGAACTATTAACAAAAAACAAAGCTTTATCCAATCTGTGGTAAGTGGGTAAATTTTGCCAGTTTGCAGAAGATTACATGGAGATGCAGGAATGGAACTATTTATGCAGGCAATCAGCAGAAAGATGGATATAGAACCTAAGCAGTCCTGCTTCATGCTGTACTGTGGACATCATGAAAGCTTGGTGTAATTTTTAATATCGTTTTTGGAATCTTTTTAAAAAAAAAAAAAAACACCACCCATACTTCTTAAACAATTCATTGTAACAGCAGAGTCTTTCTGGTGTATATTACAAAATGCCAAATCAATTTGTGATGGGAAAGGGAGTGGAGCCACAGGTGGTGTAACAGGAAAACCCATGTGTGGAGAGGTCAAACAGAGTTCATAACTATATTTACTGTACTGCTTTTATTTTTAATAAAGTTTGGTGCTAATGTCTTTTTCAGAAATACATTATCAGTAAGGGCAAGGGTCACTCAGATATGAAGAATGTTTAAGGAAAGAAGGAAAATTATACAGAAAATGGAAATTTTTAAACAACTGTAATTCGTATTTATTTAGTGCTCTGAAACATGCCTTAGAAAACCATTATTGTCTTAAGTCAGCCGCAGTATTAATTAATGCAAATGCAGTCTTAAGGAGGGGGCTGTTTGCAGTGTCTTTTCATCTGGCAAATGGACTGCAGCTGGGTAGTGCCTGTTTTCCCATGCTTAGGGAGAGGGGGAAATAGTCTTTTTTGTTTTCCTTCCTCTCATACAGATCCACATCCAGAGAACCGAAGGGTGTGACCACATGACCTGTTCACAATGTAACACTAATTTCTGTTACCGTTGTGGGGAGAGATATCGCCAGCTCCGCTTCTTTGGAGATCACACATCAAACCTCAGTATCTTTGGATGCAAATACCGCTACCTCCCCGAGAGACCACATTTAAGGAGACTAGTGCGAGGCTCTGTCTGTGGTGAGTGGATAAACGTTCCTTGTGGAGAGCTGCAGAATTATGTGACTGGGGGAATGAGGCAATAATATTTATTTTATTGGTTTAAAGTGTGGGATGGGCAATTTGCATTTCAGATAAAAGTGGTTTATCAAATACATTTAAAAATATAATAATTTTACTCCCTTTTTAAATAGACTTACATGACTAGATATTGTGTCCTCTTCTGATAGCTTCTGTTTCCTAACCTTTTTTAATAACATATAAGCAAACTGGAAAAATGCTGACAGTATGCATGTTGCTGGCTGTATTTGTTATTTTAAAAGCATATAGCAGAAATGGATAAGAGCAGGATTTTTTTTTTTTTTTAGAGAACCTGCTTGGCAAGGATCTGTCTGAATAAAGTGCTGTTTGGATTTGAACCTGATCTGGGTTATTTTTTAGCTGTTAGGTTTAGTTCAGATAAAATCCAGCTTAAAACAAAATACAACTGTATTCAATAATTTCTCATATAGAAGTATGATGACAAAAATGTCTTTTTATTACACAAAAAAGCATTCATGATTTGCTTTTCAACTAGATGTATATTTGTCTGAGTCTACAGAAGCCCAAGAAAAATGTATAAAAAAGTAGACTATTACTTTATCTGGCATCATATATACATTAAGTTCAGTCACTGTAGTGAGTTTGCAGCTTCTAAAGCTATCTATAATGTTACAGGAAACTGTCAAAAACTGGGGACCTAATAAGAAAAATAGAACTTTCTTTACACTGAATTAAGGCAGGGAAATTGGAGATGACTTGAAATTCACCTAGGATGAAGACATGCTTGGAACTTACCAATTGGGGATGCTAATTGTAGAGGTCAAGGTAAAAGAATGAACACGTGGAAATAGAAGTCAGCAAACCTGACCTGATAACATTACTCCTAAGCTAAACATGTTCCAGTAAGAAAAGTAGGTGATTTCCAGAGTAACATGAGAGCTGGCACACAAACATAGGCCTGGTAATAAAAATGCCAATGTTGCTGCTCTGCAAAGCTGTGGGAGATTCACAAACCTTGAAGGCTTGTTTAACAAATTAAAGTAAGTCATTCAAGCCCATTAGTTTGACCTCAGGAACTTTCAAGGCTTTATAACAAACTTTATGAGAGAGGTGAATTAAAAATACATAAATAACAAGAAAGTGGATGAAAATTAAAAATTATGGGAGGTGCCTTGTCTAGCACTTTTTGTAGACATAATTTGCAATGCATGAGAAGATCTAGTCTAGATTAAAGACCATGTTTGCACTAGGGCACATGGATGTAAATGGTTCAGGAATAAATTTAGGCTTAAAATTCAAGAACTGTTACAAAGTACTTAGTAAGATTTCAGAATTATTTTTATAATAAGCCACAATGGCAAACAAAATAAGCTGGTTTTAAATGGATCTTGGTACATTTGATGTAATTAGTATGTGCTATAGCAACAGACTGTGTTCAGAGTCAGTGCTGCTCACATTCAGAATCATGGGTAGCTTTATTAGAATAATAGAATAGTTTGGGTTGGAAGGGACCTTTAAAGGCCATCTATCTAGTCCAGCCCATCTGCAATGAGCAGGGACATCTGCAACTAGATCAGGTTGCTCAGAGCCCCATCCAGCTTTGAACAAGGATGAGTCATCCACTCCCTCTCTGGGCAACCTGAGCCAATGGTTCACGACCCTCATTGTAAAAAACCTCACTACTTATATGCAATATAAGTCACCATCCTACAGTTTGAAGCCGTTATCCCTTGTTCTATTGCTACATGCATTTGTGAAAAGTCCCTCTCCAGCTTTCTTGTAGGCTCAAGATTAAGCCTGCTATGTGCAATGGAGATGCAAATGTAAAATAAGTGAGTTTTATCACAACATAGAGCTCCAAAAAATAACATTATCATTCTGTTAATATTTGCAATGGTTTGTATGTAAGGTATCAATATATGCAGTTGTCATGTTATAATGTCACATACAAAGTCCCAGATACGACTGTGTGTACTGCACGTGCATAACTACTATTAAAATTAGTTTTTATTTTCCCTGTTTGTTGGTTTAGGAAACAACAGTACACAGCTTTTTCCTTTGAAAATAAAATAGCTTATTACTACTAAGAAACAAAATTAGTTGCTTGCAAACAGCAACTTGGAGGCAGTAGAGAAATGTGGAAGAGCATATATGAGTTAAAGTTCAGTGGTGTATGTTTATAAGATCCCACATCAAGAAGATAAAAGATTTTTATTTTAATTTTCTGTTTTCAAATGTACTTGTGATTTGCATTATTCAGTAAACCAAAAAAGATTAGCAAAGCTCAAAGCTTCAGATAACATTTCTCATAGGGTTTTCTGTTAAAATTTCTCTGCAGGACTACCTCCATCACACAGAGCAATTTGTCACAAGAATGGTCATCATTTGAATAGAGACGGAGCTATCTGAACCTGCCAGTGCATGTAGTAATTGCCCTCATTTTGACAATAGCTTGTTAAGACCCAAGCTGAAAATTCAAAAAACTATGCGTTAATGCTCATGGTCTTTAATCCCTGAGCTCCCTAGAGCTCTAAATTTTAACGTTGATCTGCATACACTTTATGAATAACTACCAAAACACTCTAAAAAAAACCCAGAGCCCAAACAGAACTCCAACATGAAAACAAAAAATCAAAAGCTTCAAAAATTTGCATCAGATTTGCTCAATTAAGGAATTGAGCTCACAGTTCTTCCTCCAATGGATTATGGCTATGATTCATATATGTGAGCTAGTCTAGATGTTTCCAATTTTGTTCCACAAAGGCACATATAAGAGATTTCGTATGGGTTGTTTTTTTAAATGACACTTTATTGCTTTAAGATTGTACCTACTGGCATTTTTCTTGGAAGAAAGCATAATCCCAAACTGTGAAACAGTGTCAGTTCAGTTTATGGATTCTGCCATTTTCAGTGCTGGAAATCTGTCTTTGTAAAACTTCAACAGAATTGAACTGTACCTGTTAATTGGTCTTGCATAAAGTTAGTCCTCAGCAGTGATCAATTAGAAATAAAATCTCACTCCCTCTTTGTTTCCAGTAATCATTGTTTTGAACAAGACAGTTCATTAGTTAAGGTTTTTAGCTGAACCTTTGCTTAATAAATATTGGGAGATGTATCCTTCAGTAGTTTATACAGTTGTTAAGTTTGGGCTTCTAAAACATTTCTGGTAGAGGCTCTAGGATTTCACTTTGTGTTGTGTGGAGGAAGTCCTGTTGGCTTTTTATTGACTCCTGGTAATTTCTTTGGTTACTTCTGTTAGAGCTTCTGTTGACAGCTTCCTTACCTTCTCCTATCTTTCTTTTATGGACCCTCCCATCAGATTCTACTTTATCATGATATTTTATAATTGTTTTTTTGTTTGTGTTTTATGCTTTGTGTTGAGCTGAAGCTTACTAGTCTTCAGTGATTTAAGATCAAGCTGAAAATGCCAAAACCCAAAAATGTTGAATTCCAATTAGGAATCACACGTAGGCTCAGGGATGTCCTCATTGCTAGAGGTGTAAACATAAATACGTAAATACTTTATTAGGCAAGATTGGAAGCATTATCATCAGTAGGTGCTACTGTACAAGTCTAGGTTTTGGTTCTGTTCTGAAAGTCAGCAGAAGAAAGAAGAGATAGTAGCAGAGAGATAGGCCATCAAAAGCATAGTCTCTAAATTCTAGTAATGTATACTAAGAAATAAAGGTTGGATTTCCTCTAGTAAAATACCTCTGCTAGTTAGGTAAGTAGTGGAAATTAAGGGAATGTTATATTGGCTATCAGTGGGAGACTCATGAAGTCTTGCTAGAGATGTTGCGAGTGTTTTCCAGGACTTCTTTATTGCTATAGAGAAGAAATAAGTAAGTAAATGTGATTTTGTAGTGTGTTCAGTGAAAGTTTTTTTGGTTTGTTTCTAAAATCTGTTTGAGTGGGGTGTGTAGAAAGAAAAGAACACCTCATGGCAGGCTGGCATGCTGTTGCTGTTTCTGTTGAGAAGCAAGAGTTTGTGCATACAGTCACAACCTGTTTGGCAGTAAAAATAAGGGAAAACCATTTATGGCAGCGTAAATTTGAATGTACTTTTCTTCAAGCCAGTTGTTATGTAAAGGTGATAGTAATCATAGGGAGAAGAAAACCTCGGAGCAGAAGTGATCTCTGAATTTCTTTCTCTTCGTTAGTCAATGTGTTTTTCACAGAAAATTTGTCCTGTGACTGGTAAAGTGAAACTGCAATTATTTTTCAGACTTAGAGATTACATTCTCATAGTAATTATTTCTCTACGTTGTTGAAGGCAGAATGTTTGGTTATAACTGCCATCAGTGATGAATTGTACAGAAAGGAAAAACATGTTCAGCTTCTTAAATGTACTTAAGGTGCCACTGGAACACCACCTGAATTCAGTTGGATGAATTATATTCAAATTCAATTGCCGAGCACTTCGTGGACCTTTAACAGGACACAACATGTAATGAAGCTATTAAAGCAAATTAAATTTTTTGCATGGTAAGGAGCATTTCAAATAGGATTCTGAAAGCAGCATGTTTTCAGGTCTGACTGATGTGTACGTCTGTCCCAAGCAGATCTCAAGGTTCACTTTATCTATCTAAGCTTGGCAAGCTGTGAGCCCCACAGAAGGAAGCATGCATTTCTATGATCCTACCTTTGTTAGCAACTTCATCTTTTAAATTGGTCTGACTTGTAAGAAGTCATCTCTATGCACTTGTGCAAACTTTTATTAGAACTTAAATCTATGTAGATGCATCTGTTTTGATTTGTAAGTAGACACTTCTGCCTTTCTTGCTTCAGCAGCAGTGATATTTAGACTTAAAAAATAAAACTTGTTTCTCATAGGCTAGTGATTACATTATTTTTCTAAAACTAGTTTATTCATTTTTTACATTGCAAAGAATTCTCTAAGGATTTATGGGGGTTTGTAAATATTACCCTACAACCTGCAACCAAATCCAAAGTTATGTATGGGAAAAAAATATTCCCTCATGTTTTCTAAAATGCTTTGTCAGTTTGGAGAAAAACATAGTTCTCTCGAGTCCTCTTTAGTCTAGTAAGACAATTCTTCTGAGGCACCTGCAAATACAGTTATTACATTACCACAAGTGTCTAAATCTTCATTCTGAGTGACCTAGTAGAGAAATTGTTTACCATAAATTTCAATGCAACTGTGTGAAGGTTCCCTTTTGAGGCTTGTTCTGTTGACAACCTTTTCTTGTTAAGTTATCCTTAAAAGCTAGCTTTGGGAAATAGCAAACTCACTGTCATAACCTGCTGCTGATTTCACCACATGAGCTAATAACCTAAGATTTTATATTTGCTCTGTCTACTAGCAGTCTCAGAGCCAATAGACATAGGACAGTGGATCTTTAGCTAGCTTAGTGCCTGTAATAAACATCCTTAGTCTCAATGTCTAGTCTCAATGTAATTTCTTGGTGTGTCATGATTCCTTCTGTGATTAAGAGCCTCGTTAGTTTTTAATTGTTTGTCAAACTGGAATTGAAGATGAAGTAATTTCAATTCAGACAATTTTTTAATTGCTTTATACCATGATGATAAGTGATAAAAATGATTGGAGTAAAAAATACATATTTGCTGCTTTGCAGTCATTGCTGTGGTTTTTACTCATCCTGATGGCAGGGTATGTGCAAACTTGGTTGACTTTGTGTTAACTTGTTTTTCAAGTTTAGTTTACAAAGGTAAAGAAAGATATAGGATTTAAATGTGATAGATGTATGAGGAGAAAAGTTATTTTGTTTTGGTTTTGAAGTTTAACCTTTAGAAATAATGTGTCGATCACCAAAAGAAGACACTGTCTGTGATGATGAGTAGTTGTTTTAGCCGATAATATTTTGGAATTACACAGTACTCAAAACTTCATATTCACAGGCAGAAGGAAAAATACTCTACTTATGCTTTATTTCAGCTCTGAGTTTGTCAAATATAAGTAAACAAGTTCTTGAACTGAATTAGTTTAGGAACTGTTTTTTGTCTGCAAAAAAAATACTCCAGTCAAAGGCTAGTTTAGCCCTTTCCATAGATTCTGTTCCTGCATACTCAGTCACCAGTTCAGTGGTTTAAATTTTTGATAATTTTGGTACTAAATGTCATATTTTTCTAACATTCTAATTACATAGCTATTAATAACGTAAGGCGTTCATACTTTAAACCAATCTTTTATAACCCGTACTTGTTAAAGGCTCTAGTAATGTTTAAAAATTATTTTAATTGCTTGTTTTCGGAGCTTTCTTGAGGTTTTTCATCACTTTACGTTCATCCTTCTGTCTACATTTGAATAATTTAGTTGACAACATCTGTGTATATAGAAGGAAGCACAGTGGAGTCCCAAGAAGGTCTACCACCAGGATGCTTAGCAACTAGGGTAATACAAATAATATTTGCCAATTTTTGTCTTCTAAGACTTAATGCTTCCCACCCACAACACTCCAATGAAATTTAAATGCTATCAAAACAGTGTAAAAAGGACCAGTTCATTTTACTGGTGTAAACAGTTCCAAAATATCTCATTTTTCCTTCAGACTGCTGAAATTACTGTCTCAGGTTATGGAGAGGTTTACATCATTATTGAATGAAGTAATACATTTACCGAAATCTGATGTGAGTGACTTGAGAGAGGGAAGGGCAGGGAAGAGAGAGGTAACTAACTCACTTTTTCTCCCATTCTGGAGGTGATCTTTCAAACACATGCCTAACTTAAAGCCTTGCAAAATTTCAAGTCTTTGATTAGACTACTGATGTGTCAGTAAAAATGCCTGCCCTCCTGCATTTTCCAACAGTTCAGACAACTGATATCTTTGATCTAACTGCTCAGCTAATTGAGCTAGAGAGATTCTTCCACTTCAACTGTGAAATTCAAGAAAGATAACTTGCGTTCAAGTTCAGTTTCAAATTTACTGTTTCAGAAGGACCCCTGCCTTCACTCCATGAATTTCTAAAGATCATGAACTCACGAGAAGTAAAAAATATGAGCATTCTTTATTTGTTCTTGGTCTTATGGTGTAGCCAGTATGCTGCACAACATTGCTGCCTTACTCCTCATGTAAGAACCGCAACATATCCTTGCAAATGTTGATCCAAAATAGACTTGGCTGTCATTTCATTTAGACCTAAATCACAGCTGTACACGACTACTTCGCTGTAGCCTTTTAAAGCAAGCGAAAAGCATATTTAGAGGTGGTCTCATCACCCTGAGCTAACCCAAACTTTCCAAGATGCTAGTTTGCTTGGCATCTTTCCGGGGTAGTTGGTGTGCAGTAGGATTCCGGAGAAGCCAAATGAGATAGTAGCTTAATAGCTGTCACATTCCTGTTGATGCTTGAGGGATTTCAGAATGGAAACAGAAGTATATGCAACCGATTAATGGACAAAATAAGCTATGCTTGAAGAGTTGTGGTGGGTGATGAGGACAGGAAAATACGTGTGCAGGGAGCTGACTGTCCTTAACTGGATTTATAGAATAAAATTGTAAATAGGAATCCTATTTGTAAAGGTAAAGTATTTAAAAAACAAACCAGGTTTTGTGAGTCTGATATCAAAATATTTATAGATGGTTGGAAAGGGGAAAATAAAAATGCGTTCTTTGATTTGTTTAATTCTTCATTTCAGCTGGAAAACTGCTCATTACACCCCTAATACTGGTTCTGGGACTGGCACTGGGAGCCGTAGCTGTTGTAGTAGGTAAGAGTTACATATGTGAATGAATCTAATCCTGATTATGCAGTGACTTTCTCTGTATGACATCTCAGTATTTTCGTCTCAGAGATGGACAGAAACTACAGATTTCACAGATACTCTTTTTAGTATCAAGCACATTACTTTTTTTAATAAAAAATTGCCTCTGGAGTGTCTTTTTTTGTTCTTACTTGCAGTTTATACTCATTAGCTTTATTTTTGCTCCAAATCTTAAAACTTTAAGTAGTATAGTTAAACTAGTAAAAAAGCCAAAGTAAATCATAATTTTATGATCCTGTCCATGTGCATGACAAGATTTTTGGGGCACTAGGCACAGTCCCAAGAGCTCACCAGCTCGAAGATGCAACAGCAACAAAGCAGCAAATTGGGATGAGTCAGTCTCAAAATATGGTTCAGTGCACAGGCTGCCAGATTGGATTCCATCGCAACAACGGGTACTATGAACTCATTTGATATTGTATCAAAGCTCTGTTAATGTGGTTGTATTCATGTGGATGTAGTTATTTTAGTAAATCTGCTCTTTGCCTGGTTTAGCTGAGTTCTCCCACAGTGAGGAAATCGGCTATGACAATAAAGGTGTAAGTTTGCTCATGTAAGTGCGTATCTACTCTTTATGTTGGCAGTAATATGTCATTCGGGGATCATGCTACTTCACAGCTCTACACCAAGCTACTTTAATAGAAATTTGCAGTACATGCCCTGAGGCATGTTGGGATGTCGCACCTTTTTTTGATATAATAGAACCAAAATATACCAGAATAGTTATATTAATGAGCTTGTAAATAAACAATCAACTTATAACCAAAATACTTCTATGGCTTTTCTGGACTACATCTGGCCACATAAGGAATATTGCTATTAATTTCTAAATTTAGACCATCTTCACATGTAAAGTGAGAGATGTCTATCTTAAATATTTATTCTATTCAATAGCAATTTTATTCCAAAAATGTAGACAGTAAAAACTTAATGGCAGCAAAGCTTATTTTACTCTGCAATTTGATATAATCTATGGTGGGGGAAAAATCTGCTCTTTTGCTTATATGAAAAATCAAGAGCAGTTTGCAGTAATACAATAACAGTAGTTGTAATAGTAATCAGCATGCGCTGAAGTCTCATCCTAGGTATGGCTGGATAAGATACAATCAAGAGCAGCTATATGAGATGTTCCAAAACATTGAGATAATTACAGAAATACTTTTTTGCCAGCACCACTGTTAATGTCCGTATCATAGCTGAAAGCCGATATGCACCGTTTACAAGATTATTGAGCGAAGTGAGAACCCGGGTGATTTTAGGAGTCTCTTGTTATATGTTGTTACTATAGTGGTGTCTGAAAAGGAAATCTTTGGTCATTTCAGTCAGCTAGAGGCAAGAGAAAGGGGGAGATGATTTGGAATTGAGAGAGTGCCTCTTATGACAACCTATTTTTCATCTGAATAAATGTGATTTATTGTTTTGTGGGGTTTTTTTACTGCTTTCTTTCTCTCCAAAGTCTTTTAAGAATTAATAGTTCCCTTCCCAGGCAAGGATAAACACTTGTTATTACTTCACAATAGATGAGGATGTTTGTAAAAATAAATAATATCTTTTAAAAAGTAAAGCTATAACATGCTGTCTCTATTGCATGTGAAACTAATTGAAAAGTAGTTAAGTTACATCAGCCTTGGATTTAGATCTGAGGATTTCCAGGCTGCTTTTAAAATGTTTAATTTGTACCTTACACCAAACAGCATGGTTCAGAAATTAATTTGCCAGAGATTGGTGTAGGGTTAGCAGCAATTTGTTGTAAAGGAAAGATTGAGTGTACCTCAACTCATTATTGAACAGACCATTGCAGGCTAATTTTTTTCTTCTTGTCTAAATGTCTTGACTAACTTCTCTTGGGATGTGGAAAGCTCCATCTGAATACATATATTGAAAGAACACAATGCATTCAAAAAGGATTGCATTTAATTACGGTTTTCTTTGTGTTTTCTTCTTTTGGCAGGTTTATTTGTGTTTCCTATCTATTGCCTTTGTAAAAAGCAGAGGAAAAGGTCACGGACAGGTATGCCCTGGTGAGAGGATGGACCTTACTTGCCTGAACTAAGCTGGTCCTGCAAGGGCTATATGTGCTTTGTGCAACAGAGCAATACAGTGCTGGTAACAGCATCAAAACCACAGCCCTGGAAGAAGAATGGGGGTTTTCCTGCCATCTTCCCTCAGCTGAAAACACTACTGCAGACCAGAAAGCCTCTTTGCTCTGGTGCACTCTCAACAAGATGGGCCCCCTGAGTGCTGCTTTTTAAATGTTTTTGGTTTTGTTTTTTTAATTACTATTTTGGAGGGTGGGGGAAGTTGACTCTAAGTTTCTGAACCAGACAATCAAAGTCTGTATTGTAGCCACAATTACCGATTTGGCCTGTGAAGAAAGCATTTAACTGCTAACATGTGCTCCATTTAACTTCAATGTCAGCCTTTAAGGGGAAAACGCTTAGAAGTTTTTGGACTCTTACTGTATACTGAGCAAACTACTTTTGGTATTAAAAACTACTTCTGTAAATATCTTCCATTACACAGCATTCTGTTCAGCATACCAAAACCCTGTCACATGCCAGAACACGACAGCTGGTTATCTTCTGAGTCTTCTTGCTAGTAGGCAAGAGTGTAGATTGCCACCACCAAACTGCAGTGCCTCAGGGGGAAATACCCTTAGTATTGAAGCTCCATGATACTTAAGAATATGATGATTGGTTTCACTTCAGTAAGTTATGATAGACTGTTAATATTAATGGCAGGGGGTATGACTAGACTTGTTACAAGAGTACTTTATTTTTAAATTTTCACAGTACAAAAAAAGTGAGAAGGTTTTAGATAACAACAAGTGTCAATGGACTAGTTTGCCCCAACATATCCCTGAAGTGTGTTTGCAGGGAAGATGGGAACTTACTCTTCTATTCTGACTTGGAATATGATACACGTGCTACACACTAGTTGTGTGAAGATTGACTTGATGTAATTTTATAACCTAAATAGCACATCTTGTTTGTTCATTTCAAGTTGGCTACTACGTAAGTCTTAGAGTATCCACTGATGTCTCATGAGAAAATCTGTGAACCTGGGATAATGGGAGGGGTCATGAATTCTTAGAAGACCACTTCATTCTTAAGTTCTGCTTCCAGTGTTTCTCTTCCTGGTGCATTACAGTTCTAAATAGAATAACTATCTTTGCTCTTTTTTCTTAACATCAGAGTTCCACTGTTTGCTTCCAAACCTCTTTCTCAGTGCATCACCACAAGAGCAATTCCCTTCAGCAATAGGAATAGGAATAGGAGAATTTTTACATTTTCAATTTTATTCCCAATTGATCATAGAAATATAATTTAGAAGAAAAGAGAATAAGTTTGTGTATGCAGAACACTGAAACAGTAAAGAAAGGAACTGAATAACAAAAGTAACTACTTTATACTGTAAAAATACAAGCTGATCTTAAAGAAAATGAGATTGAATTTGTACTGTGAAGGTACTTTTTTCAGTGTGTGTGTGTTTGAAGATACACATATATGTTTGTGTATATATATGTTTGTGTATATATGGGGAAAGGGAGAAGCAGGAAGATGGGAAATGTCCTAAAGAGTGAATCTAAATTTTGAAGTCTGTAGACAAATAGTAAATGATTCAGGATGATGTACTTTGCACCACTTTCTTTGAAACTTGTCATTAAATCCAGCTGTATATATTCTGCCCCACCAACATAATACTGTTACAAATACTTACTTTGACTTCAAAGTCTCAATGGAAGAAGCTGATGACTTTTGTTTATCTGGAAACACAAATATCAGCTTACCATAGTTGGCTAGTATGCTCGTTTCCTGTCAGATTCTGACTTTGTTTTCTTGGGGTTTTTTCTTGTTGAAGCAGTGTGTACCAGCACACCATAATAGTCAACAATTATTTAATAATTTTCATTTGAATTTAAGGGCATGTTGGCCCTGTTGTCCTAACAGTAGAAACAGTACCTTTCTAAGATTTGCGAATTAAGCAGGGAAGCAATGACATTTAGAAATAAAATTAAAAACCTATTGTCAAGGCAGATCCACCCGTTAACTAGATTTTTTTTCTTCTGAGACTCATCAGTTTTCTGTTTGTGTTCTGTCTGAGGTAGGAAGCTGCCTTAAAGTTGGTCTTGATTTTGAGTGTGTTTTCTGAGGCTATACATATCAGTTGTCTTTGGCTTACTCAGGGATTTTTATTCCTCTCTTTAAATGTCAAATAATGAAGATATTTTTGTATTATTTAGAAAAACCTTCAGACCTCAGAGAGCAAGATGTATAGAAACAGATCGATTTGGGTTTGCAATGAAGTCTGTAACATGGTGTCAAACTTTTCCACTTGAGAATATTTTAGTACTTGAGATTATCTTTAATTAACTGTACAATGGATTAATTTCCTTGCTTTTCCTGGTTCTGTATAAATATGGGAGATATTCTTACACATTTTTTAGCTGTTTTCAGTTTCTAACAGGTGTTCAGTAAGATCTGAAATTCAGATACTATAATAAAGAGCATAAATGGGAAAATAATAGATCTGCACTTATTTATATTCAGAAAGCATGTTTTTGTGGATGGAGAAAAGGAACATACAACTTGGCTCCTACATTATCATTTCATCTAGGCCATTTTGATTTTATTGGAGCAGAGTAAATCAAATGGAAATGGTTCTTCATTTTCTATACAGAGCAAAAATAGACATCTTTGACTGTGTACAGATGAGCAAGTCTGATCTTGCTTTTTCTGCAGTAAAAAAAAGGGAATGGCAATTTTTGCTTTTCTGCAGAACAGGAAAAATTCTCAAGAGCTGGACAGAGTAGGGATGTCCAAGTCTTTTTCCAAATGTATAAAAATATGCATGCTTGAAAATTACATAAATGCAGTTTTTATCAATATGATGATGTAACATAACCAACTGAAACATAAAAAGCAGCTTAGTATAATGGTTCACTCAATAAAACATTAGCTTTTAAACAACTCGACACAGAAAATCTTTTATACATCAAAACCGTGTCATTTGTTTTAAAAGCATTAATTCATTAGTTTGAAAGAAATGGAATGAAGTTTGTATGGAAATTCAAGGATGTTTTTATTACATAGACAGTTTTGGTAACTACTCTAAAGAAACCATCAGGCTGTTCTACTCCATCTTTAAAAGCAGAAAATTTCATCAGGCAGCTGAATCAACCTGCTAAGGCAGATTTCACACTACTGTATGCTGGTCATCACTGGTGATTGCATTTGCTTTAACCACAGTTAATATTTAAGATTATTTATCCTTGTGTGAAGATGTTGCCCACCAATGCTTGTATTCAGACTAGAAAATACTTAAATCCATTCTACACTAGCCTTCTATTTCAAGTTTGCCTGGGAATGGGTTTCCCTGCTTGCAGGCATGCAGTCAGAGCTGAGGCCTTTCCTGTGATGGTGTATGGCTGTGCAATATGTGCCCAATCCTGCTCCTGCTGGGAGTGCTGACTGGACTTGCCATGCACAGGGGCTGCTCTCCCTTTCTCCACTCTTTCCGCTATGCATAACTTAGATGTATTTCAGTAATGGGGTAAAAGTTCAGGTCTACTTGCCCATGTCAGTGAGAGGATGATTCTGACTTCTGTGGTGTCTCAGATCAAAGCTACATTGGCAGAGCTTATCCAGTAGCTTGTGACTGGAAAATAATTGTGCTTTTCCCTATGTCACAGTTTATTAGCCTGTGAGAATAAGAAGCTGAGTAGGAATACAAGGGAGAGGTAGAAGGGGCAATGCAATTCTGCGTAGTCTCGTGCTGAGCTGACCCATTGGGTTTTAGTTCCATACAAAAAAGTCAATCTTCAGTTCTCACCACCTCTCTAGTAAACACCATATTCATATCTTTCCAGTGTCATTAAAAAATAAAGTGCACTTTGAGTGATCTATTATCTCCCTTTGGAGCAGTGTAAATGTGTAAGGGAAGGTTTTGTTTGGTTTGATGTTACTGACGTTGACTTCACAACTCTTCCTGATGTGTTAGGGTTTTTTTAGTTTACATCTATTTATTCATTGTAAAAATTTTATCAACATGAAGTTTTCCTTTATTAAAAATATTAATTTGCAGGGACTATTGCCAATTTAAGGCGAAAGCAATTTGGATCACCATCAGGTTCTTTTTAGCCAAGAGGCTTTCTGCTCTTCCAAAGACTGTCGGCTCGTGTGATGTTAGCTCCTGTGATGGTGTGGTGGGTGGGGCAGTGATTCTCAGAGGGTAGAGATTCTCCAGTGATGGAATGGTTTCTTTTGCCAGTTAGATCTGAGAAACTGTTTCATTTCAGTGGCCAAACAGTTTATCATGCAGACTCTTGAGGATTGGTTTTTTTTTAATTTTTTTAATTTAGCTGTGGCATTTTGTTTCTTGAGCAAACTTCACATCATTCATAATCATGTTTGAGTTGTGTATAAGAGCCATGGGTTACCATTACTTCATAATCTATCCATGAAACTATTAAAGAGATAATTTCTTACTTCCTTTAATTTTGAAGCCTTGTAGTTGCAGTGAGTCAGCTTCATTCCTGACATCAGTCATAGCCTCATTAAGCTAGACTAACCCATTTTTATGCTAATATGGAATTTGGTCACAAACACTTAGATAAAAATATCTTGTAGCATGTTGATAGCCATTGTGCAGCAACTTGAGAATCTGTTTCACTTCTTAAGTAGTGCAATCTGTTATGGAGCTTCTCATCTCATTTTCAGTGGTGGCAATGTGATTAGTTAAGTGCAGGAGGGGGAAGGAGTAGGAAAGAATTTCCAAACAACATTCTTATCTGAGCAAATTGTTAGGAGAAGGTATACTAGCTTTTAATATAATGAAGAGAACTCCTTAAAGCTTTGAGTCATTATTAAAATTAGAAACACTATCCCTAGACAATGTCAAACAACCTATCTTCAAATTCTGCCTTCTTCAGAGTGACAATAGCACAGTGTAAGAATTGGAATTGCAAGCTTTTCAGTATTTTTGTGACTTACAAACTTGAGCGCATGCAGCATTTAAAATGTTATGTTGCTGATCTGGTGGGTGGTTTTTCATGCCATTTTTACACGAAAAATCACCTGAGCCTTGATTCAGTTAAAAGACAAGCAGTGTTTTCACTGTGTGTTCACTTTTCATAGTGTTACAGCTTGAGCAGTACTTAACACCCCCAAATTTTTTTCTTAATAAAACTTAGAAATGCAGCTGCTTGCAGACTGTAGCTTCCTGGCTGATTCATTCTTATCTTTCCATGCATAAGAGTTCAGGATCTGTATGTTCTCTCTGTAGTAAGGAACGGAGTGCTCATATAAGGCAATTAATCACTGATGCTTCTCTTAGCCTCTTAGTGAAATACCATAAGGTAGGGAAATGAAAACTGATCTTAGAATGCATGCTTTGATTTCAAAGATAGGAATGTATAACAAGCTTTAATTACTCCATATAGATGCTTATACTCTAAGCATAATCCCAGCTGTTTATTTCTAAATATATCTGTTTTAAAAAATAGAGTAGTTAAAGTAGTAATTAGTTTATTAAAATATGCATATGTGCAAAAGAAAAACTTTTTTGGAGCTTATTTGGCTTATCAAAACTTGAAAAATTAATATGAAGTGTTTTGGATGGATCAAGGTCAGAAGAGAAACATTGTGTAAAAATACTTGTTTAGCATAAACATGAATTTTGCACATACCTTCTTAAACACAGTTGCATGCCAACTCCAATCCAGTGTTCATCTTGTTGAAAATTTGTCAGACTGAAAACAGTATCTTTGAAATTTTAACTTACTCTCACTGAGCATGGTGTTACTAATACAATGCCCTGTTTACCTCATTTTTTGAAGGAAATCTATTTAGAATCTAGAGAAGCTGTTCAGATATTTTAAACATGTCCTGTAAAACTGCTGATGCAGTCAAGAAACATTTTCATGCCTTATGCAAGCTCTAGATGAGCAGATGGATTCAGTCTTTAGTCATGGACTATCTTTTTGCATAAAAAATGCACTCTTAGGAGTTCTTCATATCAATTTACGTTCTGCCTCTTTGTGTCCTGAAATTGCAAGGACTGGGGTAGAATTATATTTCACTATGTTTACCATCTCATAATAAAATGCTTACCATGTTTCCATTTATTGTACACTATTAATAATGCTCTCCTTTTCCTTCCAAATGTCATACTATGAAACTGACTTGTAAAAATGGCTTACGATCAAATTGGACCTGGAAATTGTGATCTCATAAGAAGTTGTTTCATAAAGGCTTTGCTGAGCTGTACCAGCAAAAGATTAATTTTATTTAAATTACTTAAATGCAAAATAGTGAAATCTCTTTCTTCAGGCCTTCTAATACTGCTTTTTTTTTTTTTTTTAAATGTGAGAAAACAGCATGGTCATCTTTGTTACATAACTAACCATCTGAGTACAAAATAACATTTTAAGGTATTTTTTCATTCTTGTCACTATGGTAGAGATGAGAATAATAAGTGCTGAGAAGAAGAAGACAAACTATCTCTGAGGAGCTTTTCTAACTTGAACTTTATCGTAATTGCATAACAATTCTTCCCTTGCCTCCATCTCTTTTGTTTTATGTATTTTAGGGTGAAGAATTCCCTTTAAAATAGGTTTTAATTCAAATGGCAGGGAGAGAGAGTAATGAAGTAATAGATTTCATCCTGTTTAGTGTACAGGCTTCTGGCACAACTAGGGTGCTGGCCAAAACACTGTGGTTTCATTAAGAAAGCAATTTCTAATTCTGCGTTTGGGCTGCATATAAGTTAGATGCATCAGTGATTGGAGCTTTTTGTAGTATATTTATTGGATGACTAAGAAGTTACAAAAACTGGAGGTAGGCAATGCCCATGAAATCAACACCTGAACTCCAGAACTTAGTGTGTTTTGTATAATGAAGAATTTTAAATATGTAAGTGCCTTATTGCTTGAAACAAATGAAAGGTCATTTGTTCCCCTTGATAGAGCAATATGGGAATTCCTGTTCTGTGGACTCCTACAGTTACGTTAAGCCAAAGTAACCAATACTGGTTTGCTTAGAAAGTTGAAAAATGTTATGTTAGTGAAGAAGTATCTTATTATAAAAGTAATCTGGCATGCTTATTTTAATTCAGATTATCTCATTTCTGAGTTTTTTAACTTGCCTCTTCCTGTACCAACTCCCACCTCCCTTCAGACTCCTGCAGAAATGCATCTTATGTCGTTAGAGTGAGTTTGGCTTTTCTAGCATAACAAGCCATGAGTTTTCAAGCACTGAAAGAAATGCAACTTTCTGGGGAAGAGAATTCTCCAGAATTCTGAAATTCAGCTAGACCACAACCTGTTATAAGTGTACCTTCCAACTCCAGGGCTCAAAAGGGCCCTGTTTGCACTCATTTGTGAAGGAGGAAGCACCACGGAATGTGGGCACAGGGAGATGCACTGTAACTAGGTTTGGACTTGGAGCAGATTAACAGCATTTCAATGGTGTCCAATTTGAGCTAATATATACTGTTAATACTCCTCTGGGGCAGGTACCTTGACAGACTAAACCATCAATCAAGCTTGATGGTGCAGCTCTGGGATCTATGCCCAGCCCTTCATTGCATGGTGGGAGATATCATCTGATAAAGTATTAATCGTTTCGCCATCTTCTGATAACTTCGAAATGGATAGTGTAGAGCTTATTTCTTCCATTCCTAGAAGACTTTGGAATTTTGCTCTTTTTGGTCTAGACTTTTTAAAGGACCTGTTTTTTCTTACTAACAGTGATCTCACTTTTGTCCACCTATTATTGAAGTCAGGTGCCAAGAAAAATCTACTTTTCTAAAATTATCTTGAAGTGCATGAACTTCTAGTAGAAATTATTTTTTAAAAATTAGTGAAGTATAAAAGGTAATTATCAGAAGAAAATTGAGGTAATGGGGAGTAAGAAGAAAAATGATGTTTAGAAGGTCTTAGATTCATGATCATAAAATAGTTTTACTATGTTCAATTTCCTCCACTGAGAATTTATGAAGGAAAGAAGGAAAAGAGATAGAAATGAAGATGAGTATCCCCTTGAACCCCTTCTGAAATTCATGAGTTTTTCAGAACTGTAGGAGACAAGTTTTTTCAACACTGGAGTTCTTAATTGGTAATGCAGTTGTCACAGTGTTACCGTTAAACAGTACTATGAGTGTCTAATCAGGATTTGGCTTGCATATCTGAAGGCTTTGGTGATAGGGAATTTAATTTAGAGCCATACTACAATAAAATTATAATTGAATTATCACTCTTAGAGATATCTTAATGGCATCTACTAGAGCATTATCTCAAATATTTAGGCAGTAACTAGGTCCTTCTGTAGCCCATTGATTAGAAGACACCATGTATCAAAATACTTCTTCAATATTACAAATTACTGTTTATTTTTGCAAGCTATTTCTGTAAATTAAATTTTTCTCTCTTAGAACCAGCAGGCACACAACCAAAACGCTGATAAGGTTTTTCCGTTATCTTTGTCTTGCATTAAGCTGATAACTTACTATATTTTCTGTTGCATAGTATTGCAACGATGGTCTTCATGCTGTAATAACTTGTATTTGGTAGTCTTGGGCAATATTTTACAAATAATTCATCGTCAGGTTGGTATTTTAAATGTATACCAGTAATCACTGTTGAGTATGCTACTTGTGTGGCGGCTTTAGTTTGTGTCAATGTTTTGTAAGGATTATTTCTTGCTACCCTCTTCAGAGTGCCTTTTCATTTAGCAGGTCTAGAAGGCGGTTCACTGAAGTCTTCTGTTGAATCTACCATAGTAATGTCTGATCTTTAAACTTGTCTTGATGAATGTATAACTAAAATCTTGTTCTTTAAAAAGCTGTAGTAGACACAGGTTGTATATGCACATGTACATGCATGGATACAAGGGAAGGTGTTCTGCCAATGTTTGTCCTGCTGGACAGGACCTTTTGAAAGTAAGTGAATTTTTTAACAGTTTTATTTTCAAAATGTTACCTCACTAGTATTCTGTAGTAGGTATGTCTCTGTACTGCTTCACTTTGCTAAATACAATCACAATCATGGTAGGCAGTTTAATTTAAAAGACTCTGCAATGAATCTGGTGTCCATATTGAAACTGAATTTCATAAGACAAAACTTATGGTACTTTGTTTTCCTTTGAACGCATTCCTTTGACTCACACTGACATCCCAAGCCCCAGTTAGCAACAGACTGAAAAAATGCTTCCTCATGATGAAATGGAAGAATATAAAGTAGCATTTGAATGCACTCCATGTGTCTTAAAATCAGTATTCTGAAATAGGATGGGAGGGAGTGAATTTGATGAACTGTGGGAAGACACACGTTGTAGAATTCATTCACTTGCACACAAGGGGTTTTACAATGTCACCTAGTAACATCTACCTAATAAAGTTTTGAAAAAGAAAATTGCCTGAATGTTTAACTCTTTCTTTAAGCAATTCCGTGCATGAAGGATAGCAAAACAGCTCTAAGGAGTCTAGCTTAAATCTGTAATACTTTTTAGAATTCTTACATAATCTTAAGCAAAAAATTAACATCAATTTATTTATACTTCAGAATCTTTGTCTTCACAAACACTGTATTTAGGTTGCTTTGGTCTTTAACTGCTTTAACACTGAAAATAAAAGCAGCGGTAAAAAGTGCATCTACTGTGACAAATATTTAAGTGTAAAATATTCTCTATCATATGGTGCTTTCACTTTTATAAACATCTTAATATGCAACACAGAATTTTACCTTCTCACAGGATGTTAAAATGTTAGCTTAAAACAACCCAATTCAAAATGAAGAGAAAATGTGCTGGAATCCAATTTTCCTATTCCCTTGTTATGACTACTTCATAAAACTCCATCACTTTCAAAGACTGTTTTTAGAACAAGTAGTCTGTAGCTGTAAACTTGAAATATATAACTCATTAATTGAACTGAGTGCCTCTTTCTCTGGAAGGGAACTGTGTTCTGTTTCTGTACTGTGAACTGACAGTATTGATGGAATGTTTTGTTAGATGTTTTGGGGATTTTTAAACACTATGACTAATAATGAAACTGCACTTGCACGTTCATGCAAAGGCAGAAAAGGTATTACAGTTGCCTACATTTTGTGGGAAATAAAGCTGAAAAACAATTCACTGCAGTGAAATACACAGCAAAAATCTTGAGACCTGTCCTAGGTGCCTCTGGGAGAGGGCAAGCCTATCAGTTCCTTCCAAAACAGTCAAGATTTGCAACCAAATGTCAAGAACATTATACCAGAGGCGCCTTATCTGCAGGAATTCTAGCATGTAGTCTGCTACATGTAATGTATGTATAGTCAGCAGGCCAAAGAAATTGATAGTCCTAGAGCTGAAACTGAAGTTAAAGGCTAACTTCTCTCTTGTAATTTCAAACTATTTGACAAAAGACAGACGGTAGACTTTGATTATAAACATGGTATTTCCCTAAGTAAATAGGACTAATGTGCTCCATGGGTATTACAGATATGCAACTAAAATTTTTAGATGTTTCCCCTTTGCTTTGATTGACATATATTTTTGCAGGTTACTGAAATAGTGAAATAGGAAATAAAGATAGGTGTTTCCTCTAAATCATTAATGCATTTGTCCATTAATAACTAAACAAATATACCAGAAATTTTGAATTAATGTTTGAATATCTTATGCATTTGCTTAGTAGTTTGGCTTCAGCAGCAAAACGAGACACTGTGTGATACATGAAATACTGGCTAATGGGAACAGAATTAGAAGTAGCAGCCAAGTAAAGCCATCATGTTTTGAAAAAGTTGATATGACTTTTATGAAGGAGTCTCGTGTTACCAACCACAAAGCTTATTGGGAAGTCAGCAAGTTCTAGAAGTACTGGTTGTAATTCTTTGCTGAGAGCAGGTTTGAGTGATTATAAGGTCTGATGGATGGCACCCAGGGCATCACAGCCTTCACCCACAGGGCTGCGAAGGTGGCCTATTCTTGTCCTCAGCTGTCAACTCCCTTCATGCCTAAGAGCTGCCATGTAGCATACTTTTAACTCATATTTTGTCAATAGTAATAGCAGGCTTCAGTCACTGGTGCATCACTCCAGAACACTTCATGAGGAGAAGATGGTGGCTGGGAGAGGGAGCAGTGGGGAGGACACATGTCTGCATGAGCAGCAGAGTGTGGCAGCAGTTTCCCTCTGCTCCAGCCCACTCTGGACTTCTCACCACAACTCTTCCTAAGCCTTCTTGATTTTAACTTTTTTATTTTCAAGCAATGTCTATTTTAACCTTTAGTTTGTTCATATTTATTATTTCTTTATTATTTTTTGTTATTTATGAAAAAATACTCTCAAAAACATGTCTTTGTTTTAATTAAATCTGACTTTTATGAGGTGATGGACAAGTCAGAGCTAATGGCTTAGTAACAAACCTTTGCCAAATTAAACATTAATTCAGCAGAGCTTTCCAATACCACCTTCAATGTTTTGGGACTCCAGTATCTGCTGTTGCCTTTTTCTCAAATTCCTTTACAACTCTATGTTACCACTCCCCTTACGATGCTATTTATAACAAACAGTTGCTTGGATTACAGGCAACATGTAGCCTCCATTTAACCATCATTTATTTATTTGTTGTAGTTTTGAGTTACCCGTTCTGTGGCTTTGAACCTGAGAAATGGGTGTAGCAATGTTATCTCTCCTTTAGGAGTAAACAGAGGATAGAGAAAGGCTGACTTTTCTCCCGCAAAGGAGCATTCAAGGACTAAACATGACTGTCAGAATTGTACTTCATAAAAATCAACCTTCATGGGGAACCACTTGTCCGGCTGATCGGGGATAAATGGAGCAGCTGTCTCTGCTGAATAGATTCGTTTATGTGACAGCTTGCCAGGTGAAGAGTTCTCCATAAAAGGTGGCTGAATGTGAGCTGCAGTCATCACTTTGGTTGTAGCAGCCTGTCCTGAGCTTCAGTTTTCTCCAGCTATTTGAGGAGTAAGTATGGGGGATGTGCACAGGACCTTTTGCAGGTCCCAAGTGCCCTGGGCTCAGTGTGCACAGGGCACTGGCTCTCCCTGAGCTGTAGGTCCAGCTGAGTCATAGCACATCCCAGTCTTGTTACTGAAAGAAGATACGGAACCCACTCTTGTCAATATGTATAAAGGTAACATATTACTAAGCATTATTTTTTGGACTGTTATCTTTTCATAACATTATCGCAATAGTAAAAGAAGTGCATACTTCAGCATACACTTTGTCTAATGGTGGATCAGCTAACAAATATTTTCTAAGCTAAGATACAGAACTTAGAAAAATACATTTATGTGATTCCGTTTATCACATATATGCATGATCATATTACTATGGTATGAAAGCTTTTCCTTGCTTCCTTTTAATATAACTGTAATTAACAATTTATGTTATAATGTAAGAGTACATAAAATTTTATCTCTATAGACACATATTTATTTAATCATCTGAAATTTAACAAAGGCAAATGCAGAATCCTGCACCTGGGGAAGAATAACCCCATGCACAAGCACAGGCTGAGGGGCTGACCTGCAAGAAACCAGCTCCATGGAGAAGGACCTGTGGGTCCTTCTGACCTTCCTGTGTGCCTTTGTGACCAAAGAAGACCGATGGTACCCCGGGATGCATTAGGAAGAGCATTGCCAGGTCGACAGAGGTGATCCCGCCCCTCTACTCAGCCCTGATGAGGCCACGTCTGGAGTGCTGTGTCCAGTTCTGGGCTCCTCAGGACAAGAGAGACATGGAGTTCTTGGAGCAGGTCCAGCAGAGGACAACAAGGATGACTGGAGGAGTGGAGCATCTTTCTTACCCATTAAGGCTGAGGGAGCTGGACTTGTTCAGCCTGGAGAAGAGATACCTGAGAGGGGTCCTTATCAATATGTATAGGTATCTGAAGGGAGGATGCCAAGAGGATGGGGCCAGGCTTTTCTCGGTGATGCCAAGCAATAGAACAAGAGCCAGTGGGCAGAAACTTATGCACAGGGAATTTCACCTGAACACAAGGAAGAACTGTGTGACTGGCCACTGGAGCAGATTGCCAGAGACGTTGTGGAGTCTCCCTCACTGGAGATAGTCAAGAACCATCTGTGGAATGTGCACTAGATGACCCTGCTTGAGCAGGGAGGCTGGACCAGCTGATCCACTTTGGGCCCTTACCCTTTCTGTGATATTTTCATATATATATACAGGTAACAACAGCAAACCAATAGCATTATTAATTCCTTACTGGTTTGTTATTCTGCAGAACAAAGGAATTGTAGTGGAGTAATTTAACTATTGCCTGGTTTATTGTCTGTGTACACTTCCATGGCTCTTTAATTATTACTCTTTTGCTGACTTTATCTCAATTACATTCTTTGGTACTGAATTATCTGCATACCAATGTCAAAATGCATTTCTTACCTTCAATAATTGCCTTTTTATATAATTATCCATCACCTTTAAGACAAGAACAAGGACGTGGAAGATGGTTGTGGATGTAAATTTGTGAAACGAGAACCAAGAAAAGGCTTTAAAGATGACAGCAACATAGGATTACCAGGAAAGGAAAATGACTGTCATGAGGACACATTTAATGAAAGTTGTACATTTTTTACATTAGAGACTGACCAAATTAGACTGATGTACTCAAAAGCTTTAACACAGAGTCCTGTTATTGTATCTGCTGGTTCTTATGCTTGTTAGGCCTACAATATTTAAAATTACCTGTTTCATGAATGGAAAAATTAACAAAGTCCATTTTCTTGTGGGTTTACTTTCTGTACACCTCCATCATAGCCTGTCTTCACCTGGTACATGAACTCACTTCTCCCTGTTAAATATCTCTAGTTCTGCCCTGTGTTACCTAAATTCTTATCCCTCTCCCCCCACTCTAGCTGAGCAAGAATTAGCATATGCCTTACCTTTTCCAAAGCATGTAGTTGCTAGTTGATCATCTGCTAGAGCTGTGATGATTTCCAGACCAGTTTTCAAGAGCTGTCAGGCTGACTGGCTGCCCACCAGCACTGGGTACTTCGCTCTTTCCCCTGACTGAAGCACTCCTATTTCAGTCACTTTTGTCCAGATACTAATTTTCAAAACCCATATAGGAATGTGATATCTTCAAGGACTGTTACTCTAGGCCACCATGCAATGTGGTGTTCTAAGCCTCATTTCTTTAGAATCCCAGGATAAATTGGAGATTTTCACATGTTCATATGTAAGGTTTTGCTTTTAACCTTGGTGAGATTTCATTTTTTGAGCACAAGTATTAAAGCATGGCAGTGGTAATTAGAATGTTGTAAATGAGCCAGCTGTATGTTGGATAATGCTTCAAACAGAGAGTATGAAAATACACAAAGATGAGAAGTATTATACAGACAAATAACAGAACAAATTCTGGAGCTAGGAATAGAAATTAAAAATTACCTATAACTTTGATCTGATATTTCCTGGCTATGGAGACGATTTCTTCAATGATCAAGTCTGAATATATACAAAGAATTTCCAGAAAAAGTTTCCTCGAACTGGAATTTTCTAATCTCCTTGCGGTGCTGTGTGTACCACTAGCCAAAGAATTGCTAGAGAAGGATATTAAAGAAAAATTGCTAAAAAAATAAATTATATTGCTTTTAATTTTTTATTAAATAAAATAGATTTTCTTTTTAAATTTTAAAAAATGTGGCATTTATGTAACAATTGAGAAATTACTTAGCACACAATTTTCAATCATCACTGTTGCACAGAATACAAAAAGACATGGATCTTCAGACATAAATCATTTCAGATACTGCACAAATGTTTGAGAGTCTCCAGATAACTTTTTCTCAGTCATTTGCACTTGTTCATTGTAAATAACTGTTGGCTGGATTTATTCTGTAAATGATTTATTGTAAATAATTGTTGACTAGATTTATTCTGTAAATGCTGCAGCATAAAATGTTTCAGAGTTCTGATGTTTGGAGTATTCTTCTTAATAGAAACTTTTTAAAGGATGCTGTCAAATTCTGAGAATCTGTTAAAATAGTGCTCACATACATGTTCCTTTCCTGTCTAGTGATAGTGAAATTACTATTTGACTATAACCTTTCTGATTGTTTTTTGCCTAGTAGACAAGTATCCATGAAATTTTAGTTCAGCAGGAGCCATGCGGTTCACCAAAGTCTGTCCCTTTACCTAGACTGAGGCTAAAACCAGTAAGGTAAAGAGTTCACTTTCAAAGTCCTTTTTTCTGTGTATAGTTATGTTGTTATATGTATTCCATATATATATTACAATATATATTCTATATATAGTTCAATATTACTATGTACAGAAAAAGCTTTTTTTATTCAGTCCGATTGTATTGGCAAAGATATGAAAACATAGGAGACAAAGAATTTAATTTTTCTAAATCTCTCACATCCATGCCTGATTATTTTATTGACAGGGAAATGATTAAATGGGTTAAGAGACATGATATCAGATTTATCGTTAGTAGTTTTTATCATGTTTAAATAATATTCCATGACATACTTTCTGTTACTAGGCACTTAATGAATTTGTGCGGGAGTTAATGAAAATTCAAAATTACTCTGTAGAAGAATAGTGCATCAATCATATTCATCATTATAAATCAATTTAAGGCATTTTTCTGAGACATATTGCATGTAATTAAAAGGGAAAAATATAGCAATTTCACTGAATAATACATTGTGCCATTTGCTCATGAAGAGAAAATTATATTGGACTAAACATAATCACCAGAGTGCTGTTCAGGAAAGCACTGAAAATGGGATAGGATCACAATATGACTGACCTCAGTGGATTTGATGGATACGAGGCGTTGACAGCCTAGCATCAGCCTTATGTGTTGTAAGAATGCTGCTCAAACTTATATATTAAAGGGCAAGGAACTCCTTGAAAAGTGGGCGGTAAAAGCACATATCTTTGAAATATAATGCAAAATAATGGACTCTACATTTTCAAGATAGATTTTAGCCCAAACCATGTTCTGAATTTTATTGTGCATGAGTTCAAAGGCAGTTGAAGTTAGGATTACCTTGCTATTTTGTATGAATTTGCACAAGAAAGAGGTATTCACTCACCACATGGTCCTGCTGACCCTATGGAGACTTTTTTCGGAGGAAACATACTCTGTCTTGCACAGTTCTCAATAAGTCACTGCCACAGAAGAGAGACTTTAGGTCTCTACAGGTTTGACCTAATTCTTCACAGACAGAAATTTTTGCTTACTTCTTTATGGTTGACCTCTGAATATGTGTCTAAGACAGAGACTACCATCTTAATACCACTTATTGAGAAGCTTCAGATATCCATTGGTGTAGAATGATAAAGTGTTTACAAACAAAAGCTGCTCCATGTGTAAGTCATGATGAGCCACAATCATGTGGCTTTAAAGGTAAACAAGTCCCAAGTCACGCTGAGTAACCAAGATCTTTCTAGACAGCCTCATAGGAGACTGGAAGAGCTCTTAGCTAGGTGATATGAAGCACCAGCTGGGAATAAGCTCAAGAGTCAAAGCCAGCTGAAAATTGCCTAGCATTTTTAAAAGGTGTGGGAGAAAATTGCATAGCACACCATATTTATTCTAGAAATTGCCTTAGTAGTCAGTATTTTTTTGACTGATGTGTTCAGGTGTTATGTCTAAAATTATATTTTCAGATAACTGATACAACTCACAAATAGCAATCTTTGTATGCCACACTTTATCAATCTAACTAGTTAGAACTCATTTAATTAAAACATTACTGCAGGTAGCACAGAGGCTGAGTCCCATATTATATAATTACAACTCAAAATTTAACATATCTGAACATACTGCTTTTGATGTTGACTTTGTGGAATGTTATCAGACACCAAGAATGCAAATTTCTATCCAAATGTTTTTTTTAATATGAACTTTTATTTCACTTTTTAAGATTTATTAAACTGATCTGAGAGACAATATGGTAGATGACTGACTACTTGTATGAAAACATTCAGTTAAAGAGATGAATGAAACCTTTGCCATAGAACATTCTAAATATTTTCTTCTGGGTGTTATGATCTCAAGCTGATGGCTTTCACTGGGCATTAAAGCAAAAGAAGAGTGGTTTAAATTTTCAACAGAATAAAGAGAATTTGTTTTAATATTGAGACTGTAAATTCTAACTATTAAGTCTCACAAATGCATTTTTTCATTACCTCTCCATCCCACACCCACAATATAACAGACAACTTATATTTTTGTAAAATGATCTCTCTACTGATCATAAATACCCTCTTTTGTCTGCTTCCAGAGGTCAACATATTTGCTTCCAATACTCACATATCATGTTTCTAATAGATTATCAATCCCTTTCTACCTCTCACTTGGAAGTGTCCACTATTTCATGCCAGACTGTGGACAGTATGACAGCAGCGACAGAACAGTGTGGGCACAGCTACTCCGAGGCAGATTTCTGATCCTCCAGATGCTGTAATGTTCACCTACTAACTCACAACAGTCTTCCTGAATCAATAATTTAGGTCCATGGGAGCTTGCGTCAGCAGCAGTGCTAGATCAGACAGAGGCTGGTAACATGTGACTCAAGTAGTGTCAGAACTTGTTAAGCAGTCTTGGAGACTCTGCAGAGTCTTCTAGGGAAGAAGTGGTATTTTCATATTTTGTTTGCCTTACAGGTATTTTTAAATTAAATATCAAAATAATTTCTGAACAAATGCAAATTTTCATTAATCACAATATCCCACAGCAAAGGAGGTGCAAAACTTAGCACACATTACCTGAATCAGTGTGATTTTTTGGAATTTGGAATTAATATCAGAATCCAATAGGTAATGTATAGGAACAGACAGTGTCAGCCCCTGCTGACTGCTTCCCTATTGTGAGACTTGTGTATCTCTTCTATATATATATTATGTAAAATTCTCCCTGTTCTCCCTCACCCAACATGTCTTTTACAAGCTAAGAAGGTGGTCCTCCAAGCCTGTGAGGTGCTTACACAGCAGAAATTCTTGCAAATCTTTGACTGTTCTTATTGCTCTTCTCTGTTCCTTTTCTAGTTCTATCAGGCCTTTCTTTGAGATGGGTAGTATAGTAGAGAAGGTAGATGAGATGTGCACATGGTCCTGAATATCTATCTGGGAAAACATGGAATTTCATTATGGCTTAATCATTTTTCATGCATGAATGGCTTTTTTTTGACTGCTAATGAGTAAGGAAGTGAAAGTTTTTCAAAAGTTTGACTCAAACACCAAAGTCTTATTCCTGCATTCTAGTTAGTCTGTACAAAATTCGGGTCAGAGTAGGTTGCTTAACAGGATGAAGAAGTTCTAGAGGTAGGAAATTGTTTCAGTTCTTCTTGATCAACTTTTTTCTTCTACTTTTTATGCATTCTGAGAAATAAAGGGAAGATTTTTCTTCCAGAAGGAAAATTCCTTGCTTGTTTTCTCCACCCATAGGAAGTTAACTCTTTGGGAAATCTTTCAGCCTGCTTATTGATAATGTGGACAAATACGTATAACCAAACTCTTAGACTGAGTGATTCATTTTGCTTTGATGGCCATGAAAAATAGGAAAACAATAAAATAGTTTATTTCTTATTTTTCCCCTCTAGTTTGTATGGATATATACACACGTATGCATTATTACATGTTGCAGTATTAGTTATATATTAAAGTATTAGTTACTATGTACATTTTATATATGAATGTATATCATTAGAGTCCTGTTAACTATTAAATTTTTTGTTTAGTCATGTTCATCTGATTGCAATAAGCTCGTACATTAATTCTCACTCACGTGTTTAAGCAGCAGCACTGACAACAATGCGTGCTAGCCAGTCCTTCCCACCAGAGGTGACCTAAAATTAGGACAGCTTTATTTAGTAGCTAAGAATGGAAGTTTACGTCACAGCCTGTGGGAAGTGGTAGCCGGAAAGAAGGATGCCACCTCCGCTAAACAGGTGGGTGCAAAAAGGGAGAATTGGGTAGAAGAACAGTCATAGTTGCGATCTTCCCCAGAGCAGACAACAAAATTTGTTCAATAGAATAGCATAAACAGAGTTTTCATTACTACGTGCTGTTTGCAGCACAACAGATGAAAAACTGGAACTGAGCAGCTGGAAGTAAGAACTGTTTTCCAGGAAAAACCTGTCTTGGAAAGTGCTGTGTGTGCATGTTGGATTTGGGGAGGCAACCATGTGATTTCACAGTTTGATTCTAATTGTGCTCCCACAGGCTTGTGTCTTCAAGATTTTGTGTTGGAGCAGAAGCTGAGGACAAGTAGTGCATAATAGATTGAATTAGACTTTTGCGAAGCAAAAATACCAAAATAGCAGATTTTTTTTGCATAACAGTAGTGAGATTATCATGCCAACATGTTTTGCAAAAACTCCAAAAATTGTATAAGTTATTGGCATTTTTGAACATGGATTCTGACACCAACATTCCACGCTGATCAGAAGTTAATCAGGAGATCAGAAATTAATCTGGGGTAAAGATGATTGCAGATACATGGCTGAGACACTTCTGCCATTGCACATATGTCAGAATGTGTAGTTAAATCCATTTCCCCAACTGCAGTAAGTCACAAGGCATCTTTCACAGGACTGGTAATCTCCCAAGCGCACAGAATGATGCATGCTCAGCACCTCAGCTTGCACCTCAGTGTAACTCTCTTGCATCTAGGCAGCTTCCTAACCTCTTCAAGGCATCTTCAAGACAAGTGCCTTTTGCAATTTTCTTCTTTACATTTTTTGCCTTCTACACTTAACATCACTTTCAGTTTCCCTTTGCAAATCTACCTTTGATGTACAATTTTCTCCCTCTTCCATACTCTCAGAAGGTACCTATAGGCTTTGTTAAGCATATAGCCTACAATCTCTCTGTGGGCTGTGAAGAAGACCTTCAGAGAATATATACTGCAGCTCTCATAAGAGTCTTTAGGGAAATCAGTGTTTGAGAGGAGTTTGTAAAGGTGAAGCATGTGGTTCCTATTTATTCTGGAACAGAGTAAGCTAGTGGAGACCTTTCCTCTGAGCCCTTAAAACACTGTGTGCAAAAGGTTAGGAGTGGCAGTGCCTGGGCAGTCTCCTACCTGTAACTTCTCCAAAGTCAACCACAAAGTGTCAGTTTGCCTGCAAATTCTGCCTCCTGCCTCCGTAACACAAGTACATACAAGTGCCTTCTCTCACCCCATCCTTGCTGTCTTTCAGTGCACTCAAGTCCTGAGGACCAAGCACAGATCCTCACGCACATCCTAATTACTGTAACTGATGTTCAGTTGCCCCTAAACCCTAACATTGCTCACTGTCCTAGATTAAATCAATCCTATTTAAATTCTCTGTGCTAACCAAAGCTGAGAGCTCCCTGAAAAATGTCATGCTTGCTCTTGCCGAACTGCTCCTCATGATGCTAAGCCAGGGCTAGGTCAGTCACATTTCGCTGCTGAGTCAACCTGCTCAGATCAGCTAATTTTATACTGGACTCAGATATAAATGAGACTGTTGCAAATGGTGAGGACATGATACTGATTTTGGAAAGGAGATGACTGGAGTAGACACACTGCCAGAGATGTGTATGGGCAAAAGGAGCACATTGGAGACCTGTACATGCCTAGTTGTCCTCACCTAGAGGGCATAAGCACCAAGTGTCTGGGCATCTGAGAGGGAAAGGCTGGATGAATCACTGGCAAACACGCATTTAAAACAGTGTTCAGTGCTGAAGTTACAGTAAATGAATGGCAATGCCTAATTTTCAAATATCCTCGATATCAGATGATAAGTGTAGGTTTCCTATGAAAATGAAATACAATTCAGCTTCAAGTTAAACTATTTCAAAAAGTGACCTGATTTTAAAGTGTTTTTAGCTTTTGTTGTTTAATACATTTGGCACCATCAAGTGGTAAAACAGTGGACAGCTCATTCATACCAGTCCTGGTAGTAAAAAAAGGAACAATTGTCTGGTTGTGTATTAGAAAGAAGCCTAAAGAAACCTTTGAATACATTTTACCAAGGTAAATTGGAAAAGTTTCTGCATTTTTCTCATGAAAAGTATTGGATTTAAATGTTTTTGTTTACAGCAAATCTAACTTGGATCAATTATTGTTTCAGCCTGAATATATCATGATAATCAGTGTTAGTATTTTTTCAATCTAAAGTACCAAAATTGAGTTCATTTACATGTGATCAACATAGAATTAATGTTCATTTTAGGATAAAAGCTGGTATAAACTTTTCTTCCTGGTGATGTCTAAAAATGTTAGTTTTATAAAATGGGAGCACAACTAGTAACCTGCACTGTTACAAGGCTTGCTCAGCATTTCCTTGCTGATGATTGAATAGGCTTGAATGGGGCCAGCCAGTGGTAAAGGCAGACTGCAAATAAAATGAGTAGAAATTAAATACAGAATTTAAAAGAGCACAATTAATTTGGTTCTAAAAAAATGACAACAAAAAATCCTTAGCTAGGCTAAATGCAATTCTGCAATCTGAAGAAGTTTTAAATTATGCAGTAATCATGCATCATTTCAATTAGTACCAGCCTCAGTACAGGTAACACTTAATATATGCACAACTTCATTAAAGAAATAATAGATCTACCTGTGGGGTACAATGATCTGTAATTTTCCTGGTTGATTTTTACATAAATGTTTGTAATTTTGTCAGTGTGAGCATATCAAATAAAGGTAAAAAAAACCCCCTTTTTCCTCTAGAAGAAAACTAAACAAAACTAAAACAAAACAGCAGTATCAACAAAAAAAAGAAACCTAAAACCTGCTCCCATTAAAATAACCTTTTTCATTACTTAAAAATTTATTTTAGTGAGAAGCATACTCTAGTGGATGAGATCACACAACTGAAGAGAAAGAAAAGACAGACAGATGAGCTGATCTCTGAGAAGGAAACACAGATTAATTTGTGCCAGGCAGGAATTACAAAGGCAGCAAACCAACCTGAATAAAAGTGAACAGGAAATCCTTATGTTACAATCAAAGGTATTTTTCCTGATATCACTGAATTTGGATTGTCTCCTATGTTTATCTGAGGAGAAATATCTGATGCAGAAGATATTTCTCCATTTTGCTATGGATACAGAAGATAGAATCCAACTTATCCAAAATTATTAATGTTACAGTTTAAATTCCTTTCTTTTAATCTATGCTTCAGTCTCATAAGCATAATACTTTAGTAACAGGTGAAAAATTGAAAATCAGGGTGCTCAGCATACTCCTGGTTACAAAGGCAGAGAAATATGTGCTACTTAATAAAATGCCACTCCTTATTGGTTAATCAAGACCAAAATACATAAGGGTGCCTGTGTTAAAGTATCAAAGATAAAAAGAGAGGCATTTATCAGGGTATCCTGGAACAAGAGTCGAGAGATACACTGGATTTTATGAAGCCTACAACAATTCTTTTGTGTATTTGCCTTATATAGGCCTCAGGTACTCATAATAAGAAGGTGATTGATAGCAGCAGTCTGCTGTCATCCTCCAAAACCCAGCACTTAGCAGGGAAGAGGAGGAGTTGCTGCAGGCTTTGTTGTCAGGGAAGACGATCTGGGGAATGGCAGCACAGCCAGTGCTCTGACGGCAGCAGTATCTCAGCTCCACCCAAACGCCAGCCGGCTCTAAAACGGGAGCCATGTATGCCCACGTTGACACAGCACTGAAAGCAAGCCAACGTACTTTGCCTCCAGCTCAGCTTTTTGGCTCGGGCTCAGTGCATTGCTGGCTCGTGTCCCTCTGAGCTGGAGAACAGGCAGGCTGCCCTGAAAAATGCCTCCGAAAGCATTTGTAGGCATATTCTGAGTAACGGAGTATTTCATTTCACACCTTAGAGAGGAGTGTGCTCCGTAGATTACACATCCTTTAGCTTGATCCTCATGTCATCTTGACTATCCCTGAATTTAGAATTTGCAAACCAAAAGAGCATGCAGAGATGTCATTTCATCACATGGATAAAACCATGGTTTACAAGTGGAACTTGCCTTAAAAAAACACTGTAAAAGCACACAGACGTGTCAAAAAAAAAAAAAAAGAATATACAGTCTGTAATTAAATTGTATTTACAAATTAGGTAAAAAAATGAGGAACTATTTGAGATTGCTGTGTTTCTGACCACTCTTTATTAAACAAAAGATAAAATATGTGGCAGATTTTCAATTAGAAAGCTATCTCTTATCCTAAGAGTAGTGGCATCTCAGATTAGTGATATGATTTACAGGTAAACTATCAGTTAAGCAACATTTGAATCCTCATGCTGATGATGTTTTGCTTCCTTGTATGTATATCATTACCAAGCTAAAACAAAGAACAACAAACAGCTATAAAGCAGCCACTTTCTAAAAGGAGGAGGTTCTGAAATTGCAAATGGCTGTGCCTGCCATGGAGGTGGAAATATTTTTAAAATAGTAATGGCACAAGAGTAGATAATGTGCAATACCGAGTGATTTGGATTATGGTAGTTGGGATTTTGAAGTTACAGGACTCAGATGCATTTTATTTTTGGGCATAAGTTCTGTTCTTAGGGCAGTTGAAGATACTCTACCTGGGTTCTCTGAATACACTCTGCCCATTGTGTTGGATTGCTGAGGTTTCTTCCTTATTGACTTTTTTTAAAGAGAAAAATAATGAAACTTTAATCTGGTAGTTGCTGATTCTATGATTGATTCTGAAGAGGCATCCTTTCTACTGTGAAGCCCTTTTAAAGAAATCTTAGGGGATTTTTTCCTCTTTTGTAGAAGAATCCATCTCAAGTGTTTTGCACAAAATGGCAATTTTTTAAAAAATCTATCAGTGAAATGTGATTCATATTTTTGCATCATGATGCTAAATGAATACTCATGTAAGAACACGAAATAGAATACATATATAATCTTCTTCCTGCTGGTGAAAGCTATTTGTTAAAAAGTTACAATTTTCTTTTGGTGATATAAGTAATAAATAGGAAGGAATGTTGTCAGGTGGGCTCAGTCACCCCCAGTCACACAGCAGGATGCACTTCCACTTCAGTCTGGAGATGTAGGATTTAAGTCCCAGAAATGGGCATTTACATCCAGCAATGCAGCAATAATTCCGTGTTCTAGACCTTCCATCAATATCAACAGCACTTCAAAGAAGGATCTCCTTTAAGAAGTTTAATTAAATGCTTGTTATGGGTTAGATTTCTTTTGGTGAAATTTTGCTGGCAAAAATTGGAAGGGAAAAGGTAACCTACCAAGCTGAGAGCAGAATTTCTCAGTGGGGATGGGGTGGAAGACTCCACTGTTTTCAGCTTTGAGATTCAGTGGCCCCTGATCTTTGGGTGGCAGGGAGATTTCTTAATCTAGGATGGCTATGCAGGGAAGGGGGGACTACTCCAATGAGTGCCGAAGACAGGAGGGCTGGAGTATGCCTTCCTTTTCTCTACCCTCACTCTGGACAATAAAAA
>VXBA01004360.1:215474-291121 GCA_013399895.1 Serilophus lunatus | reverse complement strand
CGTGGCTTGACTCAGCCCACCTCCATCGGCATTGGAGCCACACGAGCACAACTACAGGTTGAAAGCTTCCCCAAATAACATCCCGGGTTGGGGGGGGGAGAACCTTTCACTGTGTTGTTGTTTTTTTCAGAGATTCCAGAAGAAAGAGAAAGTGGTTCTTCCTTTCCACTGCCTCTCTGTGGCCAGTTTGGCTGGCCTTTGAAAGCAGTTCCCTTATTCCTTTTTTCTTGGTTTTCCTTTTTGTGGTTTTGCTGGGTGCTTGTTTTTTTGTGTTGAGTCTGGGGTTCCCTAAACTGTGTTTTCTTTGAGCTCCAGACAAATAAAGTGTTTCGCTGTTGTCACATTCTGTCATTCTTCTCGTCATTACTAAGAGTGCCCCCTAGTTAATATTGTGGTGCTTAAACCACCACAAAAGGCTGTGGGTGACCAGTCCAGGGCTCTCTGGTTTTGGGGAGGAACCCCTGGGAGAGGGCACCAGTGCTGCCCCACTGGTGCTGTTTCTCCTCACTCCCTCTTGCCTGGGCAAACAGTGGTCATGACTGTTGCCCTGATGTCTCTGCCTTGCCTGGCCCAGCTCCCGTGTCCAGGTGGGCTCTGCAGCAACCCCAGAGAGGGTGAGAGAACTCTGCCTGCACTGCTGGGAGCCAGCCTGTCTGTCCCTCCCCATCTTCACTATTCCTGTATTGGACAAGTGACTCTTGCCTGTCTCAGCAACAAACCCAGGGAAATCCCGCGTGTGTGACGAGCCCACAGGACCTGCCTGTTTTCCCCACAGCTGTGACCACACTGAGGAGAAATACACGGGGTGTGGTGGAGTGGGTAGAGTTTGTTGGGGTGATATTTCTTGTTACTGTTTTGCCACTGGTTTGCTTTTTTATTATTTTATATATATATATATAAGTAAAGAATTGTTGCTTCTTTTTTCCACATTTTGACTGAAAGCCTCTTGATTCGAAGGATATAGTAAAGTGGAGAAGGAGTTTTCTTCCACTCCAGGAAGGTTCCCAACTTCCCTGGCAGATATTTTCTTAACCTTAGGCAATACTTCTCAGGAATAGGTCGTGTACCAGCTCCCCAATACATAGATGAGTGTTTTCTAAACCAATAAAGAAATCCAATTCTGAGCTACACATGAAAAATAAATTCTATCCTTGTTTTCAGGATGACTTCTTAACTTTTGGATATAAAGAAAATATCTACAAAGATAAAGAAACTGCTTCAGTTCTGCTGACCTAAAACTAAATCGCATTGAATCTATCATGATTATTTTATCTGTATCAGAGATTGATTTTGACCTATTAAAAACGTAGTTGTCATAATATAGATTCACCAAGTTAACTTTCTTAATATAGCATCATTTTCTAGTCTTTGCCAAAACTGAAAGATTATCTTACAGCAGGATTGGCACGTAGCTAGATAAATGGGCAGAGTTGGATTGAAAACTGACTGAACGACTGGGTTCAAAGAGATGAGGCTGACAGCATGAAGCATAGCGGGAGGCCACTTGTTAGCAGTGCACTGGGCTGTGTGAGGCAGAGCGGTGCCAGCAGGCCAGAGTTGGTCATTCCCTCTGCTCAACACTGGTGAGGTCATGCTTGGCGTGCTGGATCCAGTTAACATGGACATATCAGAGCAAGTCCAGCAATGGACCATGAAGATTATCAATAGATTGCTTTTTGAGAAAAGGCTGAGAAGGCTGGGACTGTTTCGTTTGGAGGATCAGGAAGGATCTTTTCACTGAATATAAATACTTGATGCTTCCAGTATCCCTGAAGCAGCCTCTGGACTTTGTGTTATGCTGTGGGACACAGGTAATGCTGTCCGCAAAAAATAGAAAACCTGAACAAAATTATACCAAAGGACATGTACATGACTGCAACACAGAGGAGCTCCAAAAGGATTCCAAAAATGGGCCACTGAACCACAAGGACCAGCTGATGGGCCTCTCAGTCAGAAATTACACTTTTAGGTTTCACAGAGTGGCTAAGGAAGTGACCTCCCTCTGCCCACAGCCATGGGGGAACTTAGAGCTGAGTTTATTACAGGTGCAGGCTGGGGTGATGTGTGTTTCCTTTTCCTCAGGGTAATGTCTTTATACAAAGTTTTCATCTGCATGAGTTAAATTGATTATTTGTGTGGTTTAATCCAGTGTTCAATTTCTGTTGTGTGTAGTAGCAATGTGTTAGTAGTCATGTTCATGCACTACCTCTGAAGGGAAGCTGTTTACTATGCTCTTGAAGAGGTGGAAAGCTTTGGGGGTATAAAACCACTTTTTGAGGCTGCTGAAAAGATCTGTTACTGATCTGAACAAAAGCCTAGCTGCAACCTGACTTACAAGCAAGGATACTTATATGGTAGGTGGTTGTAGCAGGGATGGATGCACAATGTCAGGTAGACCTTGTGAACATGCAACAGTTCTTGAAACACAACGTGGCACTAAGTACCTCTTAAAAGGGGCTCAATCTGCAGACATTTAGCCCGCACCTAGCTGCACAAAGCAAGATTCAGTTTCCTGGAAAATAGGGGCTACCTTGTCACTTCATATAGCAAGGAGTCTCACCTGGCCTGCTGCTGCTACTCCAGAGCAGCACAGGCTTCACATTGGGGTTGTGCTGCCCCTCTGCTCTTTTAAGGTATCTCAGACTCCCCAGAGCAGCACAGGCTTCATGTAAGGGCTCTGCTGCACCTCTCTGCTCTATTGAGGAATCTCAGACTCCCCAGGAACTCCCAGATAATATTGGATGTTTGTCTGCAGGTAACTGAGTACTTTCTGTATGGAATAAGTCAAGTACTTAAAGTTAAATGTTTAGTAGTATTTTAGAAGTCCTGAGCTATCATGTCTGTCCCAATATGACACTTCACAGATCTCCCACAGATCTTCAGTGAGATATGCCAGCTCGTGTGGGTATCTCGGGTCTTTTGGGACACCTAAAATTGTATGTGTGTTGAAACATTTAATTGCCTTCCTACATTCAAGCAGCTAACTTTAGTCGTATGCCATCTGGTGTTGAAACATACCGTGAGGAAATTAACTCTGAGCTCTCACTGTTGCAGTTCATCTGAATGACTCTGGAGCTCTGTGTCAAGATGGCATGAACTCATACCTAGAAATGCTGGGTTTCTTTTTAATTTCAGCATGAGAGATGAGCCTCTACTCTTGACAAATAGAGTATTTAATCTCACAAGTTTTAAGAACGAGTGTTGAATTGTTTACCACTATACATATATATATATGTGTATATATTTTAGAAAGTTCTAAAAGCATAATGATAACACACATTTACACTGTGATATCCACAAACCCCTGGAAGTGTGTAAGCAGTTTGCTGAACATTCAGACACTAAGGCACTGGGACCAGGCAGCTTGTCCAGGATCACTTGAAATTACATGGGGGTGAGAGGTATCAGGTTTGGAGTTCTCCTCCACACTTCCTGCATTCTTCTTAGGAGCATGCTGATTTGGGATGTGTCTTATCACACACTTGAAAATGACTGTGATTGATCTCTTTGTGTTGTCCAGACTCTGTAAGTCTCCAGCATTTAGTCTTTTCACTATTTCAGATCTGATACCTATAGGCGTCAGCAACACACACCATTTTTATAGCTCTTCTGCTTGTATTTTGCACTTATGCATTCACGTTCACTCTCCATTCATATCAATATAAACATTTTTAATACAATTTTCCACAGCCCCGGAAGAATCCTGAGCTTACATTTTCTAGTAAATTGTAGGCTGATGAAATGGCAGTTATATTTTGAGTGCTAGGTTTTATTCTCAAAAGCGTTCCAAGTTTCTGGTGTTGTCCCTTAGTATTTCAGCAATATACTAGGACAAATTTCCCAGTTTCCTGGTCCAAAGTTCCAAATGAAGGTTACAATTCACTTACTTCTATGCAATCACTTCATGTATAAGTTCTTGTCCGATCCAACCCTCATATTTTCTCTCTACATATTTTATTGGAATGTGGTGAACTGTCTGATGTGCCTTCCCACTTGCTCATCCTCTGTTGTTAACCTCGCATTATTCCTTTTTATCCCAAACAAACTGAGAGAGAAGGAAAGAGATATTGTCCATTGATAGCGATGCCTTAGGGGTATGCCTTATATTTCTGGGGATCCACTTTAGGTAGGGACATAACAGGCAACAATAGAACAGTCAGAAATCCTTTGAATAACAGGGGGGAAAAAGTATTAATTACACTTCTCAATAATATTCTAAATGCTTTCTGTGATTTGTCGTAACACAGTATCATAATATTGTCCTGTTACATATTTACCAAAGACTCATGCAGTGGCTAAAGAACTTCATTATTGTAATAGCGATGTCAACAGAGATTAGGTACATAGTAATCAATGCTGGAGAACTGAAGTTTAGTTCCACTGATCCCAGTTACAAGAAAGTGAGGGTGTTTTTAAGGAAAATACAGCTCTAGAAGAATCAGGCAGACATTTTTAATTTATGTGAATAAGAATGAAACAATTTTCTGCACATGATTCCATCATGGCGCATGTTTCACACAAAATTAAGCATGAAAACCTTACTCTATAAAAACACGCAAGGTTTATATGTTCATTCTCACATTCAGCTGGAGAAAAAAACATTTCATGGTAAAAAAACACCAACAAAATAAACTACTTTATCATCAGATCATTAAGATAATTTGGAAAATAGTTTCAGAAGTATTAGAAAAACCATGAAAATCTACTGATAAAATGTAAATGTAAGATTTCAAAGTCAGATTAAACTTCTAAAGAACATCCTCTTTAGGCCTTTTTGTTGGTTAAAATTATCTTCTGCTGCAGGCCTGGCATGACATCCAGTTACAAGTACTACAACCCACGTGAAAGTAAAATAAATACAAGCTTTGACTGTATTCTATATAATTTTGCATGTTCCTAGTATATGCCATGCATCCTTATAGCTGTAAGAAAACTTAAGAATGTCTCCTAGACCAATATAAAAATCTTATTTTTGCAGAACCATCATCTCTAAATATAATCCTATGGATCAGATATATGGGTAAAGAAAAAATAAATGTCCCATGGTAGACATATCTATATGATAAAACTAAGGTAATGCTTCTTATATCCCTTATGTCTTCTGCCACAGCCCTGTCTTCTGCTACACATGATTATTTTACTGAGGATTCCAAGGAAGGGAAAGGAGAGAGGTTTCAGGAGCTGTTTCTTCTTGATATAAGAAAGAGTACAATAAGTAATTGTAGTGTGTAATTGTATGTATTTTATGTGTGTGTAATTGTACTCTTTACAATAAGAGTAATTAATCACTGGAACAATTTCTCTAGGAACATGGTAGATTCCTCATCAGAGTTCACTTTTATGAGCTTATATTTCAGGTAGACACACATTTTCTCTCATTCTAGCACCAGTAGGAAATGGAGTTAAAAGTATAACTTATCATTAAGAGGTCAGGTCTAGTGCATGTAATATTGTCCTCTGATAATATATTTTTATAATTTAGCTCAGTGTTATTTTTTATACTGTTTCCAAGATCTTTCTCATATTGTTCTGGTACCTTTTGACCATGGAGCCAGAACCCCGCTGCATGAAATTGCAGACTAAACTGAAGTCCCTGTCTGTAAAGCTTCCGATGCAAGCAGCATCTTCTCATTGCTGTACACTGTAGGAACTCTGACATTTCACACTTTGTATTTTAAAATTGCAACATTGTCTTAAATGTTAGGGGTACCTAGAATAAGAGATGAAAATCCAAAGAACTTACTAAAGGCTGAAGAAAAAAATGAAAAAAGACTGAATGTATTCTGTTTTAATTTTCAGTATTTCTTTCAAGTATTGGAATCCACAAGATGCTAAGAAATTAACATTTAGCAAATAACTCAATGAGATCTGAATGGAAGGAAATAAATAGGAATGTCTGGTCTGAACACATGACAGTGTGGTTTTCCAACCTTATAATGACACACAAAGACATACAGCACATCCTTGCCTTTCCATCTATAGAAAGCTTTAACCTGCCTGCTCCTGGAGATCTAACTTTGTGTCACAGGTAGAATGTTGTGCTCATAGCAGCTTGCCATTTTTCTTACAATGTGCATGTGTGCCGATGCCACAGTTCATCCTGCTAAACAACTGTTCAATTTCCACTGTATTTCACAGTTCTTAAACTGTTTGCACTTACGTGAATTATTCAGCACAGCTTTTCCCCAGTATTTTCCATGGAAATTTCGTAAGAGTTGAGGATACCTGGCATCATGCAGAATCCTGCCTTAATCCTTATCTGCAAAATGCACATTAGTTATTCCCTATAAGCAGGGAAACATCCACTGAAGTCTGACACGTGATTGATTGTTGTCATTCTTGTGTTAGAGGACAAAAACCAGTCAGTGCAATGCCATAAATGTAATACATTTATTTGATGGCTTTTACTGTTGTTTTGTGAAAATTGTGTAATCCAAAGTGTGCAGTAATACATAAATATTTCAAAAATAAAATAATTTGGCTTTTGTTTTATTCTGTCTGACCGCTTAAAAACCAAACAAAACCCAACTGTTTTTAATTTCAGCATGATGGGAGAGACAATGACCTTTCTCAGGAAACAACTAAGCTCATACAACTTGATTGAGCCCTTCCAAGACAGAAAACAAAGTCTGAATTATGTCAGTCTCTTCAGACAGAAAAGTGAAACAAAGTCTCTTAGAAGGAAAATTCGATGAGGAATCTCACCAAACAGAGATATATGTGGAACGATATGAAAATGCATCCTGATGTATTGTATTGTATTGTATTGTCAGCTACTTAACAATTAAATGACATCATTTCAATGGGGTATTCATTTTCTAAGGTGCATGTTAGAGGAGGGTGTTGTAAACGACTGGTTTCTTTTTACTGTCTAACATGCCATCAGAAGAACATATTACTGTGGAACTTGTAAGGGGGTTTTTTCCCTATTTGTGGATCCTCTTAAATGTGGAACTAGTACCGTTGTTTGCCAATATTTGTTAGGCAAAACGCTGCTTGGATTTTCTTTATAGTAGAGTGCATTTCTGGAAAAAGAAGTAATGTATCTAAATGTAAAGGATAAATCAAATTCAGCATCTAAACATCTGGTAAAATTTTCTGTTGTTCAGTAACTTGAACAACTCATGCCACTGTGAGATCTGCTTCTACATAAACAGTGCTGTTAATATTGATATAGCCCTGTAAGTAAATTGGGACCCAGTTTTCATCATGCTTCATAAGAACTGCTTAGGCTGCTTTAAAAAACCCTCCACATATTTGCAGAAAAGTACATTTTCTAATTACATTGATAGTTTCACATGTTGAGAAATTTCTCAGCTGTTTCATACATTTCTGGCTGGACCTGGTTTTGGTTTTTTTCATGCAGAAGTTGATAGCATTTCTGAGCTCAAATCTTGTCAGAGTAGGATGTCTCTGCATTTGAAATTACATGAGTACAGGAATTCATTCTTCTGACAACCTCTGTTCTGCTTTTGTAAGTGGTAAATTCCAACACAAAGAGATGTCAAATCACAATGAAGAGAGGCTTGCCTAGGAAAAAATAATGATAAATCATGCCTTACAGTAATTTAAATTCAAACCCAACAGCATGCATTTATTAAAGCAAAATCTCATTAGATGTATACAAATTAAAGCTGCCTTGGCCTTAATTTTCTATTTTTTTTATAAAAGCAAATTTGAGAAATAAGTAGATATGATGCTTTGCTATGTTCTACAATATTTTAATGAAAAAAACCCATTATTTTCTAGCCATGAGTGTTCTTTTTTCGTTAACAAAACAGCATAATCCTTTTCTTTCGGATTTGCTTTTCTTGAATTAAAGTAATATCTGTTTGTATAATTCCATAGACAAAGTTTCAAAGTTTCCTTCATCTCCATTTACTCTCTTTCTTTGTTATTTTTATTATTATAGGCCTTGAGAAGCTACGTGTCCTCAGACTGGAGACATTCAGTAGTACCATGTTCTCACATCATATGTGGTGTTGAACTGGTAAATGCACTGACGATAAGCCATAGTGAATGCAACATTTCTGAAGGAAGTATTCTGGATCCTTCTACGAGTGAAATTAACATGGATTGGTAACAAAGTGCAGAACTTATGTCAACATGAGCAAAACCTGCAAAAACTGCAGTGTGAGCTGTGCATCGTCACTTCAGCTTCCAGTAAATAGTAGGATACAACCTATGTGCTGTGAAAAAAATCACTTTTACTTAAACTGCTAAGTATATATGACAGCATAGGCTCTGCTAGTATTTCTTTGGATGTATTCCCATGCTCCTACCATTGGAGATAGTAGTACTTGACATCCACAGGTGCCCAGATAGGCTGAATACTGATTCACTTCAGGCCCCCGAGTACTTCACTGTGCTGCTGTTACACCAGGTTTGCTCGAGGAGGAAGCGTGTGCTGCCAGTGCCCTGGGGGCTGCTTGCTTCCCCTGGGGAGAAGCCCCAAGTGCCTTCCCTCAGCGGGGGGCAGCCGCGAGGGGACATTGCAAGGGTGGTGGCGAAGAGCATCTGTGCAGCTGGGGGAACTGGGTGCTGAGCCGGGGCCAGCTTTGGAGCTGAAGGTTTGGCCGACGATGGGGGCGCGGGCTGCGGGAGAGGGATGCCGGCAGAAGGCTCGTCCTAGGAGTGGCCCAGAGTGACGGGGCGGCNAGCGGCAGCGGCGGCAGCGGGGCCCCGGCTGTCAGCGCCGCCGGAGCCGGGGGTCCGCGGGGCGGTAGCGCACGGACGGCAGAGCCCCCCGCTCTGCCATGGAGCCGCAAGCACGGGGTGAGTCTCATCTGGACAGAGCCCTCCGGAGCCGCGCGGGGCTCCCGTTTCGGGAAGGGCCGAGCCCGCGCGGAGGCAGTGGGAGTTCGGGATGGGGGGGATGCCCGGGGCGGGGGAGAGCCCGAGGGGGAGCCGCGGCACGGGGCACGGGCGGCGAGAGGAGCGTGGGAAGCCGTGCCCTGGGAGGCTCCCCGGCACCGCACCGACCCTGCCGGCCTCCGGCTCTGCCGGGGAGCGCGGCCCGGCCCGCGGAGCGTCCTCGTCCTGCGCCCCCTCCTCCATCCCGACCCGGGCTCCCGTTGGCTTTCCTTATGGTTGGGATGGTGGCGGCCGCTTTCTCCTCCTGCTACCTTTTTTGTCTTTTTTTTCACGGTCAGGTAGCTGGCTGACAACTCTGCGTTAAGTTCGTCCCGTAACAGTCTGGGGGCTTTGTGGGTTGTTTAAGGCAGCTTTGTGTGTCTTGCCGTGTCGCCGGCTGTCCGTCCCCCCCTCGGGAAGCCGACCCGCGGTCAGGCTCCAGCCGCTGCCTCCCAGGGGCGGTCGGGACGGTGAGAGCCCGAGGCGGAATCGTCCCTCTCATCTTGGGAGGCTTTCGGCGGGCAGGATGCGCCTCCCGCAGCAGGGACTGGGACTGGGCTTCCAGGAGAGCTCTGAATCCACCGAGAGCTGCTTAAAATTCGATAACGCTAAAATATTTCTGCAGTTTTGCAATCAGGGCATTCATTCATTTGAAGTGAGTGTTTTCTATTGCAACAGTTAGGACTAAGTTAGCTATTCATACCTCTCTCTGGATAAAGTTAATTGGCCTCCAAAGAGGAGAAGAAACTTTTCATGCGTGTTATAAGGGTTGTTTGGGTCAACCTAAAAACCTATTTAGCATACACAGGTCTTCTCACCGTTATAGCCTTGCTTCTGTTTTCTAAAAAACCTCTAGGCTTTTGCCACACATGTCAATAAGTCACAGTACTAAGCAAGTGGCACAAATATTTCTGCAAAAGCAAAGTGTTTAGAAAACATTTTATGTCATCTATGTAACAGGAGAATGAAATAAGTGGGAGACGTGTTCATTGAAACTAACTGAAAAAATAGGCTTCCAGAAAAAATTGCATTAAACAGATACACTTTAAAGAGGAAAATGTTGGTTGCAAATATGGTTGTACATAAAGAAATACAGTGGGAGATTTGAGTTCATGACACTGTTGAAGGAGAAAGCCTCTCCAGCAAGTGTGTTGTGTGCTGTCCTAATGGCTGAAGCTGCATGGCAAAATAAACAGAGCTTTAGCTCAGTTCATGGAGGTTTTAAAAGTCAGTATTAAGATTATAGCATAAGACTCTTATTTAAACTAAACTTCTGAATAAATTTGTATAGCTACTATGGTGGGAGCTCCTGTTCTTTAAGCACGAACTTCACATGACAAAGAATTTGATCATTTCATAGAACGGATGGAAAATGTATTAGATTCTAATTAGCTAGATAGTGGTATATGTACATGTGATTTTTTTGCCTTCTCTGACTAGTAAGATGAGTAAATAGGTTCTTAATGCATGTTGGAAGTTCAGGTCAATAAATGTGTTTTGCTAGCGTATACTTGGGTCAGCAATTCTGTTACTTTCACAAGTCTTGATTTCTTCTCTGTAAGTATCTGCAGGCTAGTGAGACTATAAAATCATTTTGAATTGCTTAATTTTACATATAGTGAAGTCTTAATTCTGTTCCTCACTTGTGTGTTTTATTTCTACAGTTTCTCAGAACAGCCTCCTGTTGCTAAAAAGAAAAATAAAATGTTGCTTTGATAAACTAGTAGTACAAGCTAAGATTTTTGTGCTAGACACTGGCATGCCAGCAAACCTTTGTTCTAAAATAACCCCCTTTCCTTCTAGACTTAAGTCAGTGCATGCTACTGCAGTTAGGGAGCCTTGCTGGCAAAAAGAATTTAACCTGTATGTGTCTAAGGCTGTCAAATTCAATTAAGTACATCTAAGCACTGGCCAGATATCTGGATTTTTCAATCCCACTATGCAATTTGCAGAGCATAGTTGTAGGGGTTTACTAACAAAACAGTAGCAATTTGCATGGAAAAATGTTCCACTTCAAATATCTGCTTAAGCAGCAGGACAAGCTTGTATACATTTGAATGAGTTCATGAAGTGCCTCTAAAAAACTTTCAGATGCCCACAGAGAAATTGAACATGAATGGTTTGTTCCAATATGCTCTGCTAGGGGATTGCACTCCAGCTGAAAAGGCAAAGTAAAACCTCTGCATTTAAAAGTGCTGTTGAATTTCTCATGTTTGACACTTTAAAGATTTTCTTCAAGAGGACTTTTTTACAGAATTGTTGTTTGTGCCATTTTATATTGTCCTTAAGGAAAGCTATGCCTGAGTAGAGCAATTTCATATTCAAGAAATATGCACATGCAAGTGTAAAATGTAGATTTTTTTTCAGAGTGGAAAAATAATTTTTGTCAGTGTTTTTACATAGCAGCATGAGTCAACTTTATAAATCTTAATGCAACTGTGGAGAAAAGTATTACATGTAACTGTATCAAGGTTCTGGGTAGAGGTCACAGCTAAACATCAGGAGTTCTTGTGGTTCAGAAAAGTTAAAAGTTCTGATACTTTAAAGCTGTAGAGTGAATTCATTGACTGAATTTGAATTACTGTTATCTTTGAACATATTGAATATGTCTTGCAGCATTCATGTGAATGAACTAGATGAGACAGTCAACCAGACAGAGAGTAATAGTAACTAATATTAAAATAATTTTCTAAAAAAGCCCCATATGTTCCATGTAAACAAATCCATGTGGAATAAAAATAATAAATTGTAGTTTATGTACAATGTATCTTTAAGTCTCTGTGTTCTTTTCTCTTTAATTACTGCTTCATCTTAATAGTCCCAGAACTTGCTGATCCAGGAACATGCCAGCTATACTTATGCTAGGTGCTAAAAATTCCATAAGAGCATATTTGTTTTCCTTCCGATGGCTGTCAGTCATTTTTTGTGTGAAAAGTTTGGAAGTCTGAAAAGCAGCGTTTCTCTCTGATAGAGTGGAAAATCAGAACTGTGTATTTGCTTCTCATCATACTCATTCTCTTCCAGGTCCAGAATAACTAACCATCCTGCCCAGTCAGTCTGGTCAGTCCTGCTTTCTAGTTTAAAACTGTGAATGTCCTGTAATAATGACAGTACCACAGATGTCTGAATTGATCTCTCATTTGAGAATCCCATGTGACTTTTTAACACTGGACCTTTGCTCGTAACACATTTCTCTCCTTTTGTAACCATTCTCCCTTCTTTTGGTATTGATATAATTGTTCCTTCTTTCTCTGTCATATCCTTTTCTTAACTCTTGCCCTCATGAAGCCTTGGTGTGCAGCTTTCTGCTTCCTTTTACCTACCCAAATAGCTTAACCAGCTTCTTGCACTTCAGATGTCCAAAAATGTTTTTGAGGCATGTCCTGTCCTAGCGCTTCTTACAGTTTTTCTTGACAGATGTTCTGCATCCCCAGCTAGTTGTGCATTGTAGCTTGCTGTGGTTGTGCATGCACCCGTTGGGTATTGTAGTGAGAGCTGTGGTTAGTTCAGATGTTAGATGACTCTTCCTCAAGGCCTGCATCTCCTAGGCCTGCAGCACTTCACTTGTTCCCTCTGTTGTGTGCAGCTGACATGCTCCTTCTGTGATCCTCAAGCCAGCTGTATCTGGCATGTGAGGTTACATGGCAGAGGCAGCACCTTGGCATGTGCCATTTAACTGGGGCTTATGATCAGAGGAATATAAGTCACAGCATTAGTCCGGTGATCTTCTTTCTCACTGCCACAGTGGCACCTACCACCTCACAGTCAGGTGGTCTGCGGTCTCCATGATGGGAGGCAGTGATGAAGATGTCTTGTGTTCCTTGTGATATGGTGTACAAACGGCAAAATGGCATCTGCAGCTTGGTCATCATTCTCTCTCTCTTTCTCCTTGCTAGCTACTCCTGTGGTTAATAGTGCAGATAGGAATCTGGACAGACAGTCAACATCACAGAGGGAAGGTGAGGGTAAGAAATGCACGGTTATGTTACCTCACTGCAGCAGCAGTGCTGTGGCGGTTGCATCAAAGCAGTGTCCTGCTGGAGAGGGCAACCTCTCCCCTAGCCTCATGTTTGAGGTTGGTGGCTTTCCCAAGGAGCGCTGACTCTTTTGTTCTGTGTTCACCTTTCCCCTAAGGACAGGGTAAAACTAATCCTTTGAAGCTGATTTTGTGTAACTGTTTCATGACAAAAAAGTGCCTGGTTGCATGTGGTATTTGAGGCATCAGGGTTCACTCTAGTTATCAAGAGCTTTCTGTTGTTTCTGTACTACCTTCTACCATTGCCCTGCTATGGGAAGCAGGAGGGAAGACTTCACGGAGGGTCAGGAGGACACTGGAGTAGTTGAACCAGCCAGTGATAACTTGCTTATTTCACTGCATGGTAGAAGTTTCATCTGCTGTATTAATAAGAGCACATGAAGGGGAGGTCAAGTGAAAAAGGTAGGGTTGCAATTTTTAATAGTATTCTTAAATATTTAACAAGGGTGCACAAAGCTTAAAATAATTGCTCTTTCATGCTTTTTATACCACAAGAGGAGAAAATACAGGATGCGTGGAATAAGTTATTTGGTAGCGTATATCAGATTTTAAGCAAGTAAAAGTCTGAAATCAAATGTAGTGCTTCTTTTACTCTTTTAAACCTGTACAACTTTCAGCTTTATGACACTTGTCACAGGATGAAATTCAGTTGTCTGAGAACTGAGAAAATTTGAGTGGTTTCATGCTACACCTGAGAACTAAGAATAGAATACTGCTGGGATTTGAAAGATATGAGAGAGATACCTTCTCTAAATCTAAGGCCAGTCTTATGAGGTTTTGTAACTTTGCCAGTTTTGTAACCATGAAGATATAAAATGGAGAACATGCTAAAACAAACACATCAAACCCTAAACCGAGTTTTTTAAGCTTTTGCTCTTTTTTTTTTTTTTTTTTTTTTTTTTATCCTGTATACTCTTAGTTTTCACAGGACTGCTGATATGGGTCCTACTGTGAGGCAGCACAAGCAAAATCTAAGTCTCCTGTCAGTGTTCTAAAGTGCACTAGTGGAATGATGAGTTTCCTGATGTTGTCCTGACATGCCTTGCTGCATAGTATAGAAATGCGTGGAACTTTGAAATTGTTTTGCTTAGGCCATGTGCTGCTTGAAGGATGTGGCACAAGCTTGGCAGAAGATTGCAGAGGGGTTGAAGGAGGTTCTATGCAGCTGCATTTAGGAATTTATATACCATATAGTATCTTGCTTTAGCATAATCCTAGAATTTGAGTTTAGAAAGACTGTAGTCTGCCTTTGATTCAGAAAGTATTTTAAGGGTAAAACTAAATATTTCTTACTAGAAAACACCTCTTGGGGTAGTAGATAAATACGGTATGTGGGCAAGCTAGTTTTATCTGATTTTATTTGTATGTCACAGAAATTCACAGTTGCAATGCCAAATTTTGTATGTGTAGTATGCTGTACTTATATCACTGCTCTCTAAACTGGACCTTTTGGCTTCTGCATTCTCTAAACCCATCATGTATGAAAAATGGTGAGAGGGGACCGACAAATGTGTATTCTAGTATCAGATAAAATACTGACCTTCTCCCAAACCCTGGCCATACTTGTGTCATTCTGTAGGGGAGAGGTACTGTGTAGCAACAAGCACAGAAATTCCCCTAACCCAGGCATGGGGTAAAAATGAGTCACAAAGAATCATGGAGAATGCAAAGGGAATCTTCTTTATTGTGAATACAGCATTGTTTTTATAACTTATAATAGCTTACATTCTTCAACTGTCTATTCCTGCCAGATAACTACAACTCTAGCCATAGGCTCTTAAAGGTCAAGTGTTTAACCAATTACTCCAAGGGGCTGCTGTCCATGCACTCCGTCCTCCAATGGCATCTTTGGTCAACCCGTGTCCTAGAGGTGCCCAAATTTGGCCTTTTGGTTGCCTTTTTCCTTGTTGAAGATTTCGGTCCATACATGGGGCTTCCTTTCTGACTCTCTGTGACACATGTGCAGTGGCAATAATTTAAGTGTGCTCTGTAGTTCACCTTATGTATCTAGCCACAGTACTGTTGCTTAGCCATCTTTTTGATCCATGGATCAAAATCATAATAATTAACTAGGCTATCATCATTATACTTCTGCATCCATGGTGTGGTTGAGTATTGCAGGTGAACTGTAAAAGATGTATTTACCAACTGTTTGTATTGTACTTCAGCCGTAAATCTCTCTTTTCTTTCTCTTGTGCTTCTCTCATTTCCTTTTTCTTTCACTTTGTACAAAGAAATAGAATGGCATCAGCGAGGATCTTTTTGCAAATTTTCTTATCTGAAAGGGTAACACAAGCACAAGAATGCCACGTGTGTGAAGTGATTTTTCCTCAAGTGCAATTTTACTACGAAGATAAATGTCTTATATGGTCTTCCATTTTTCCTCTCTTGCTTGGCACATTTTACCTTTTTTGTACTTGTAGGTTTAAAATCTCTGGGTAATAGAAAGAGCTTCTAAAGGGCCGTTCTTGTTAATTATTTCTCGGTAAAATTTTTTAAACTTTTTGATCCTTGTTACTTTTTCCATTGAAAAATTATTGTGTTTATATTAGTGGCATGAAGTTAATGGCATGATAAAGTGAAGGATTGCTATTAGATCCCCAAGCAGACAAGAAAGATCCTACTGCAAATAGTTGTATAAAATACTAGGAATTTCTTTATTTTCTTCACATTGCCTGTCACGAAGTTTCCTTGAGTAAGCTGGCTGCTGAAAGGTATCTCGTGCTTGTTGCTAAAATTGCAGCCTTTTACAGCAACCAAATAAGAATAACACAGGAGTAAAATTTATGAAGACAGGTTTCTAGAAATAAGGAAAATTCATGGTTATGTGTGTATCCCATGGCCAGCTAGATACAGTATCTTCTCTCATTTAGCCTCTTGTCCAACTAACAGGCTTTTAGATGCTTAGGAGCTATGTAGTCATGAATCCACATCTTGAATAATTTTTACATCTTTGCATTTCTAATCACTGAAGGAGAATCCAGGGAGCTCAGGGAAGAAGATAGGGGGTATGAAGAACAGAAGGAGGTCTAATGCCTTATTTATTTCCAGAAATAGAAGGCAACATTATGCCTTGAGCAGCCAGTTCCTCCTGAAGCAAGGAGTGCTGTCAGGAAAAACGCTTACTTCTGCGGGGTTTTTTTGTTAGTGTTCTGGGGTTTGGTTTTCATAAAGTTGTCCTGCTGTCACCATTAACTTTAGTCTAAAAATATCCTTGCTGTCCACCAAGAACCTAGTCTGTAATGTGTTTTAACTTAATGAAAGTACTTGAAATGTGTAATGGAAAGCAGACACTTCAGTTTTGCTGTTCTGAAGGCAAAATTAGACTTATAATGTTTTTTGTTACTAAAAGTACTTTAGATTCTTTTATCTTGCAACTTCTTTTTCAAACACAAAAGTTTAGCATTTAGTGTAGCTAAACTAAACAGGAGCTACAGCTCTAGTGGTGCTTTAGGCAGAGAGAGATATAAAGTTGCACTCTGAAAATGTTTTTGATACTGATGCGAGCGTGAAGTGCCTATAGATACAGTGTTGGTTTTCCCAGTAAAAAGTGTTTGCACAACATTTTTACATAGCAGGCAGTTCAGTGCTTTCTCGCTGAAAGGGCTACTTTTATTTGTTGATCAGTGAAGTTGTTAGGACCGGATGCTGCCCAAGCTATTTCTTCCTCTGTTGTGAGCCATTCTTTCTGTTATTTTCTTGCCATTTATACAGTCTGATTTCTGCCTGAGTTTTGCCTTAACTTGTGAAACACCTTCCTCTTTAGCTATCTAAATACATAGGTTTTCTGTCTTTAGCACCTCTGTCACACATTTAGGCAATTATTAAATACAACTTAATAATTAAAATTACTAACTTATAAATTGTAAGTGAAGTATGGAAAGAATTTAGAACAGTGTATGGTATGAATTTAAAAGGCTGTATGATTTATATTCTGCAAATATATATAGATGGTAGCTGAAGGGAGCTGGTGCTGTTTGTTCAGTCTTCTCTTTTCAGCAATTTCCTCACCAGGGAGTTGCCTTGCCACCTGGGTGGGACTAAGATGGTGCAATTTTGCAGTTATGAAAAGGTTGCTTATAACCCTCTTAAAGTTTTAAAACACTTTTGCATGGTTTCCTTGGAATAACTGTTTTCATTGTGCTTTATGTGGATTTAGTGGTAACTTGTCAAGCTAATGTTGGCTTAAGCATTTTAGGTGCTTACCTAATTCCTCTATGTTTCTCACTTGAATTAAAATGTTCTTAACTGCACTGAGTAGATCACAGGTCATGCTAAGAAATGCTGACACATTTTTAGAGGATAATATGGAGCAAGTGTGTATATTTAGAATGTCTTCTGAAGTCCTCAGATATTTTCTGTGCTGGGCTGGTGCATGCTAAATTTTCATTAAAAAGTTATCAGAGAGAGTTGTATTTAAACACATCCAGATTCCCTTAGAGATAAGTAAAATGTAGGTACATTACAGAGTGAGAGAGGCAATTATGCCAGGAACAGAAGATTATCTTCTGCTCAAAGTATTTTAGGTAGATGGCAGCTATTAACTTATTGTGGGAGGAAGGAATCAAAGTCATAATCACAAAGAATGATGTTTGTCATGTAATTAAAATATCTAACCAGCTGTACACTATTATGTGCGTATGAAGAACGAATGAAACCCTGTAGTCTTGCAAGAGTAAATCCTTCAGTCATGTGGTAGGCCAGCTTTGGTAGCAAAGATGATGGTGAAGAAGGAACAATTACTTGAATAGCCTTACTGAAATAAAAAAAAAGGCTGCTGAATAGTGTCATTCATATAAACTGAATCACAATGCAGACTTGAAGAATTACATAGGATCTTTGCAGAGCTAAATAACAGATATTGTCAGAAAACTGGAAGTCAGAGACCACAGGCAAAATATGTGTTCTCTTTATTTTAAATTGCTTTAAATACAGAACTCATTAGTTATGAGCAATATATCCTGAAGCCTGGAGTAAGCACAAGAAACAAAGAAGAGTATGTAATGATAATAACTTTTACCCATTTGGAAGAGGTTTAAGGATGGGAACCAGGTTTACACCTAGTTGTGCCAAGTACTGCACAGAAATATGGACTATGAACAACATGTCCTGAAAAGGGAATGGAAGTATTCTCCAGTCTCTCTCTAGTTACATGCTGCATATGGGAGTCAAAGATGGAGAAGGATAAGAAGAAAGTAAGATTTTAACAATTACATTAAATAAGGATAAAGATGTGAATGGAATTATTAGCAGGGATACAAGCATTGGAATATTGGTTTATTTCAAAAAAGTACGTTTTGTTACGTCCATCCTTCAACAACTTCCTCAGAAAAATCTTCTTACTTAAAATAGTGGAAGAGTGAAAAGAAGACAAGGACTGTCTTGCACTCTCTATTCTAGACCTTCTTTAAGGTACTGAAGTTAAAATAAGCATGATTTCACACTCAGCTGTAAAGACAGGTTAGAGTTTTGAATGGTGTTCTTGCCACTGGGTATGGTCTAATACAGCCTCAAGGTGTAGCAACTCATGTCTTGTGCTTAGCTATTACCTATTGGCCTGCCATTACCTATGCCCAAAGTAGCTGTTAGAGAAGCTGTCCATCTTTGGTTCAGGGATCACCTTCCCAGTGATCTTCAAGGATAAAAAATGCTCACTCTGCCTGTGACAACTGCCATTTTCTGTTGGTGTGTTTGAGGGCAATTCAGGAACCTCAAATATTGAAATTGTATGATATGGCTGGAAGGGCCAGAACCCTAAACCCCAGATGCCTCCATTTACAATCTCACTAAGCAAACACTTCTTTGTAATGGCATTCAACAAAACACTGAGTTGGCAAAGCCACAAAGTTAATGATGCCAGAAACTCTGAAGACCTTAAAATGGAGTTTAACATTAGGAGCAGAATAGTAAGAGCTTCATTTCACAGCTCAGGGTGCTGGCAAAAATCCTGTGACAAAAACAAATGAAACTTGGAGTTGGGCAGGCCCGGATAGATGGTGCTATTCCAACAGAGGATTGTTTTGTTTGGTATGTGTGCAGAGAATTAGTGTCACTCCAACTCCATATTCCAGGTTTATCACAGTAACCCACGTGCATCAAGACTGCCTGGCTGTAAGGCAGTGTATTCGCAGGAAGCGAGGTGATGCACAAGCTGTTTTTCAATATATTTGGGGTATTTGCTAGGGCCTGTGCAAAAGAATACACAGGCATTTTTTCCTGGTAAAATGGACTGTTTTCAAGTAATATTGGTATAAATGAGCTTTAATTTTATTGGTTTTAAATAGGAATACAATTGCGTTGGAGATAGAGGCATCCATGAGTAGGTCAAGTTTATTTAGGGAAGTCTAGGGGGAAGTCTATACTGTCAGATGACTTCCCATTAGGAAAGCAAAAGTGCACTGGTGCCAAGTAGTTAGTTTTTCATTATGAAGGATTGAGTGATGAAGCAGGTGGTTAAAAAATGGGATGGTGGAAGAGAAGTGGACAAACACAAGACATGCCTGCTCTGAGGAGTGTACTGATTCACTCACTGCCTCTTGCTGATGGCCGTGAGCTTTTACATAATCTAACATAAAAAAAGTCCTGGGAAAAGGAACTGTGCCTTTCTCCCAACTCACCGAGTGATTTCAGCTCTGGGGCTCTCAATTTAGGAAGGACTTGGAGGGCCATGGAGAAACTAAGAGAGCTGGAGCACCTCTCCTGTGAAGACAGGTTGAGGCAGTTTGGATTGTTCAGCCTGGAGAGGAGAAAGCTCCAGGGACACCTTCTAGCACTTTCCAGTACCTAAAGGGGAAACTGCAAGAGAGCTGGAGAGGGGCTTATTACAAGGGTATGCAGTGACAGGACAAGGGGGAATGGCCTTAAACTGAAAGATGGTAAATTTAGATTAGAAATTAAGTAGAAATGGTTTTCTGTGAGGGTGGTGAGACACTGTAGCAAGTTGCCCAGAGAAGCTGTGGATGTCCTATCCCTGGAAACGTTCAAGGCTAGGTTGGATGGGGCTTTGAGCAGTCTGGTCTAGTGGGCGGTGTCCCTGCATATGACAGAGGAGTTGGAACTAGATGATCTTTAAGATCTCTTCCAAACCAAGCCACTCTATGATTTATTGTTTATAATGTATAATTATGCTGCTTATAAAGCTAAGTGATGGATCATGGACATTTTGTGCCAAACAGTGTGCAAAAAAAGCAGTCCTTGTCCTTTAAAACTGTGATCTTTACTTTTGCAATGTGAGAGATTGAGCAGACACAGGGGAAAGATAATTTGTCCTTTCTTTCTCAGTATTCCTAAATGTGTACCTTAGTATATGTAACAATGCCAAGACATTTAATCTGTATTAAAGCAATGAGAGTAATAATTTTTACCTTGAAAAGAGTAAAGAATCTGTCATGTACCGAGTTATATTTGTTTCCTGTGTATTTTTCCTAGTACATTTACAGGACCAAAAGTGACACAGCTGCCTTACATGTTGAGATAGCTGAATGGGGGTGTGGAGACGGCAAACAACCTGCTGGATGCAGCAAGATTTTGCTCATTTTTAGATTGGAATTTTAAAGATCTTGTTAGTTATATGTTGTTTGATCTAAAGGATGCAAATTATAGCTATTCAAAGAATTTAATTTTTAATTAAAAATATAACTTTATCACTTTCAGTACGGATGCGTTGTTGGAAGTTAATTGAGGACACTTGTGAGTTTAATTATGCTTCAGCTAGATTGCTATCTAATTATATGCTTTTGCACCTGGCTTTAGAAAAGTACAATAAACTGATCCATTCTTAGGAAAGAAAGGTTATTAAATCCTGTCATTAACTTTCAGCGAAGCAGATGCGTGAGCTTAATTATACAATTGATGGGATTACAGTCACTTCTACCAGTTGAGGATGGGACCCCAGTTGTCTGTCTATTCTGAGATTGAAAAAATTTACCTTCATGTATTTTTATTATGAAAGGGTGGGTTTAAGAAATGCGAGTGATGACTTCCACCTCTAACTGCCAGCATTTTCATGGCATAGCTCTTCTCTTCCTCTATGCTACTTTTTCTCTAGTCTGATTATATATGCTTTATTCCTTCATTTTATACAGTCTTCTACAGTTTGTAGAATACCTTATATGTAGAGAACAAGTACCTTTTGTGACTGAGTGTCCTCCACTTTCTCATTCCCTGTTATTCCATTGTGACTTCACCTTGTTTCTTTTTTTTTCTTTTTTCTTTTTCCCTCTTCTGCCTAAAGAAAGAGATGATAATCCTTCCACATGTGGCATCTTTTTCTTACCATTGACATCATGGAAGGTTGTGCAAAATGACTAATAGAAAGCAGAGAAAGTGGTATAGTGCTGTCACTATTTTCAATTTCACACAATAGAAACTTCTGCTGTCTTTAAACTTGAATTTCACAATAATTGCTTTGGTTTTCCATAGCTACGGCTGGGAAATGTTGCACTTGTCTTGCCCAGGCAGGCAGGATTATTATTTTATACAAAGAGAGTTTGCTATTGGATAAAATACAATTGGATTTCTGGACATTTCAGATAATTGCTTTGTTTGGAAGATTAGTTTTCAGGTTGAAGTCTTAGGTTGAACTAAGTGATATGTTTGTTGGGGTTTTTGTTTTGTTTTGTTTTGGGTTTTTTTAGCATTATTGCTATTCTCACTTTTATCCATTTCACTTCTGCTGCTGGCATGATTATCAACTGATGTGTATGGCTTGTTGGTGCAGCAGCCCAGCTGTCGAGTCTGTTTTCTGCCAGTTATTTGTGTGTAAATTGTCTCTCTCCACTGTTTGGCAGCTGTGTCAGTGGTTTCTGGGAGAAAAATAAGGTAGAGACACCCTCAAGGTATGATTAATTTCATTTTACTATCCTAAAACAGAGAAAAGAATCAGTACCGTAGAATTCACTGTTTGTCCAGGATCTTCAAATAAAAATGTTCCTTTATTTGGAAACCTGCCAATTGTATCTTATAGCTATGGATAGCTCCGTTGATGATTAATTTTGCAGGGGTTAAGACATGGAAGAGAAAGCCTTAGTAAGGTCTGCGATAGGGTGCTCCAGCGTGACTGGGGACACTTATTCTGAGATTTTAGGTGACATCCTAGAGCTCTTGAACACTCAAAACTGTGCTCCCTCCCTCTCCTTGACACCACTCTCAACTCAAAGCTCAGTGGAGGAAGGAAATGAAGACACTTGCCCATTCACCTCTCTCTTCCAAGGAGCATACTCAGAGAAAAAAGATTGAGCCCTTGTGGCTGCATAAAGTAGAATCTATGGTTTTCTTTAATGTTTACATTTTTTATCTGCATGACCTATGTGTCTTGAATTCTTCCCTCTCTGAACCAAGGTGAATCTAGCCTCTGAGTTTATTTCCAATCATGGCTTCAAAGTCAACCTTCCTTGTATTCTGAATACTAAGTCCTTTAAGAGGAAGGCAAGCTGTATGGTACTTGCTGGATTCAAGCAGCTCAGTCTTGTCCACTGTTAGAACCAGCCACAGAAGGGAAGATCTTCCTTCAGTCGTTTGTTTTCTAGGTGAATTAAATGAAAACATCTTTTCCTATTTATCTTCCCATAATAACATTGTAGTGGAAAAAATGGTACTGGAAGTCCTTGCAACTTCTGATATTTTTTTGTGACCAATGTAGTTATTTAGTACTTGCTTCTAGTCCCCATTCTTCCTCCCTTCCTCCCCCTCCCCCCCCCTAATCTCTATATCTGGCATTAAGGCTACATTATAAAGAAGATCAAAGACGCTAATGGAGTGTCTGGACAGTTCCTTTGTTCTGCTTATCAATTCATCCCTTTGAAGGCTTAATTGCAATTTAAATTTGTAAACAAATGTTTTCCAATTTTAAAGAAAAACTCTAATGGCATGGCAAAAGAGGCTGTAACAAGATGCTTTGCTTACTAGAAAGGTTATATAATTAGAAGTTGTTTTGTCAGTATTTGAGAAAACAAATGATTGCCAGATAACAAGGTAGGTATGCAATTTCTAATGCTTTTGAAGTAAAAGTCTTCAATTCTGAAGTGTTTCATTAAAATAAAGGATCATCTATATATTTCCCTGAAATGAATGTCAGAAAATGTGCACAAACAGAAATTCGATATTCTTAACTTTGTGTTTGCTGTCATTATGGTTAATTCAACAGATATCGCTGCCTGTAGTGTCAGCTTTTGTTGTTTTGGTTGGGTTTTTTTTCAGTTGAGTCTTCTGGGGATTTTTGTTTGTTTGTTTTTTAAACACTCAACATACAAGAATTAATGTGATAGGTAATACTCTAGAACATGGGCCTGAGATGAATGTAGAGAAAAACACATAAAAGTTCTAATTAAAACAGCCTTATCTAGTTAATCTTTAGATGCCTAAGTCTAAAAATCTATTTTGGATTTTATCATTGTATTATTTTAAATTCTGTGAAATTCTTACAGATTCTAAGTGTTTTATTAACTTGTCATCCCTACAATTCTACTGGCAAACATGTGTACAGATATTGATCAATGCTGAAACAGTTTCTTGAATTAAATCAGATTTAATAGCAAATTGTAGAACCTAGGTCACTAGTGTTAGCTACAGCTGCCATGAACTTTGAGAGAAAACTCAAAAATGCCCATGAAGTGTTTCAGCACACTAACTGAGTGTGTGCACGCGCGTGCAACAACTGTAACTCCTTGTAGAGTTGTATTATCTTGTCATACGAATCTTTCAGAAGAACACATTTAGTGTGTTCTTCCAGCTATCCTCCTACTTTTTGCTGTACAAATGTTCTAATTCAAAGGGTTATCTGCTCATTTGTTTCAGCTTGGATCCTTCTGTATGGCTTGCAGTTCCTAATTACTGATAATCCCATACTTTTAATGTTTCATGCATGTTTTATCTAACTGTATGTGACAGTATGTACTAAAACTGTCTTTAAAGTAAGAGCCAAATAGCTCGTTGTACTGATGTAAACCTACTATATGTTTTTCCAGACTTTATGGGGGCTTTTTTTTTTATTTTGGAGTAACATATGTCCAGATAATCACTAGTTTGCCTGTTTGTGAAGGATAAATTAGTTACACATGGGTGTATTCTTAGTGTAACTTCTTGTAGGGATATGAAGTTGTATCAGACAGTAGGGACCTGCATTCTTGTCTCCAGCAATCCTACACCACAAGAAGAGGAGCTATCTGGAAGAGATAATGAGGGAGGTGAGCTGAGTCTTGCATCTGTTTCTGTGACAGCATATCCCAGAGCTAAGTGTTGACTGAGCTTCTGGATTGATCTTAATTGCAAGTGGAAGAAGTGGAGAGATGGGGATGGGTAATGAGGACTCCTCCACTGACCATGGAGAATGAGGGAGAGGAGGTTCAAGGAACAGGTTCTAAGAGCTTCTGCTCCATTGATGCCTCTTGTGTGAATTTTTTCAGTGCAATAGAATTGCTGGGCACCAGGCACAGCAGTTAAATTCAGGAGAAACAGAATTAACTCAATCTAGATAAGAAATAGTAGGAGAAGAAAATAGATATTAGTAAGTGGTGGTGTGTGGGGTCTATCCTCATGCCTTATCTGTTAGTGGTCTACTGGAATGAGACTCGGAAAATCTGAAAAGTTGTATTTTGGATGATTACATGAAGGTCAATGCCTAAAATATGATGTTGTTACCAAAGGAAATTAGAGATATAGGATGTCATACCTCACTGTAGAGAGAGAAACCAATGAGCGCAAGAAATGTTCTGCTGGCTTTGCAGTGTAGCACAGTGCACAGATACCCACAAATTCTGAGCTGTAGTTACATCTGTGATCTAAAGTAGCAGTCCTAACTCAAGGCTTCAGAGCAGCATGTTATTATCAGCATGCCTGAGTAGATGAGATATGTAGCTAACTAGCAGAGGGTGAGTTTGTACTGCTGCAGTTCTATTCCAAGTTTGAGCTGGTGGGTGCTGACCTCTGTCATGCTCCATTTCAAATATAATGTCTTAATTGTAACTGCTCTGCTTACTGTTTCTGCTTTAGCAATGCCTTTGACTATGCAGAACTTTCATTTAGCAGGATTAAAGCTTCATTACATATTGGTCTGACAAGTATGTCTTGCTGTTCTGTAAATACTGTGAGTCTCAGCACAGTGAAGTTGATTGAACTTAATGGCAGATGGGAATCCTAGCAGAGTAGGTTCTTACAGTGTTTACAAATTTAGACCTAGAAAACCTAGACTGCATGCAGGTAAAACTGTTTTAGCTCCCTGCACATATAAACAGTCAGTAATTTAGCAGTAATCATTCTGACCAGGCATATATTTGTTGCTTCTTAAGGAAAACTGATTTAGCCACTGGGCTATGTTTCACTTTGAAATTTTATTCTCCCTATATTTTATCATTAACTGAAACTTAATAAATATTTTCCATGGTCCTGTAAGTTAGGAGGAAGAATGACTTAAATTAATTTTATAGCTTCCCCATACTTTCCGTAAGCCATTCGGAAAGCAGAGGCTTGAAATGTTACCTGACCAGATTTGCAACTTCCCAACAGTATTATTTTAATAAGCAGCTAATGATGATTTGAATATGATGATTCAAGATAGGTAATTTAAATGAAAAATTTGAAGGAAAATATGGAGAATAGTGAATGGAAATTGAGGTGCACTGTAAAATCTATCATATTCCAGACCTGCAAGAGAGATTTCCCTTGGGTGTCTGATCAAAATACTATTCTGTATTTTAGTTCCTGTGAGAAGTTACAGTTTATTTATGTAACTATATATACATTATGAGTAGATATATGTTTATCTATAGAGTTATATACTATATAGATATATTTAATTCCAGGTGTACTGGAAATCAGTTAAGTTCCTTCTACCCCCAAAGGAAGAAGTGTGAAACTAAAAAGAAAAGCTGTGTTACATGCTCAGCTCCAGGAACTGTATGAATAAACTGAATACATGTACATGTACATAAATGAATGTCAGCATTGCTAAAGTGCAGATGTCTTTTTTCCTGCATAAAGTATATAATTGTTGGAATGGAGTGTACATGCAGAATTATCTTAAAATTCTGGCTTTTAGGTACCTAGATCTGGCCTGCTTCTGTGTAGTGTAGAAAAATACTTTGATTCTAGGACTCAACTCTAACCATTTACCTTAATCAACTTGTCCTTTGTGTGTTTTCATAAATTCCTAGATTAAATAAGTTTAACGTCTATATATATTAAACACACTCAATAGGTTCCTACTTTGATTCAAGATACATCAGTAATCCCACTGAGCTCTTGTATCCTGTTATGCCTCTGTACTTCCTGCATCTATAACCAATATCTAAAAAGTTTATTTCTCAGGCTGCCTGGTTGAAGGGAATCTACAGGGAAAACTGTGAGGCGGCCATGCTTCCTGCGCAGAGTAGAAGATGGGAGAATATTTTGGAGTCAGCAAAACTAGCAATTGGAGCTCTTTGGCTACTACAATCATTACCAATTCTTGTATGTACTGTTGCGAATTTTGCTACAAGTTCCTGTTCTCCTTAGAGACTGAAAAACTAACAAGTTGTGTATGAGTAGGAAAATGTTGATAGATTGATCTCCTGCAGTTTTGTATCTTGTGGTTGGCTGACTTCTCTGAATCAAGTTAATGCTATCGTTCTTCCGGGGCTGTGCTGAACTCCTCCTGGGTATGGTGCTGTATGAACTTGACAGAAGGTGTGCTTTGGTGGAACGGATGCTGTGACACACAGAAGTAAATTTGCTTTGGTTATTGTAAAACAGATTTTGTGAATGATCCTTTTTCTCTCTTTGGCTTCTCTGACATCTCGTATAAGGATGAGCTCATCTAACATACATTGTGCAATTACTTTAAACCTTCTTTATCAACTGACTGTTTTCATTAAACTTGCTTTAAAAGACCTCTAACTCTGAAATCTAATACAGAACTCAGCGGTTATTACAGGGAAACTAGAGACAGGCACATAAAAAAAAATACACTAATAAGAACAAGTACTCTTCCCTGCATAGTTTGCTGTACAGTTGGCTGCAGTTGTGGATGCTGGATTCTCTAGGATAGAAACCACAGGAACAGGTTTTATGTTTACATTCTCAGTAGATGGAAAGTGTTGAGGTCTCCTCTGCCTCAGGAAGCCTGTTGTCTTCCTAATGTTTTTTTATTTTCTCTCTTTCCTAAACTGAAGACTAAGGTAAATTCAAGAAGTGGTTTGTGAGAGTAGCCCAAGGCAACAGTGAAGACACCTTTTCAGAAATGACCCACAGTTACTCAAGTGGGGAAAAGATACTGAGGAGTTCATATGACCTAGCATTAGAACTGAAGCACCCTACTTATACTGCTAGTCCTGGTCCAGAGCAGGAGTGGTTAGTCATATATGGTTCAAGAATACCAGTGAAGCTGAAAAAAACAAAGGAAAGACAGAGACGGAGAACAGCAATGAGGAAGTGAGAGGATGGGTTGCTTGTGATAGGGCTTATGCGGGGAAGTTTCCGAATTGAAAATGGCTTAAAGAAGACTGTGACCCATATTATGGTGCAGAGTCTGGAACTGTGTAGGAACAGTGACCATTGGGACAACTCTAGCAGTGGCTTGAGCAAGAAAGTAGACACTAAAGAATCAGACTAGATTTTACAGGACTTAAACAGAAGCAAAAGACAAGAATTGGGACTGGCACGGTACTGCAGAGGATCATACAGAAGATTGATGTGCCTGTGCTGTTTTGGAATGGATTGTAATTTCAGTCCAGTCTTGAAGTTTAAACTTGACCATTGGGTCTAGTTAAATGTTATTCAGTTGTTTCTGGTGATTTTGTCCGTGTTGGCTTCTTTCTTTATCTACTCAGCAATTCTGGCCTCTTTACCTAGCCATTCACAAACTAATGCTGTCCCTTGAGCACAGGTCTGCCTGTTGCTCCAAGGTCACCTCATATCTACCCCAAGGCTTCCCTTAAGGGTTTTCAACCTCAACCCTGTTGCCCCTGAGATTTTTCCCAGCATTTTCAAGAGCTATGCTGTAGTGCTGCTCCTCCATCCATGGAAAAGAGACTGCTTTCAAGACTGTGGCAACTAAGTTTTGCTTGATTCCCATAGCAACACTTTTAATCTTCAAACAAATACCAAACAATTATGTTTAGAGATGGAGGGATGTTAATAAAGGTGATTTGGGAGTATTCCTACTGAATAAATGTGCTTTTCTTTTGTTGTGACTTCAGAAATCTAGGTTTTCCTGGCAAGCTGCTTTTTGGGTAATAGCTAGGATATCAACTACTTCTCGATGCTTTCATGTTTTGTGCTTAGGGGGGGTGATCTATTTCTGTATATGGTGCCAGGCAGGGTTTCAGCACCTGTGTTGCTGTTCTTTATCTTCCTACTCAGGGAAGGTTGTAATTAGCAAGGCTAAGTTCACCCCATCGTGTTCTGCAGTGAAGTTGATGGTATGAATTGAACCAGTTCTGTTCAGTTAAATAGGAGGAAATCCAGGTAGAGAAAAATAACAGAAAGCTGGAGGGAGTTTATTTTTTTGCATGAATATGTAAAGTACTCAATTTCAACAGGTTTACTGCTTGTATTCTCAGTTCCCTAATACCAACACTTAACTAGTTATATTCTGATCTCTGTTAATAGAGTATACAGGCATCTTTGAACCTGGGAAAGAAATTGTTCTTTTCCATGTTGAGTAGTATACAGGTCTTAGCAGTCAGCAGAGATGGCTGATTACTTGGCTGAAGGACTGAAATAAAGGGAAAAGAGTTATGACAGATGTAGCTTGAAAGAGATTTTTCCTCCATAACAGAAAAAGACCTAGAACTTTAAAATAAGTTTCAAAGGAACAAGAATGTTTTCTGTTATCTCATGCTTTGAGTTTTCTTTGCAGACTGTAAAGAATGAGAGGCTCTTATTGGCTGGAACCCCAGCAATGTTCTCTTTACTGAATGACTGGAAGATAGGGTATATTTTGTTTCATCTGTACGTATTATACTAGACAGGCCCAGATCTTGCAAACATTTATGTATGTGCTTATCTTGCTTATTTTACTTACTGACTTCCTGGTCTTGGACATGTAGAAGAAGAAAATAACTGGAGATCCAGTATATTTATCCATGCTTCGCTGGTTTAAATTGAAAAATCAAGGAATGCTTCTTGCTAACATTTAGAAAATTCAAACAGTAGATATGACATTTGCTTCTGCAAACTTTGTGTACCTGTAAGGTTTCAAATTGCTGCAATCAGAGGTATTTTTAAAACAAACTTGTCTCAGTGATACGCTTCCTTTATTGTTCAGTGTACTACTGCTGCTATTCACATCAGTGATCCACATTAACCAGATTTCTTATTTTGAAGAAAAAGCTTTTTTCTTCCCTCTGTGTTGTTAGAAGCAGGGAAATACCTTGTCAGGGATTTGTGAGGTCCAAGGTGATTGCTTTCTTGGAATGAGTGATGCTTACACATATTAAATTGCTTCTGTGAAGACATTGCCATCTGATACTTCCAATAGTTTTTCAGAAGCAAAGAGGAGCAGATTCCAAATTATCTGTCAGGGGGTTTTTGTGGGTGGTTTTGTTTGTTTGTTTGTTTTCTTTTTTGTGTGTGTTTCATTGTGTTTGTTTGTTCCCAGTGGGCGAACATTGTATCATTCTTATATTTTAGGGAAGACCAATACCATAACTGAAATAATTAATAATGGTTGTTGTGACCTTTTAACTCTTTAAGGCCTGTTGGAAACCCAGTCTTTGCATGAAGCAGATGAAGATGTGGTCACTGATGTTGATTTCACCAATATGATTTCAGAAGAAGAAAAAGAAGAGTTAAAGATTGAGCTAGCCAAGGTAATGAATTTGAATTTCTGTTTCTACTTCTTAAACTGGAAGATATGAATTGTAGGATGAAGTACACATCAAAAAGGCATGCCCTTCCCTTTTGGTAAAATTATTCTAGGCTACAGTAATATGAGGCAATTAATTTCCTTATATATTTTCTGAAGGTTAAATATCTTCTACTTGATGATTGTACAGAGACAGTTAAATACACCTTACCATCTTAGACAAGATGTGTCTTTATTTGTAAACTTTCTTTGATAAAGAATGAAAGGTGTTCTTATTAGATCTGTGTTATTGTTACAGTGCTCAGAGAACAAGCTGCTGCTGATGGTTACAGAAGAAACTGATGATGATAAGCACAGTAATTTTACACCTTTCCTTTGGTACTGATGTGCTTGGAAAGGATTATATTTTCTTTCAGGTGTCTGGAACTCAGGACATGATGAAGAGGCTTAAAAATAACAAGGAGATGGGAGGAAAAAGGTGTGGTCTTTTTATTACAAAGATTAATGAGATTGTCTAGATTTGGTCTACGATGGGAAGATACATTAGTTTTTAATTACTGCTGCTGAATACTGCAAAAACAGAAGTGAAATTCCAAAATGGAAAATGAGAGAATAGGGAAAAGTGTGAATTTACTTATTTTAAGTACAAGTCAAATGACAGAAACCAAAGCCGTATGAAGGGGAAGAGTTGTTTTTGCCTTAACTGGAATATTTAAATTAAAACCAAGTTGTAATACTAAGTACTCTATATATAAGTACTCATATTCTTAACAACTCTCAGGTCATTTACCTTGATGATTTAGTATTTTCTAGTAAAACACAGGACTGGTTTTTTACTTCAGTATTTTATCAAGCCTTGTGTTTGTGAATCAGTATTAACTCCTTTGCTGATCTGGTCATATCTGTAAATAATCAGAAGGAAGCTGAGACTTTGCATGTTTGGTTCATCACATAAGTTAGGACTCAGGATATTCATTGCCGGCTTTTCATCAGCATTAGAGGCAATGGGCACACACTGAAATACAGGAGATTCCTGCTGGACATCAGGAAACACATTTTTAACATAAGCGTGATTGAGCAGTGGTACAGATTACCCTGAGATGTTGTGGAGTCTCCATCCTTGAAGATACTCAGAAGCTGTCTGGGTACAGTCCTGGGAAACATACTCTAGGTAGCCCTGCTTGTGGAGGAGGCTTGAATAGGTATCCTTCAGTGGTCCCTTCCAAACTCAGCCCTTCTGTGAGTCTCTTCTCTTTTCTGGTGAATGGGAATTTAATAGCAGATGGAAACAAGGAAGGAAAAAAAGCCAGAACTTCCTGCAATCATCTGAGAATGATATGCCTGGCTCAACAGAATTAGTTTCAAGAGTTTATGGGCATCCTTCCTGCTCACTGATTCCCACGGGAGCTGAGAGTTCTCAGTGGCTCATGCTAGAAATGCTAATTCATGTACTGAGAGATTGCCTTTCAAATATGATCTTGACTGACCTGGGAATTATTTTTTTGATTGCTCACAGCAGTTTACTGGCATACAGCTTATGATTAAAAACAGAGTAAAACTGATACTTATGCTAAGAAAGGTTTGGAAAACTTGAATTTAGAGTGAACAAAATCTAAACTTAAATGAGGCTTATGCCTCTTAGAAAAGACTAAAATACCATGTACAACCTCGCCTCCCTCAGAAAGAAACCTCTGTGGGAATTGGCTAACATTTCCTTTTGAAAAAAAGCTTTTAGTCTAGTTTCAAGCCTTTCTACTCCACCAGTGATAGTTTTGTTTTCTTCCATATACTTATGTGTTACGTAATAGCTGTTTGAGCCTGTAGGAATAAGTACCTTTCTTCTTATTGTTGTAAAATGTGAAAAACATTCTCAGTTCTGCTATGAATAGTTGATATAATGGGAAGCTGTTGTGAACACCTATCATGCATGTTTTTAAACAGAAAAATTATGGTCCATCTTTATGTTGTGTATGTGCTGTATATATTGTCTATTTCCTCTTCCTTCTTCCCTCTCCAACATTAGGACAGGAAAAAGCACTACTGTTTTTCTGACATGTTTTTTGTATTCTCTATTCCTATTCTCCTGCTAGTAGTCTGTTTGAACTGGAAGCTTCTCAGAGCATGGACTTACTCTGTTCTTGTATTTGTAGTCTGGCTAACCCAGCAGGGCTCTGACTTTAATCAAACCTTGGAATTTCTACAATGCAACTAAAATGAGTAACTCTTACAGAAAGTTCTAACAGTCACTTGAATTTGCAGAGGTCAATCTGACTTTTCAGAATAATAGCAGAAAATTGTAGCCCAAAAACTTTACATAAGCCTAGAAGCTTGTTAGCAGAACAGATTTTTTTCTCTCTTCCTCCCTCGCTGTGAGGAGCATGGTACAATGACTCTTGAGTCATAATGGGGGCTGAGATTTTGAGCTATCTTGCTCACTGCTGTCAATTGTCCTTCCATTACACTTGTCATAGTAGTCATTTACCCTTTGCTGTCTTTTCCCTTCCATACCTCCACAAAAGCATCTATCTCGTTGGATCTAGCTGATGCACAGTTTCTAAGTTCAGCAGTATGTGTTACTGCATGTATGTTCCCAGTTTGGGGAAAGATGTTAATACCTTTTTCTACAAACTTATGACTAAATTATTTATGAATGTCCCTGCTATGTCTAAGTGATGTTCAAGAAAGGGAAAATTTAAAAATCAATGGGTTCTATGTCCAAAGATGTAAAATTAGAGCTAAATGATTTGTACATGTTATTTTTGTGCTATGTTATTCTGTTCACAGTCACAGCTCCTTTCTTTAAAAGGCTACTATAATAAGATGCTCCCATTTCCTTACCAATATTTTATGCATTTTAGTATATAGGTTATAAATACACAACAATTTTGAACAGACTTAGCAATTCAGTAACAATTTCTAGTTTACTAAACACAATAGCTAATAAAAATTTAAGAGTTCCATGTGCACTGAGAGACAGTTTGTCACTGCATTTGCTGTCGTTTTCTTTGTATCTTCTGACAAAAAGGATTATGTGAAAGAACAGTTTAGAGAGGATGCGGTCTTATGGTGGTTTTATGGGTACTTTTTGTTTGTTTTGAAAGCCAATGAAATGAAAGAAAAGGTTATTTTCTACCTCACAAAGTGTGAACTTCTTTCTGTTATCAGGTACTCTCTCTCATGATTGCTTTTCCTACTACTGATACAGGTGGTCCTTATTACATTTTCTATCTGTTACATGCTTACCAGCTTTTCTTGCAGGATGCAGCTGTGCAGAAAGTTAATGTTCAATTCTAGCACAAGTGGGCAAATATATGATGCAGTCTTCCTGCCACAGTGGTACCTGCAGTGGTGAAGTGCGTGAGCCTGCCCTGAGAATCTAGGGTATTTTGAAGGTGTGGTTTCACCAGAGGTGTTGTGGCAGTGCCTTTAACATTTTCTACTCCACTACTACTTTCACCTGTGTGCCTCATGGCTGACTAAGAGGTGATGGGCTGTGACCCAGTGAGTGATGCAACCAAAGACAGGTATACCAGCTCACAGGGGATATGGGAATACCCTGAGACAAGGTGCTTCCAGCACCTCCCAGTTGGGCACTGTGGCCTTGGTTTCTCTTCTGGCTTTGCTGTAGCTGCCAGCTGCTTCTCAAGTTTTTGTCAGCATGTACACTGCTGGTGTAAAAAGCTCCTGTTTTTTCTGTGATGACTTTTACCTCGTTCAGTCCCTTTACCTCTGGTGAGGAGGGCTGTGCAAGCAGTCAGACCGGATTGCTACAGATTCGGGTGAGGTAATGGTAGTGAAAAGGGATTGCTTAATCTGACATATGCTTAGCTATGCTGGCTTCTGTTTTTGTTGGGGCCCCTTAGTATTTTAATCGCTTGCTGCCCTGATCCTTAAAACAAGCATAAGAAAATTAACTATTGAGCTTACCATTCAACCCATTTATCAGTATTATTCTAACCAATAGCCGAATCTTTTCACCTCCACATTTTATGTAATACCATGTATATCGCAGAAACTTTCTGGTTTGTTTCTTATGAGCTGTTTTTTAAGTGTCTGTTGGGAAAAATGAGAAAGGTTCTGTGTTGAGTAATTACTGGAGTGGGATTTACCACCTTAAAAGGCATTCTACCCTGTAAAACCTACAATTTGCTCTAAAATAATCAAAAAAGCAAAATAAGGGAAAATACTTTCTTCTATTTGTGTGCTGAACAACAGTCCCTCTAACATATCATTAGTTGATCTCAGGTTTCAGAGGGATCTATCTGTGATTGTGGATTTTTTTTTCCCGGGGTGTCACCTTTGTGTGATTTACATGTTACTCCTGCAACTAATCATGGTGTCTTGGTTTAAAGACAATGTCCACCAGGCGGCAGGACCTTTTGAAATAAACACCCTTCCCTCCAAATTACTGTAAATTTGAAATTATGAGACTTTCAAGCAAAGAGGAGCAAACAACAGCTTTTACTACAGATGGAGTGCTAAGCAAAGCAAACAAGAAAAACAAGTCTGAAACAGATGCCACCTAAAACCACCCTCTCTCTGCCTGATAAAACCGAGGAGAACCTTGAAAGAGCTGTTCATTTGGAGACAACGGGATTTCCATACTCTGAGAAGATAGCTATGTGGTCTCCCATGTGAAGGTCCCGTGCTCACACTGGGGCTCACATCATGCCAGGGGATTCAGAGACTTTCCCTTGTTCCTTTCAGCACGGCTACTGAAGGGATGGTGGGAACGGGGGTGGCAGGATGGGGCAGCAGCACAGAAGCAGCAGTCACTGTGGCGGAGTTGGGGCTTTCCTGCAGCCATGCAGTGCCAGGGGGTCAGCAGCTTGAGCCACTGGTCAAGAGAGGCAGAGACTCCCAGTGGTCACAGTGGCTGCAGGAACTGCAGTGGCAGCAGCTTATCCCCAGCTGCAGAAATGGCAGCTGAAATGGCAGCTTCTCCTGGCAGTCACAGGGTACTGGTAAGCCGGCACAGGGCACGCCAGAGACCAAATCAAAACTCTTGGTCCTTTTTATTCCCTTAAGTTAACACCAATTTCCACGGTATTTCACTTAGGGGAATTGCCTTCTCCAGCACTAACAGGTAGCCCCACAGGGAGCAGGACTTGGGCAGCTCCAGCTACAATGCGCTGAACTCATCCTCCCCACCATCAGCCCTGCTCCAAGCTGGGACCAGCCCCGCCACACTTCCTAACACCAAAGCTGTGCAATTATATGAAAAAATTGCCTTCAGCTAAACTCCTAACACATGAGAATCATGTCTTGGGTGATCAGCTCTTCTCCTTCTTTTACATATCCAACACAACAGAGGAAAGAAAACCAACTATTAACTCTGATTCCTAGGCCAATAAAAGGAGTGAAAGGAATTTTGTCCCTATATGATGCACCTATAATCTTCTGAGTCTGTTGTACTTAGAAAGAAGGGAAACATGAAAATTAGAAGCTTGTATTTCTGATGACTTAAACCCTAGTTTCATAATGGAGTCTGCATTTATGTGAGTTGACTTCTAAAAACCACCTAAGTAGGTGATGCCTGATTTCCATGGGAGTAGAGTGCTTAAATGCTTTTCAAAATCCTACTGTAAGTCCCTAAACTTTTCTACCTGCTTCAGAGTCTTCAGTCACTGATATCTGAGCACTTGAGGGTGGCTTCATCTCTGCCATTATTTTAAAATGATGGAACTTGAGGAGAATTTTGTCAATTCAAACCTGATCACTATATTAAAATAGTAAATTATTTTTCTTTAGTCAAAAATGTTGGACGTACTTATGCCATTGAGCACATGTCTCATCCTTGCTTAGGGCTTTACAGCTTTAGATATTTATTCAGGGAACAGATGGAAAGTAATTTCAATAGAAGCCCTCAAATATTTACATATCCAGGTACCTAGTAATCAACCTAGTGCTAACCCATATGGAAAGCATTAATGTTTAAGTACATATGAGCATACTGGCATTGGTTTAAGTTAAGTTCTTTAGCAGTGTTAGTCAGGCAGATGTGCTCTAAGGGGTTTGCTGTGGGAACAACTAAAAGGAGCTCTGAGCTGCTACCCGAGGAATACTGACATATGTGATTTTTTTCTGTAAGCATTTAAATGGTTATTCCCTCAGAAGAGAGACTCTTGACAGCTGCCTCTTGACAGTGTTTCATTTGCAGGTTAGGAATATAATGGAGCATAAAGGACATGGGGAGCAATCACAGGCATTGATGAATGCTGATCTCTGCTTCACTCAGGTCATGATTTTGCTTTGTATTCGTAGTCTTGCTTGCTTAATTCCTAAGGTGTTTGAATAACTCAGATAGCAAGTAGTGACAAAAGGGAAACTGATAGCTGGGGAATTCAAGGATGAGACTTTTCCAAGAACAATGAGTTTACAGGGAAGCTATATGCATGAATGTGTAAAATAAAAAATAATGCTGGTATTGAAGTCCGAAATCCAGCCCTGCAGGTCAGCACTGCAACAGCTGGTGCTTGCATCATTCGCTGCAGCCTATGGAGTTAAATCACAGGGAGACTATGGTTCCAGGGACTTAGCATATGGTAATCAGATACATTGCCATATGCTATCCTATTAGCATATGGAGGAAGGAGCACAGTTGGTAAGGGAATTTCTAAACCTGAAGTGAAAGGCAGCTACTCTGGTGTCACTTGCCCTTGTTAGCTTTAGTATCTCTGAGTGCTGCTTGTATAGATTGGCTTGGAATTCTTCCAGATGAAGAATGCAAGATGAAGAATGAATGAATGAAGAATAAAGGTGTGCTCCCTTGCAGGAATGTTGCCCAAGGAGTAGGATCCTGGACCAGTGGCAGGATGTTTCTGCTATCCCTCTTTTGTTCCTTTGTTTTGATCCTTGCCTTCTTAAAACACTGGCTTTGTTTAAATGTTTCAAAAAAATGTCCACTGCAGGCAGAATTATATCCCTCTGTTTGGGATGGATGGCATCTTTACAATTTGAGATTGTACCATTTGGTTAATGACTAGGAGCTCTGAAAAGGATAGTCTGCTATGTTTTCTGAGTGCTTCTATTCTTCGGATAGGACCAGTTCACTCATGATAACAGTCCATCTATAAGATTTTATGTTACTATTTTGAAAAATGTAGGGCCTAAAATCCAAATCCATAAATAAAACTTATGTGACAAGGATATCACATTTTATGATCCCCTTAAGTCATATGTTATCATGTGAGTTTTCTTGATTTTTTTAACCTGTTCCTGTGAATTTGCATCTCTTTTTTTTTCAGGACTGGAAGACTAAGGATCTGCAAATATGAAGTTAAAAGCCTCTGCATTCAAAGACAGATATTTGCCTGAATTGCCCAGTCTTCTCTTTGCTTGAATTGTCCAGTCCTGGCTATTCCCATTTTATGAGTGAATGAAAAGCTGATGTTTGAGACTCCTAATGCCTTAAAGTAGATCCCAGTCAAGTGACTTCCTTACTGGACAATTCCCTCTCTCTTATCAGTTCCATATGTATGTTGGTGCACATAGATGATACGTTTTGAGACATTAATCTATTGTCAGCTCTGTTCTGGGCATGCCTTTGTGAGCTCCCCAAGCACGTGACTCTGTCTCTGTAGTTACCTACAGAACATACGAGTTTATGTGAGATTCATTTAACCTCCTGAGATCTTATGTGTTTACCATTCTGTGGGAACAGGCTAACACCTTTCTTCTTTCTCCTGCCCGTTTGTTTCTCTCAGCTAGAGGATGAAATTTCAACTTTGCGGCAAGTTCTAGCAGCCAAAGAGAAGCACCTGGTTGAAATTAAACAAAAGCTTGGCATAAGTCTGATGAATGAACTGAAGCAGAACTTTAGCAAAAGCTGGCATGATATGCAGACAACTTCTGCGTGAGTACTGATATTGATACTTACACATATGAACATGCCATGTTCCTCTAAAGCTTTTTGGTCTGAATTAATAGCAACACTGGTAGAAAGAACCACCTACCTTTCATCAAATGCTGTCTGAAGTGTCATTTGATTTTTTTTTTTCCTTTTCATTTGACAACTGAATTTGACACTTAAGGTGTGAGCTGCTCCACAACTGAGCTGAGCTGAGAGTTGACAGCAAGGCAGGCAGGGCAGTGGCATCACCCATGAAGGAGCAGTTCCACAGTAACTGAACAAAGAGAGCAGACCAGGTCCAGTGACAGTAGAGAGGGTCAAGCCAAGAATTCAGATCTCCAGGTGAGTTTGCGTTGATGAGCCAGGTCCAATGGCAAGCCAGGGAGTCAAATCTGTTAATTCAAAATCGATGAGGTACCCAGCCGGATAACAGTAGTATGAATTGGTCTTAAATTCAGTCTAAGTTCTAGTGTAGTTCCCAAGTGAAGGGAAGATGTGCTTGACAAGGCTTCTTCCAACTCTTTCTTGCACAGCACTTTGATCACAGTCTTACCCAAGGTTGCACAGTTGTGCAGTATCAGAGCTAGCCACCACCAGCCAAAAGCAGGGGACCGGTGAGAAAGCATTTGCAGTTCCTTTCAGTGAACTCAAATGCTAAATGGTTTGAAAAAATATGTTAAAATATAAAATTTTAAATTAAAATAATTATTATTTGTATTTTCATGAGAAGTTGAATAAGGCATAAACCCCTTAATAGAAATGTAGTTTGTCTATCTCCTATCTGTTATTTTTGGTCAGTTTCTCATCTAGGTCCTGTTTCTCATGACATGTCATTAGCAGGAGCATCACTGTTGTCTTGGTAAGGATGTATAGCTTGTGGTGGGAGAGGATAGTCTAGAAACACTAAACTTTAAAAGAGAGGAGGTTGACAACACACCTGAAATAGATTTACTGGCAGTCACTAGCAAGATTTTGAAACAAAAACTTTCATTGTTACTTGAAATTTGGCAACAAATTCTGAGTTAGCTTTTAATTTTTCCTTCAAAACATTAACATTTTCCACAAGGATAGACAGGAGACTTACGGTAGCTGCTGTCTTTTGTATAAGATGGGTTTCAAAAACAAGCCGTTAGGTGATAAGTGTCCAGAAATAGTTATGTGGAACTGAGCAGCAGGAGTCCATCTATGCCCCTGAAAATCTCATGTTCATGGTCCAACTGCTATATAATTCTGGCTGACACTCATGCCAGTACACCAATGCCAGTACAAATCATGGTAATCGAGCATTCTTAAGAATGGATGTGTTGACTAATAGAGGTGATTCATTGTTGTTGTACCAAAATAGCAATGGGGATAGCATTACTCACCAAGGTTCTCTGATTTAAGAGGGATGAAAGCCTGTTTTAAAAAATAAAAGTTCAAAATATTTATATGCCCATACTTTAGGTTTCTAAATCCACACCTTTAAATTTTAAAATGACCTTTCTTTAAGAAGGCTTTTTTTTTAACTTAGCTGCTGTACTTTTTTGTAAGTTAATACTTTTCTTTAACAGGGAACTTTTCAAAGACACAGAGAACAATTAAGCACCATTTTTTTTGTACACTTATTTTTAATAACCTTTTGAAGTTCTCCATTTAAGGATGCATTCTTAGGGTTTGAGTGGACTTATGGGCAGAGGGGTGGACTTCTCTCATCAACAGTTCTGTAAAGTGAGTTCGATCTATTGGTTAGGACTTGGGAGCTAACTCACAGGATGCATGCCACCTGTAATGACTAAATTTTATCTTGAGGTTCTGGCTACTTTAAAGCATTTACATTTTAAATGGTTGGGCACAGGTAGCTTAGGCATTAGCCTGAGCAAGCATGACTTGTAGATGTCAGAAATTATTATTAAGGGATTGCTGGGATTAAAAAGAGAGGAAAAAAGTTACAGTTTTTGTACTGAGGAAAGCTAGAGGTCGTTGGGCTGATGTTCTCTATAGATTGAAGATTGTGTCAGGCTCAACATAGAGTTTTGCAGTCTGTTTCCTTGCCATCAGTTCATGATTTAGGGTAAGAAAAACAAGTCTATCTACTTCTAGGAAGACGTTACATTTGCAACAGTGATGTGCAGCTTTTTCTGTATGAAATCAGCTTTTTTATCAGCTTTGTTTTTCTATAAGGAAAACCTGTAATGTTATTGGCATTTTTCAGTTTTTTATGAAATACACCTGGAAGCCATTCATTTATTATGACCAGAATCATAATGCGTTTTTCAAGTTCCTTGTTAATTTCCTATACTATTTTCTGGTGCACTGATTTTTAGTATAATCTATGTGTTGAGGGAGGCAGGGGGTTCTACTATAGAAGACATCAGTAGCTAGAGAGCAAATGATTGCCTTGAGTTTAATTTGCTTTCATAGTGGTAAGGCATTCAACTGGAGTGGCTTCCCTCCACACACATTTTTAATGATTGGGTTTTCAGTGAATAGGGGTGGGTAGATATTCAGATAGCTTCTAGCAATGCAAGTTTTTCATATTTTAAAAATAGATAATTCATTTTTATTTAGATGCTAGAAGCAGGGTAATATTGGCAGAGTTGGAGGTAATTTATTTTAGCTTAAGAAATCATTCAAATGTCTTTACATGGATATTTATGAAGACCATAATTGACCTTTTCTAATTAATGTTTTGCTACAAAGGAAAGGTGTTGCATAACCTGAATGCAGTATATTTACTTAGTTGAAGTTATTTAGTGGTGCTTCAGTAAGGTTCCCACAGCTCTCTCTAGCCTTCTATACTTCAGATTTTCACTACATAGTGGATTAAGTAGAAGAGAGAATCTATAAAAATTGACCTGGTTTTGTACAGCATCATAGAATAGTTGAGGTTGACAGCAATGTCCAAAGACTAGTCCAGCTCCCCTTTTCAGGGCAGGGCTAGATAAGCAGGCTTCTCAGGATTTATGTTCAGTTGGAATTTGAATATGTCCAAGGATGAAGAATCTACAGCATGTCTGGGCAGCCTGAGACAGTGTTCGATCACCCTTGGTATGAAAAACTTTTTTCTTCTGTTAAAATATTTCTTGCCTTAAATTTGTGCCAGTTGCCTCTTGCACTTTCACTAGATACCACTGAGAAGAATTTATCATCTGTATTCCCTTTCATTAGGTTATTTACACACACTGATAAGATCACTCCATGAGCTTTCTCTTCTCTAAGCTGACTGGTCCCAGCTTTCCCAGCCTTTCCTCGTATGAGTGGCACTCCAGTCCCTTACACATCTTTATGGCCCTTTGCTGGACTTGTTCCAGTCTCTCCATGTCTGCCTTGTACTGAGAAGTGTAGAACAGGACCCAGCACTCCAGATATGGCCATAAGCAGGACTGAGAGGGGAAGGGTTACCTCACTCGACCTGTTATCACTTTTCCTCATGCAGCCCAGGATATTGTCAGTCACCTTTGTGAGGACACATTGCTGTCTCATATCCAGCTTGTTGTCTACCAGGATCCCAGGTGTTCTTGTTTAAGGCTGTTTTACAGCTGGTTAATCTCCAGCCTCTATTAAGTTATTAATCCCAAACTGCAGGACTCTGTATTTCCAATTCTTAGCTTACTGAGACTCCCATTGCCTCATTTTTCTTTTCAGTCAAAGTCCCAAGAAATTGTATTCTTCAATGCAGTTACAGAGTTGCATTGCATTGTGTGTGGAGAGGGTTACAAGTGGTAATTTTTCCTCCTTGTTAATTGTTGATATGAGGCACTAAGTACACAGATCCACAAGATTCCTTGGCCTTTGCTAAGTATGTATGTTGTAACAATGCTCAGCTTTGTCCTTCAGCTTTTAGTTTGGTGCTCTGCTGTACTTCTTTAGGAAAAAAAATAAGACATTATAATCCCGTCTTCTCAGGAGGTACTATGGAGCTTCTAAGGAGCAGTTGTACCTGTAAAATTACTCACAAATAACCTCACTTTAGCCTAATAGTTCCCAGAAGTGCCTTTGTCATTCTTTTTTGGAATGTTAATAGCTGTTAAAAGATGTAAGCCTCCTCTATTTTAAATGGTTAATCTCTTTGGAGCCTTTCTAGAAAGATTTCAATATTGCTGTTCTCTTACATGTAGGACTTAATTGAGATTTGGGATAAGAGCGTTCAACATGGACTTGGCCTTTTCCTCCAGAGTCAGAATAAAGATCTATTTATTGACTACTGGTTGAACTATGTGAGCAAACTTATTCCTGCTGATAGGGAACCTGGGGACAATTGCATGGGTTTCCACAAATAATGGGAACTTAATGTTTTATAGTTCAAATTCTGCCAGGTGATAAGAAAATAGAAGATAATAGCTACACTGCATATGCTTTAGGCTTACAATTTATAGTACATGGAGTCTTTATTAGTATAACTTCAAATAGGTAGTAATGTATTCCATAGGTTCATAATTTTCTCAGGAAGTCAGATATAATTTGTGGACAACCACAGTGCTACTGTGACTTTTAGGAATTAAATATACTATTTTCCCACACACATACTTCTTGTGAGTGGTAGTAAAAGCAATGTGGGTGTTTCTGTTCTTTGCAATGTATAATCACCTTTTGACATTTTTTTCCACTAAATTTGCAAGTAAATGTAGCAGTTGTGTAAGTGAAGAAATTGCATGTTAACTTGTACATTACCTGTGTATGAGCCTATGCTATATGGAAGCAAAGAAAGCCTCTCACTTCCACTGACTTTGTGTCCCTTGGGTCAGATCAGGCAATGTTCATGCCATCTTCAAACATAATTATTTTGCTGCTTTTCCACATGTATCTCTGGCCTTAAATTTGGAAGGGTGAAATCATAAGGTTGGAGAAAGGACTTAGAGAAGTTAACTTAGTATATTCTCATTGTTCCTTTTCAAAAGGTTTATGTCCATTTGCTTTCACCAGAACTTTCAGCTAATTGGAGACTCTGTAGCAAAATCAGGTCTGTTCCAAATATTTGTTTCTCAGGGAAAAACACACTGTAATTATCATTATGGACCAGAAAATATAAATATGTGTATTATAGTTATCTGTATGTGTGTATATTTAACTTAAAAGTAGGAAGGGGGACCTGACTGTAAATTGGAACCCCTGAAATCACAAGTATTAGTAGTATCCAGGAAGGGGTGATTGGAAAGGTGGATGAAGGAAAGGAAGATGAAAGGTAAGTGAGAAATGGATGGAAAAAGAAAAACAGAAATAAAGGGAAAGGAAAAAGAAGGAAAAGGAAATGAAAGGGAGGGACAAAGGAAGAAAAACAAGGAAGAGAGGAGAAGAGAAGAGAAGAGAAGAGAAGAGAAGAGAAGAGAAGAGAAGAGAAGAGAAGAGAAGAGAAGAGAAGAGAAGAGAAGAGAAGAGAGGAGAAGAGAAGAGAAGAGAAGAGAAGAGAAGAGAAGAGAAGAGAAGAGAAGAGAAGAGAAGAGAAGAGAAGAGAAGAGAAGAGAAGAGAAGAGAAGAGAAGAGAAGAGAAGAGAAGAGAAGAGAAGAGAAGAGAAGAGAAGAGAAGAGAAAAAGGAGAAAGGAAGGGGAAGAAAGGAAAAGGGAGGTTGGCATAAATTTAATCTGCATAATTTTGTTAATCTGGTGTACAATACAGAGCCCTCACAGACAGTGTTATTGGCATAGTTTAAGATGTGAAGACATGTGAAGTTTCAGCCTGAAATGTATTAAGATAATCTGTACTTAAGGCAACTCATTGTAGTCTTTCTACCAGGAAAGTAACTGTTCCACAAGTGCTTGGTTTCCCCCCACTCTATGCTGCATTGCACAAATACTACATTTCACAAAGCTGTATCCCCATTTTTTCCCAAGTGTTTGAAGATTCTAGTGCAGAGAAGCCCAGAATATTTGTCACCTCTGCCTGGCACCCGTTCTGTCCTGTCCCTCTGTCACCTTCCATGTGCTGCACATAGATTTCTGGCTCCAGCCTGCAATGGTTCAGTTCCCTCAATTCTGGCCTTCCTCTCCCACTTGGAGAGGAACTACCTGGGGCATACTTCCTTTGATTTAGGCATATGTACCCATCTAAGTACCAACATAGTTTCATTTAATTCTTAATATACCTGGCAGTGGGAAGGATGCTAAAAAAACATCACGTCTGTCATTTGGTTTTGAAGTTGGAATGAATTTTAGGAGAGTACTTAAAAAACCCAAAACAAAACCCTCAAACAAAAAAAACCCCAAAACAAACAAAAGTGCAGAACATTTTAGAATTCATTTGTGAGCAAAATGGCAATATGAGTGCTCTTAGAGAATGCTTTATGTGCATGATATCTTTCATTTATGTATGGATTTATCTCATTTGAGCATTAGCATAATTTTCTCCCAGAAAATCAACAGAAAAAGTTTTCTAGCTGAGAGTTTCTCAGATATCCAGATGCTTTATATCACTTACAGAAAACTCATTCTTAAGCTGACTAATGGTTTGAAAACTGAAAAGAAGTAAGCTCTATAGGGCATAACTTGTGCTACCAGGCTCTGCTCTACTGTATGGTTTTGTTGTTAATTGTTTGCATTCTGTTACATATTATATAAGCTTTATCACAGACAAGTGTTTCTTGAATGGATTAATTTTGCCAGCAAGCATTAATGGAGAGGCACAATGCTGAATGAGGATGTACGAATTTGCAGATGTACTAATTTTGCAGAAGGCAGGTTAAAATTCTCTATGATTTACTGTAGTAGATCAAATGTGCGGCTTGCCATGCAAAATATAAATAATTTATGTGTAGCCTACTTCTGTCGGCAGTTCATGTACTGCATCTATATGAAGGAAGGTTAGATTTAACTCTGCCATGTGAAGGGTAATTCTTTACAGAGTTGAGATGAGTATGATTGTCCTGTCTTATGTGGCAGACGTCGTTGGTCATTTAAATGTCTAGTTTTCTGACCTTCAGGCTGCTGCCTGAAGCACTATTTCCTTCACATATTATGAAGGAATATCTCCTAACATTTGCTTTCACTGTCTGTGAAAATCAGCTAGTGAGACCTGGTTGTCACAGGATAGTATAAACAAAACATAGTACGTGAAACTGTCAGTTGAAAATGCAGTTAAAAATATGCTGCAAATCTGTTTTGCCTAGTAAGTATGTTGCAGCACTTGAGACATGAATTATCCTTAAAGCTTCTTTTAAATGTCTTGGGCATGTTTTGTGATAACCTCTAATAATCAGTTTTTTAAACAATTGGTTTTTTTAAAGAAATTCTTATTTTAAAAACAAAATTATAATCAGAAGATGAATTCATAGGTTAATGTCATAAATAAAAGGTAATGTTCAAATGTTTACAGGTGAGTGTTATTTACAAGTTTACAATTGTGACAGCAGTTGACATAACATAGTTATTTAATCCTTCTTGTCTATGAAATACATTATAAATATTTACTGTTAAGTGCCTAGTGAAGATGTAGAATGTGATTCTTGATAACTACTACCAGCAATTCTTCTATTCAATGGAGTATGTTCAGATGCCACAAAATCAGAGAAAGCATTCCTACTGTAACTAAGTAAATCAAGTATCCTCTTTCTACTTTTATTAACGCTACTGGGTACCTGGCATAATGCTGATAAACTCAGGGAGGTTAAGGTGCCTTTGTACTAGTATAAGAAAGGGATAAAGGCCAATGATTTTTTTGTGTAAAAATGCACACCGTGGGTTGGATGGAAGATGCTGTTTCTTGAATATCTGTATCCTAAACTGTCTGAGTATGTTTCTGCTGGAATCTTTCTGCCTATAAGGCTTAAGGTCACCAGTCTAATTTCAGATGCTGGCTGGCTCACTGCAGAGATGCTGTCACCTGTCTCAATTAGCTGGGTGCTCAGTTCTCACCTAACAATTGTCACCAGTGGCTGCTCAAAGGATGAGAGTGTATAGATGTTGTAGGTGACTTAGCATGGAGAGCAGACATACAGCACTTCTTCTAATTAGTGTTTGTAGGTCTTACCTGGAATATCCAACTTTATTTCTGCTCTTAAGGGTTTCTGAAAATAATGTAAGCTATTCAGTGCATTAAAACAAAAGTACAAACTTTAATGAGAAGATGAAAACTGCTGGGTCAGATCATTAGTGCTACACACAACTGCGAAGATTCCCAGAGGTCAGAGAGAACACGTTGAAGAGATCATTGTTACCAGAGTGTTTGGCAAGGTATTCAGTGGATGCTGTAAATATGACAACTGGGAGGATGAAAATATCTGAGCATTTTATATCAAAATATGAATAAAAATTATAACTACCTACAGTAAGGCAATGTGTTCTGGTGGAAAGATAATTTATTTATGAAGAAGAAATAATGATATGTATAATGATGGAGAGGCAGGAATGGAGGGGGCTTGATTTTAATTGATTTTTATCAGTGAGCTCTGTTGAGATATAAATTACTGTTTGTTGTCTCTGCTGATAGGTATTTGATGTTGTACTCCATTTTCACCTTTGCTATTTTGTTGTTCCCTTAAAGCTCGCTTTCAGCATTGCTGAATAGAGGAGGGGTTCATGTCAAAGGTCATATTCGATGAAGTTAGTGCTGAAAAAAGAAGAGTTGTGTAATAGTTTTAGCTGGATTTACACTCTTATATAATGTCAAAAGTATTAGGAACCTAAATGCAGTCTCTGTGTCTTCTTTGCTAGGGGAGATACTGGAGGATATTTGGTTTATGGGATTTACAGAGAAAATACGATAGTGTTGGAATGTCAAAATCAACTCAGTCATTTCACCCAATTCCCAGAAGGTGTGTTCTGACCAATGTATGCTCAGAAATATGTAGGGGGCTCTAAGGTTTCTGAGTGAATTTTGAGTCTGTCTGCTGTATGTGACATTTGGGATTGTTCTCTAAACAGTTTTACAGCGTGTGAAGAACTTGTGGCAGAAAGGTAAGACATGGAGATATTTTATCATAGAGCTAAATATGCTTGTGAAAAAAATTACCTCCATGATGTCATTTAAAAAAATCAGTTTAGAAGGGTATTTGCAAATTATTTTAGTATGTACATTCAACTTGTACATACTTAGGTTGTGCTATGAATGATCTTTTAGAACTGAAAGTCAAGTCTTGGCTTTCATTTTGCCACCAGCAAAATTTCACTTGTGCTGAATGTTTTGGGAAGGTGCTCTGTTAGCAAACTGTCTAAGACTTGTATGCCACAGGTATTAGAATATTTGATTTTTTTTTTTTGTAAGCAACTCTTATCAAAAAGTTATGTGCTCATAGTTTGACTGAAGTATCATTAATGTCTATTTTAGGGTCTCATCCCACTCTAGTTTATATGAGAGTATATCTACTGTCAGCAAGAGAAAGACAGAGCTGTTAAACTAGTTAAGTGAGACAAAATGGCCTCAAATAAGAGCATTGCATTCTTGATGTATCCATGGACAGGCTGGCTAAAGAGAAAGGAGGTCTGCTGAAAACAACCTTTTCCATCTTCTCTGTATTTTACCAGAATAAATAAAACACACAGATCTAGTGCACCTTCCTTTTTGATTATAATTTGCACTCCTTCTGTCAGTATTGCAATATTTTACCCCTTGTCACTCAACATTGTGTATGTGTTTGATTCAGCTTATGTAACTGGAAGTTCTTAGGGGTTTGGTACCCTAGTTTTCGGCTGCTCCCTGCAGATTGCCTTGTGTAGTCAGTGTTAGTCAGAGACAAGCACCTTCACAGAAGGAGCCCTTTCACGTGGCAGTTTCAGAATTTGCTAGACCAGTAGGATGTAAGAAATGTTGTGGCTTAGGACTATAAAATCAAAATATATTGTCTGAAAGAGCAGAGCATTACATAGCATCTGCCATCCAACCTGCAGTTTGTAAAACAGTCCTGAACAGAGGACTTTCAGCAATAGGTATTGCTGGATCTAAAAGGACATGACATAAAATGTGCTGTAGCATGTTGCAAATGTTAAACATTTTTCCCTTTCTGCTTCCACAAAATTATATTGTTTTCATATACATAAATGTAAGAAGAAAATACTCTGTTGCAGGAATCAGTGGGATTTTTTTTTTCCATTTCTATTGCATTTTGGTACACATTTACAATCCTATAGTTTCTGTTCAAAGGAGAATTAGTACCAGTGGAGTTGTATTTCTGAATTTCTCATGATCATTTCTTCAGTTCTTGTCTGCCAACGCACACCATATGTTACAAGACTGATTATTGTGTGCTCTCCTTTTGTTACTAGGTCAGTACTTCTTATTCTGAGCTTGTCTGCATCACTGGGAGCATCAAATAATTTACTCAGAAGGAAGGCTCTGACATGCTCAGAGTTAGTTTAGTCAGCAGAACAGCATCCGTGCAGAAAAGCTTATTAATTACTCTGAGAGTGCAACTTTACCAAAGGGTCTGTGTGGTCAGAGCATGTATTCTGGATCAGTAAGTTAATATGATTCTGTGTTTTAATCTTTATGCTGAAAGTTAAATTAATGACTTCTAAAAGACTTCAATCCTATTAAGAATATACATTCACTCTCTAGATTTTTTTAGTCTTTCCTTCTCTGTCCTTCCCCAAACCTTCTTCCTTTAAAGAAATGTTAAGAAGTAAGAAAAGGACAGTTGTACCCTGTGAAAACAGATTTGATGAATCCTTTCTAATTTGTAATATCACAGAATCATTTTGAAGTGTATTGCTAAATGTATTAGTATGTATATGCTGGGAAGAGCAGAGCTGTACATGTCCTGGTTCTTTTCTGTGCTTCAGACAGCAGATTTTTTTACGGGGTCAGCATCTACTGGGAGAATGCTTATTTGATGTAAATATGATTTTCTGTAAATAGAAATTGTACCAAACAAGTATTCAACAAATCCCTGCATTCTGCTTTTAAACAGCATGCACTGGCCCATCCAGTGGATGTTATCTGCAAGGGGGAAATACACAGCAAAGGATTACTCTAGAGAGCATTTTTCTCATATGAGGATTAAAGTGCACTTGGGAGGCGATGCCAAAAGGGGCACGTTCACCATTTGTTTTGTGCTATGATTAGTATATTTCTTAAACTTTCAGTGGTTGTGACTTCAAGATGAGGAAATGAGGAAAAAGCATGGGATTCTAGCCTCTCTTTTTTTAGCACTTACCACTATTTCTGTTCTATTTTTTGTTTTCAGTTACAAGAAAACACATGAGACCCTGAGCCATGCAGGACAAAAGGCAACAGCAGCTATCAGCAATGTAGGAACGGTTATCAGCAAGAAGTTTGGAGACATGAGGTATAGGCACCTGTTGCTTCTCTGGTTTTATTTTGAGGACAAAATGTATAAATCATTTGTCAGCTCTTCTTTTACTTCTACATTCGTGTTTTAAAGGTTCAAGTAGTTTGTAGTGAGAGTATTTTGCAACAGTCAGCTTTTAAACTGAAAGGAAAGTATAATGATGAATGGAGATAAAATTTTCATTGGAGTCCTGTTTTTTTTTATAAAAACATGCAGTTGGAAATCTCTTTGGAATAACTTTGCAAGCTCAAGGAAACGTACAAGTAAAATGGATATAAAAATTGCTGGTAGACCTTTTTTGGTAGACCATTTTTATTTAAACATGGACTCGGGAGAAAAATATCATTAGAAGAACAGAAGCATGCCAAAGAGCCGCTTGTGAAAAGACAAAAAACATTTCAGGCTATTTTTTACCTTTTTTTTTTCAAGATGTACTGCAAAATTTTGTTCTGTGGTTGTATGAAAATAGATATGATGGAAGTAACAGGAGCTGAGGTCAGAAGTCACTACAGTGAGGTCGGCCACTTAAATGCAACTTCAGTGTCGAGCTTTATATATTAATGTATCTTTTGAAGCGTTGATCTTAAAGTCTCTGAGCGTGACAGCAGAAATTGTACACTGTAAGCCAGCACTTCAGTTTTCACTAGGTAGCAGAATTACAGAATTTCTTGAGTGTTTGAAGGAGTTGATTTTTTGGTAATGAAATAAATGGACAATGTATTGTATTAGACAACAAATGCAATATATTGCTCGAGCTGCAGAATTACGATCTCATTTATTAGAGATATTGGTATGGACTCACTTTTTTGACATTTTATGTTGTATGAGGTAACCCTATCCTAAGATGTGTGTGTGTTGCAAATGGCTGAAGCATCCTTGTCAGCTAAAGCTTATTTTTCCCCTTGTTTATTTTTAATGTGAATCTTAAGAAGTCTTTAGAGTTCCCCTTTTGTACTTTTATACACAGTTTAATAAACCCTCTGAAGAAGTGCTATTGCTTTTCTAGGTGAAACTGAAAAAGGAAAGTCTTCATCCACTGTATGATCTACTTTGCAGTGTTTTTTTCCACACTCAGTTCAAAATGGAAATTTAGTGAGTCACTTGCAAGCAGGCCATGAACATAACTAAGAATTTTTCACTTGATACAGTTAAATGTTCATGGGTCATATATGCCTATCAAAGGCTATAAAAATAAGGAGGCATGCAATTATGTTTTCTTAGTACAGTTTTTTAGCATTCAGTATTCTGAGAGCTGAAAACTTTCTAAAACATAGATTTGAACTTTCATTTAAAAGTTAAAGTGTTTTTCTTAATGAATTTACCTCTATTTAGTTATTATTTTAACTTGTATGAGCTTTTGAAATTCATAACGCCTCATGTCTCCCCAGATGAATGGCAAATTATGTGGTAAATGCGTGGTTTATTTGTTCATTCATTCATACCCTATTTGGAGTCTCCCTGGTCTTCCTTTTGGTGCCTTCTGGCTCTTCCATTATGAGAAACAGTGAATGAGTCCTTCTTCTGTCCTTCATCTCATCCATTAAGTCTTGTGGTTTCACTGTACTTCAGTTCTCTCTTTCTAGGCTCCAGTTGGATGAGTCACTTTCACAAACCTTTTTGCTACCTTTGTATATTCTATCTGCATTTTCTGCATTATAGTTGTATTCTGTATTTTTGAGAAATGCATGAGGTGTGTGATGCACATGTTCCCTGTTTCATTTAATTTTCTGTTCTTTCCTAACACTTCCTCTTGTAAAAAAAGACAAGCCTGAAGCTCAGCAAATAGGTCCTGTTGCTGCTTCCATACCTTAGACCCTACAGCACTGGTGAGAGTTCATGTGCAAATACCTTGAATGCTGGCTCTTGATCAGAGGGAAGGATGACTTTAACAGTTCAGGATTTCTCAGTTCCTGTTACTTGTGCTTTGTATAGAATGTAAGATTAACTACAAAGGCAGAAATGTCTTCACTGAAAGACAGCATGCTTATCTTTTAATATTTCCCTTAATTAATCACTGTTACCAAATACCTTTGTCTTACCTATCGTCTTACCTATCATCTTACCTCATCCCCATGGAAATCATGGTTCTGACTAGCACTTGGAAGACTAGTGCAGATGGAAGGTATTTATCTCATTAGCCCTTTAGCCAGGGGCTCAAAGCAGAGGCTGAATCCATCAGCATTCTGATTAATCAAGAAGCTGGTTTCTAGTAGCTTTCTTTGATTGAAATTTCCTGAAAATGTCACAACCAGGTTCAAGGTAAATATGAACTACCAGCACTCCTTTTTTTATGGACAGTTACTGTTTTCAGTTAAGTTCTCAGGTAAGAGAGTTTTCTTGACACACGATCATGAAGAAGCAAGTGGTCTAGCCAGATTCTCATAGTTATATAAAGTGTGGCCTGACTTGGGCCTTATGCATCTTCTGAACATGCTAAACCTGGAGTGGTGGTCAATATGCTTCCCTCAGCAACAAAACTAGCTTGGCTAGATCATCTTGGCTCATCTTGAGCAGGTGCAGTTCTGGGTAGGGTCACACTATAAACCTTATCGCTTATATAATTTGGTTTTAAAAATCTTCCCCTTTCCTTTCCAATCCCGTTTGTATGTGGGGGAGTAAACAGTAAAGAGGAAGGAATTTTATGTGTCACTGTTTGCTTGCTTTTTTTGCTAATCCAAATAATTTTATTTCAGTGATCTAGTATATGGATTATCACCACCCCCTCCCATAATGCTGATTTAAACAAACATCAGACTCTAGCTTAATTCTCTTGGCTAGGCATTAAGGCTGATAGTCACCAATGGCATACAGACGTAAATCCCTGTTCTGCTATCATTCAGAGCAGACACTTGAAACTGATTTCTAAAATCCAGATGTCATCATAATTCTCAGTATGTTCAGCAATCTTACCCCCTGCTGTGGCAATGGTGATTTTGAAAGTGTCTGTAGTCAGCCTTGTTTTTGAAACAAAATTCTGTTTTCTATGTTGTCTGCTATGTCAACTGTACAGAGCACTATGTGAAATTTCTGTTCTGAAAATGCTGGGTGTTAATTTTCACTCTGTATCATCTCTAAAAATATTACTAAAATATTTTGTAGCAGCAACAGGCCAGATAACCTCCCCCAAATGTGCTATTCTGTTGTGTTAGTATTCAAGAAGATAAAGTCTCCAAGAAAGAAAAATGACAAAATTCTGTGTGCATGAAAGAACAGAGTTGCCACCCTTTGAGGACAAAGTGCTTTTTGTGCTGTGCTTCACTTTCATCCTCACCCCAGCTTTCCAGTGTTGCAACTCTCTAATTTATTTTGTGCATGAAAAGTCACAAGCATTTTACATTTTCTGAATTTTATATTAATTATTAGCGCTTGTAAGGTCTATTTACAGTCATAATGCATCCTATTTCATGTTACTGCATTACTAGAAATACCAGTAACGCATGTAAAGACAGTGTACAGATAGTTTTGCGAAGCAGACACTAACAATGTAGCTAAGACAATAGATTCTTCATGAACAATTGTGATTAATTATGTGCCACCAAGATTTTTTGTTGCTATTCAACACCCAGCTCATATTTAGTATTTTTCTGGCATGGAAGGCAAAGGGGAAGAGAGGAGTCTCAAGTCACTCACAAGGCCGTAGCGTGGGGTCAGATGTCTCGGTATTAAAGATTACACTTACATTTTAACATGACTCTTGCTTTGTAGAGGACTGATGTAATAGTGTACAGGGTCTTTGTCCCTTTCTGCTTGGCATACTGCTGAAGTTTGGATCTTTCCCCACAATACCACTAGACTACTCTGTAGCTGTCTATGTGGATCTAAGTTTCATCCCTGCTGATGACCTTCTCAGAAACAAGTTGTGATACCAAGTGGGAGACTTTCTGATTTTTTGTTTGTTTTAAAAGAAAAAATAGGAAAGAAAAAGGAAACTACTTACACTACATATATTGCTGCTACTCAAGTAAATGTATTTAAAGATTTAGCTAATAAAGGCATGCATGAAATTCAGGATGTCAGCAGCTATACTGCCTATAGATGCTTCATTCAGCTGTCTCATATGTTTTAATTACATGATCACACAGACCCCTTTCAAATTCAGTGCCTGGGATGAGCCAGTTCTCGAGATGAATGACGGTAATATAATGCCTCATTCCTGCCAGGAGCTGGAAGGCACATGTGGAAAGAGAGAAAAGATTGCAGGGAGGGAAGGCTGGGGCATGACTGTGACAGTTGAATGTGCCCCTCAGAGATGACAAGATTCAGCACAGAAGGCATATGAGGCCCCAAAGGGGTGGAGAAAGTTTATCCCTCTGGAAAGGGGCAAGGGAAGTTCTGAGAAATTCAAAGCAGGTACTGGGGGAATGCATTAACCTGATATTTTCTAAGGATCTAGAAGATAGCATGAAGGCAGAAACATAAAAGGGTTTGACAAGAGCAATTATCTTACACTGACAGCACCTGTCATAGCTGATAGATGGGAGGCAGGAGATGTGATAGAGCTTGACTTCGATAAGGCTGTCTCTACTGTTTTTGTACAACTAGAGAAATACAGCTTTGATGTTACTGTTTTAGCAGGAAAAGAGCATAGGGAGTTGAAAATGTTATCCGGAGAACAGGTCTCAGTAGCTCACCATAATGCAGGATTTTGCAGCATCTGTCCAGAGTCTGTTACTGGTCAGCATTTTCATTACTGGGTTAGATGAAGGCATCAGGATGGCACCACTTAGAATTCCCATATGACTGCAGTGGCAGGGTATGCAAGCACTTTAGACACCAGGATGAGAATTCCACAGTATTTTAAATCGTAAAATTCTGTGTAGGAAAATGTAAGGTGCTTTAATGACAGATGGAAAAAAACCACAGAAGCAGTGATGGGGAGCTGATGGGCCAGCTTTGCAGAAAAGGACCTAGCAAATGCTAGGCTGGTTGGCTCACAAGGGCAGTTGAACAGGGGTTGTTTCTGAATGCTATGAAATCTCTCTCATTTAAAGTTTTTAGAAGTAGGTTGGGGCAATATCTGTTGCTGATGGCTCAGGTATAATTAATCTGCTTTACTGCTTTAGGAATTGATTTTTGCTGTGCCTTTATTGCTGTGCCTTTTGGGGTTTGGGGGGTTTTTCGTTGTTTGTTTTGATGGTGGAGTTTTTTGCACAGTTTTAGGATTTCTGTGATCAAAGGACATTCTGGGCACTTAAAACTGTTGCTGGAACTGAATTCCTTCAGAATATCGTAGCTGACATGACCGAAACTCCCAGTCTTAAACCTCTCTGTCCTTGATACCCATATAAAGGAAATAGTAATATTGTCTTGCTTCAGAACATAATTTCATGAGCATTTCTTTTGTTGATGGGTAAGGCAGTTGTTTTCTCTCATTTCTACTGACACCCCTTCATTTATGCTGGCTTTTAGAGGTCTTCAGTAAGATTTCCATATCATATGGCTGTGCAAGTACCTGTATTAACATGGAGAAGGTAGTGGCTGCTACTGGGAGGCAGCAGGTTGTAAAAGGAGGCTACATATGGCAACAGTATTACTTTAGCTGGACTAAGCAGAAATGTGTTGTGAAGATAAACCCAGGACAGTTTGAGAAGAACCAATATATATGATGTGTATAGCCCTGTAAATAAGCCTAAAGTAGTTAACGCTTTTCTTGGTAGCAAGGTATGACTACTTTGCAGTAAATAATGCATCACACCATACTTTGAGAAAGGATGTGAAAAATAAGTATTGAAGAGATACTCATTAAGTGTGCACCGTCTATCTGGCTCGCTGCATGAGGCAGATGTTCCCTTGAAGTGATCTGTAATTAAAGACTACATCAGTAACACAGATGAAGGAGAGGCTATCTGCCTCATCATGTCCTGACTTTGGAACATTTATGACATCCTTTGAATATTGTATATCAGTTTGCCTCTCCCAGTTTTGCTGCCTTAATTAAGTTTCTTGTGAGCTGGAACACAGTGTCAAAGTGTTTTAAGTATTGTTTTCAGCAAAGAACAAATGCTTTAGAAAATGTCATTTTAGGAATTAAAAGATCTTTTTATTTTTCGCGCTCTTCTTAACTGAGAGATGATTGGGAAATCCAGAGGGGGAGGGAAGATATTTGCTGTTGATGTACATGTAAAATTACAGTTCAGCTATACTTTCTCTTTAGTGATACTAAGAGGAAAAGAGGGGAGGGAAATCAGCTAACATTGTTTAAATCTGATCTAAATAAGAGAACACGACATTTCGCAGATCATATTTTTGTTCTTTGATACATACAGAATAGGTGACTGCCTAGTGAAGGACTGTGTAAAAATTTTTGCTTTGAAGGGATCTGAACCGATCCAAATTCTAGTATGAACTCCAGCATCAAGGTTTGAATGCAAATGACCATTTTTTTCTCCTTGGGCAGTTTGACATGTTACAGATGTATATATCTATTTTTGTCATGTTTTCCTAATACTTTTAACTCTTGCTTTTATTTCCTTCTGCATCCACCACAGATCGCATTCAATTGGGTAAGACACATTACTCTACTTGAATATTGCCTCTTTATTTGACAGGATTTGGTTTTGGACTATAATGCAGTAATGTCTTTCCTTTCAACATCATTATATAGGATAAAAACATATGCTACTTAAACTGTAATACCTAAATTTTACAGCATGGTGAGTATAACAAGAAAAGGACTGGACTGTTTGCCTTGAGGAGCTTAGTCTGAAATTCAAAAGATGTGGGTCTTGGGAAAACCTATTTACATGTAATCAGCAATCATCTTTTTCTGTCAGAGGTTGGAACATAATCCACAAACTCTCTGTGAAAATTCTATTCAGCTGAGTTTTATAAAGATTTTATAAAGTGTTTAATTACCTCCTCTTCAATAAAGCAAATTTATCTTAGGCATGACTCTTCAGAAGTCTTGAATCCTGTGAAAATTTCCAGAAGTAGGCCAAGTTCCCAATGTGATGAAAAAGTTCTTTATATTTAGCTTGAATTTATTGATTCTGTAAAGCACTTAAATAAACTTAAACTTGCACTTAAGCTTGTGTGCTCAAAGATTCTCTAAGCAGTCTGACTTTATGTCAGTTCACTCTGCAGACATGCTGAGCAGCCCTGAATCCCCTCCCTGTCCTCTGGCCTTGTAATATCTTCAGTGTGCAAGTGAGCCCAAGAACATTTTTTCCATTCAGCTAAGTTATCCTAACATGGACTCTCACTTCACTGGGAAAACTTCAAAATGCAGCAGAGATTGACCTTCTTATCTCCCTCTGACATGAAAGCAAAATGTAATATTTAGCACCCTTTGTCAAGAAGGATCTCTGCTCTCTGCCCTGATCACCCTTGCAGATATGTATATCTTCAAGAAAGCTAAATGCTTTAGGCTTCTACTAAAAGAAGATATTGTCACTGTTTCTGTAACTTCCATCCTTACATGTTTAGAGAAATTAAAAGATGAACTCAATAAAATTTGCACTTAATATTCGGATTGTCTGTCATGTGCCATCTCTCATCTGTGTGAATTTAATTAGGCGTAATGCAATCTTCTTACTTAAACTTTCATATTTGGAATATTTTGCTATTAGAAGAGGAGCAACCTATGTTGAAATACTTCTAAACTCTATTTGTCATGTGTTACAAGACTAAAATGGCAAGCATACTTGTTTAATTTAACTAGGATCATTAGAAATGTACTGCATTTGTGAAACGTTTGGGCTAATCTTTCATAAATCTTAAAAATTTTGTGAAAAACTGAACGTAAAACATCTACATTGTCTACTGTCAGTTCATGTCAATCTGAGCTTAGCAGAAGCCTCAAAATATACACAAAAGTAAACAGTTTGCATTAGATCTCTCTGTTCCACCTGCTTGCCAAATAGCTCTTCCCTCCCTTCCCCACCCACATTTTGGAATCTAATCTGAAAAAAAACACCTGTATATGGACTCAGTCCTTCTCTGAATTTGTATAGTTGAGAACAGATACGTGTGCTGTTTGTAGAAGAGCTTTTATTTTCTAATACTATAATCATGCTTTGCATGCAGCCAAATGCTGGTGGCTTTTAAAGTAAAGCTCTCACAGTTCTCAGTCAGACCAGGCTGCAGCTGCCCTTCAACAAGGAAAGTGGCAATTCATGGATTTTTGAAAAAAGACCTACTCTTGCAGCATACGTTACTTAAATTGCTCAGATCTAAATGTGCTTATGGAAAGTTCTTAAACTTCAAACGATTCTTACTCAGAAAAGGCTTGATGCTTCCCAGCAGTGGGAAACGGGTGATGCTGTGACAGCAGAGTTGGTTTTGGTGGCTCAGGTGGGAGAGTTTGTTTAACGCAAGTCAAGCAGTTAATGTGGGTGGCCACCTGCAGATTTAAAGGTGTGCGAGATGATTTGGGGATCTTTGAGTGGTGCAGAGTCTCCATCCTCTGCTTGCAATTTTCCAATACCCGTGCTGCTGGTAAGTCTGAGGAGGGAAATGCCACAAGGAATGTGGAGAGACCTGTGAAAAATAGCTTCCTACCTTTGTTAGAGTTGGGGTTCATATCAGCAATTGGATTTTAAAGTTTTTTTCTTTGTTTTTTGCTTTCGTCCCACAGCTACTCTATTCGCCATTCCATAAGCATGCCTGCAATGAGGTAATATGCTATCCATATTCTATTTGATAGGGTTCAGCAGTGTAATGAGGAGGGATTTGCACAGGAGGGGGATCCTGATCCTGCAGTTTTTAGGTGGACGAATATTCTCACTTCAATCAATTAAGGTTATTCATGTAGATGCAGGACAGGCCATCTGTGGTTTTTGGTTTTTTATTTTAATTGTATTAAATGTTTAATCTCTTGTACAAGCCTTTGAGTAAATGAAGCAGTTCTGAGGTGTATTTGAGTAGCTGATTGTTATCAGGTTTGTATTACTGAATCTGAAATTCAGTTGTTTTGCTGTCTCTAGAACATTGTCCAAAACCCATTAACGTCAGAGATACTTTCCACTCGAACAGGCTTTGGATTGTGCTCCTATGAAGGGATTTTACATGAGTACTTTCATATTTTAATGGCTATAATCATGCTTTACTTGACTGCAGCCAAATATTTACTCTGTTCAAGTAAAGCTCTGACTGTTTTCAATAAAATTAAAATCCAGCTCTCTTTTTACTCCCTTGGTCTCTAAATACATGAATATCCCCCCTCCCTCCCAAGCATGCAGATACTTTAAGGCAAGCATTCACCCACCAATGTGATCAAAATCATAAAAGTCAGTTTCTCTCTCCTTTCGACCCTTCTTGCTGTATGAAAAATTTGTCATCTAATTAAGGGGGAACTAAATCTGCATTAGTTTTCCAACTGGCTTCTATTTGCCCTTGCCTTAAATTAGGCTCATTTTAACTTAGCCTGATGAGGGATACTATGTAGATATATTTGCAGAAACAGGAGCTGTGCTGGACAACAGTGCCCGAGCTGCAGTTTGCCTTGAGTAGATTCACTAATTATGAAGCACAATGTATGCTAGAATTGAGCTCTCAAGGAGTGCAGAGCCAGAAAAAGGTCCCCCTTTAACCACTGTAGATTTGCCCGAGTCCTTTGTACTGGTTGAACACAGAGAAAAGCTAGCTTTGTCAGAGAGGCACCTTAGGAACGCTGTCTCTCTAAAGTCTTTGCCTTCAAAAACACCTGCAGTCACAAAATCACGGAGTGGGGAGTCAGGATTCCTCAAAGGTGTTTGGGACCCTATTGTAGACCCTGTGTAGACCTATGCAGTTCTAATCTCTTTCTGCCCAGCCTCAGGACATGAAACTTGTCATCTTTTTAATGATGTAGGTTATGAACTTGCTTATCAGCTGAAAAAAAAGGTTTACTCCGTTAGAGCAACAAAAATGGATAAAACCATAGAGATACAGCACTACAGCCAGCATTCTCCAGTTGTTCTTCTGAGAACATGATAAATGTATCATACAGTAGGCAAGACGGTCACCATTTGGTTTCAATTACTAGACAGGTTCTGCTTTTGGAAATTTGTAGCTAAAAAATTCTCATCCGTTTGTCATAATTGGATTTGACTGACAGAGCACAAGGGAGTGTTCATAGTTTATCAATCTATAGCCCTGTGCTGCCAGGCAGCCTTCATTTTGTCCTGGCATTGTTACCTGGTAAGAACTGATCAAATTGTGGAGTTATTCCATGATGTTTGCAACTGACTCTTTTTTCCTTCCTTCAACTTTTTTTTTTTCTCCTCTCCTAGGAATTCTCCAACTTTCAAATCATTTGAGGAGAAGGTTGAAACCACTGTCACAAGCCTTAAGGTAAAGCTTAAGGGCAGAGTTACATGGCTGTGTGTGTGTGACTGCTTAGTTGTCCTTAGCATTTGTAAAGTGATTGGAGACCAATTGAATGTGTTGTTCTATCAAGAATTTCATGGAACATTCATCGAGAATGAAGGCAATATGCAGAGAAATTGTCTTTCTCTGCTTTTTTAGTAAGAAATTATTTCTGTTGCTTGCCAAAGTATGGAAGTGGTCTCAGAAATGCCAAAAATAGTGGTGGGAGCTGTTGTGTAACTCAGGTGTGATTGATACTACCCATGTGGCTCTCAGCCCTGAACTCATCTTCTTCAATGCAGACGTGTTTGCTTTCAAATTTAAATGTTTCATCTGGATTTAAAATTTCAAAACTATATTGACATGTTGCCTGAAAGGCGAGATAAGAAAATTGAGACAAACGTGCAGTTTGCGAGGTGAAGGGAAGAACAGCTTTACTGGTGATGTCCAGTGATCCAAAGAGGAAAAGAATAACAATCTTTTCATATTTATAACTTTCTTAGTGCCCACCCATCATACGATCCAACTAAAGTCCATCTTACTATTATGTTCCTTAAACATCCAACAAGAATGCTCTTATGACCTGTCTCCACCCAGGTCCTGCCTCTGGTAGGCCTGGGAAGCCCAACTCTGTGTTTTGTCTTACTAACCCTCTTATCTACACAAAAGAATGCTAATATTTTGAACACAGGCTCTTCTAGGCCTTTAATATTTCAAGCTACTCAGCTACTTAGCTAAAATGAATCCCCAAAATATTAAGCATACCCCTTAAGGCATCAGACATATTTGCTGTGGGAGGGGAACGTCTAATGGCAAAGTTACCAGGTAGCACTAGTTAAGGCTCATACTCAGCAGGGCAAATCTGCAGCTAGATAATCTTTGCTGCATGGTGAGGTACATTCAAGGGGGCAACACAAAGGTTTGTCTCCTAATGGGTCTTGTTTATTAGATAAAGTCAAGTGTGCTCATAAAATATCATTTTACTTGGCTGTGATATAATGCTCTATCATTTTCAGATTTTGAGTGTTCATGCTTATTTAGTGACAGACTGTTCTGATAACCTTAGGTCATGATGGTGTAGCATAATCTCATCTCCATGGCACTGTGTTAGAGACAAAAATGTCATCTCAGTTTCACAGGTGAGAAGCATCCCAGGGAAGGTTGGGACTGTCTAGGAGGAGGAGCTAGAACAGAACTAAGAACCGCAGAGCCCCAACACAATGCCTGTTATACACTTTCTTATTCTTTCTTTTCTCCTTATCTGCAAACGCCTTTTATACTCACCCTTACTGTAGGAGAAATCATTCATGCAGTGGGGTGCATAAACTTGGAAGGTCTGAATTCCTGTCTGCTGCAGTCAAGCCTATTGCTTGCATATATCCTTTTTTGCATTCCTTGTGCTCATTGAGATAATGGATTCAGCTCACTGGAACACCTGAAATTGACCTGAAATTCTTTGGGATTTAGGGGAGTGGGGCGCAGAGGGTTGTTGGAGGGGTTTTCCCCCATTTTTCACCACTTCCCTGCACTGGAGAAGTGCAGCACTTTTTTTTTTACCCATTTAGTCACTAAACCTACTCTCAGGGCTTTCAGTAGTTCTTCTAGTGCCTAAGTTTGCCTCTAGGCTACTCTAGACTCCACAAATCCGTATCTCATACATGTAGGCCAACCTGTGAGAGAGACAGCTTAAATCCTTGCTTTCAGGAATAAAGGACAAATGCGAGTGATGTTCTTTCCTCATCAGGGGAGGGATGTCTGTTTCCAGTCACTTCAGTGTGTCATTCCTCTCATGGTGTTCTACTTGAGGACCTCAATATTACTTTGTTGATTAAGCAAAGGTGTTCTAGAGGAGACTATTTGTCATTCCAGGTCAGCCTATTGTGTTCAGAGTGCTCTTAGATCACCTTTTTAGGAATCTCCAATTAAGTGGGACAATACAATAAGGTTTGAGTATGAAATAATCTTCTCATGAAACACTCATTGTCCATTGGCAAACCCACTTTTATTTTCTGAAATATTTTCTTTCTGTTTTCTCATTCTTTTCTTCGTTTCCTCTTGCAAATGGAGAGGCTAAAATCACGGACCTAGGGTGCCACCAATATAAACTATGGACAAATGAGAATGCCTCAGTACTGTTCTTCCTTTTGCCTGCCTCAGTTCCAAGCCTTGCAAGATTAGGAAGACTGTGGGATGGAGGGAGAAATCATGGGGTTCCCCTTCAATTCTAGGATCTTGTTGTGGTCTGAAAAAGTGGAGAACTTCCAGAGAGGCTTCTGAAAAAAAGAAAAGAATGGCAGCAGTCTTATAATCTTCCTTCCATCCCCATATTAACTGTGGTCCCGTAATGTTCTGTAGTGAGTCAAACTGATGTTCAGATTTCATACATTTAGAAGTCAAATTTAAAAATAGATTTCATTTGCTCTCACAGTTTGGACTTTGGGTTGCAGCTTTCTAGGGAGAGTGTGTTAATTCACTTTCCCCTGGAGATCAAACAGGACCTGGAGGCCTCGTTCTTTTCAGCTTTTCTGAAAATCTGAACACCAGTGAATTAAATGTTTGCATAAACACTGGGGTACTGGCCAGGAGTATTCAATGAAGTGACTTACCTCCTTCTTGGTTTTGGATGGAAGAGTAGATAGAAAAGCAAATAGAAAATGAAACTGCATTAATGTTTGGATTTGGACACCTCAAAATCAGAGACACACCTTATCTAAGTCATTTGAAATAGCGTGGGAATAATTTGCTTTCACAATCACTCTGATTATTCTGAATTGGTGTTCTTTTGAGAATTTTAGTTGGCAAATAAGTCATGAGTCTTGCCATGAAAACTTAATACTTCCTTTACTAGGCAGTAGCTGCCTTTTCTTTGCAAGTTATGAGCAAATCAGCATTTAACAATACATGTATTTTGTATTGCTGTTTGCACCTTCTGAAACTAGACTGGATAGAGTTTTACTTTTTGAGATGGGAATTTTTAATCAGTGCCTCAAACTGCAAGAGCAAATATCAAGCCCACTACTGCCTTCTTTTATTGAACTATCAAGCTAGGCAAGCTTCTGAGCTAGCTAAAGAAACAAAGGATTACAGAGGATTAACCCTTTGGAAACTTAGGACACAAAGTTCATTTAATTAAAATAACCTCCCTAAGCATTCACTGGCTGACAGGCTGGAAAACTGCCAGTTTGTCTTTAAGTTCTGCTGCAATTCTACAAAGAAGTAAAAAGTTTTGTCCTATTTTCAGGCTTGGGTCAACTTTGAGTGGGCATATCAGCAAGCCAAGCCACAAGAGAACATTCTCTTTACCAAGACAACCTAGTCTGAACAGCTTTGTCTCTTCTTCCTGTTGTCTTTAGATAAAGTTCTGTCTTTGTTAGGAAAACTCTGTTTCAGAGATAGTCTTACTGGTTTTATTTTTACTACATTTGTAAATTTAGCGACCTGAAGCATTCTGGAAGTAGATGTGCAAGCACATGGTCATATGTTTCTTTAATGTAATTTGGTATCTCTTCCCCGCTTTCCTCCATGAAAATGCTGCAGGCAGTTTTATATATCAGTATCAAGTGCTTGAAGGGAGATAAGCTGCTGAGTTTGCTCTTTGGTTACTACATTCCTTCTACTGTCCAAAATCCCAGTATAGTTTATGTATTTCGGAAGCAGGCAGATGGGCCACTCTACTCAGCAAATAAACCAGTTCATTTTAATACCCATCTGTGACAGTTATGTGAGACCTCTTAAAACAAGAATTGGTCAGTTTGGCAATGTCGGGATCAGGACCCTCTGAGACACAACTGCCCACAAGATATATAGGCCTTATGTGTATGGTGCTGTGGCCAGAGTATCCGAGAAAGTAAGACAGACTATGTACAACTGTACAGGAGACAAAATGGAGTCTCTCCTTTATTGCAAATTCATCTGGTTTTATAGTCCAAAAATTGTTTTGCTTAATACAGTCAATAGACAAAAGGAAAGGTGGTCACATGCCATTGTCTCAGAACTACAAGAAAGTCCCCAGAAGTTATTTGCATTCCTAAGATACTGCATCACAGTCTGGACATTCCCTATTAATAATTTAGTAATGCCACACCCATCTCTTATCCAGCCTTCCTAGAACTGGAAAAAACAGTTAAACCAATGTGAGCTACTCAGGTAAATAACCACACTAGGTTTACTGGTAGGGTCTAGGATTCTCTGGGATCTACTTATGAACTGGTTCCTTCAAGAGTATGAGGCATGCTACTGGCAGATTTTGTGATGGCAGCCTAATTTAGAAATTGGAGAAGAATTTGCTTCATTTGACTGTTTTTATAGCTGTTGTTCTAAGAAAAAGCCAACCTCTGCCGGAACAGTTCCCTGCCCTCCGTGGCCATGGGGTGGAATGCAAGTGGGACTTGCTTCAGTGTGAACAGAGGAATTTGCTGTTCTGTGTTTGCCTTGTTTCAGACCAAGGTTGGTGGGACAAGCCACACAGGAGGCAGTTTTGAAGAAGTTCTCAGCTCTACAGCCCATGCCAGTGCTCAGAGCTCTCTAGCTGGCACCCAACTTCCTGAGAGTGAAGAAGAGCTTCAGTGTTAAAGCACAGGCTGTCCTGAGCCCCACATGGTTCTCTTCAGAGACTTGCCCAGACAGTGATTTTTCAGCCCTCCCTCATCACACAACTTGTGCAACAAGAAAAATTGCCTCCCTGGCCTTGTGTTGGAGAAATGTTTCCTCTCCCTATTTCTATTTTAGATGGGCCATTTTATTGCCAGGTACTTTGTACATCATCAAAACCACACACAAATCATTAACTATAATGTACTAAAGTCTATGTTAAGTGACTAAAATATTTTTCATTTTCATGTGACCTCCCTCCAACAGTCTCCCAGTCTCTGTTTTCTTATTTTTCTTAGTTTACTCTTTTCTGTCTGTTGGTTTCTGGATCCCCTCTCAGTGCCACATCAGATAGATGGACCTAGAGCTGTGCAAAGCTTTCAACTGCCAGCAGTAGCCCATACACCAGCTGTCTACCAGCCATACCAGGTGCCCTTTGCTCAGGAGTGTCAGAACATGATCTAGTTCGTAACAGAATTAAAATCACTTATTGTCACAAAAAATTTTTTCTCCTTCATTTGTACAGTCTGGCATTGTCCTCCACCCATTCATCAGTAGAGTTGAGGAGGACAGGAAGAGACACCCAGTTATTCACACAGAAACTGAACTCATCACAGCTCCAGATTTAGGATGGTCATTGTAGCTGGAAAAGTTCCAGTTTAGAAATATGTACCATTGCTTGCTCTCTGTGGTTTGGTAAGACTCAACGGTGTAAGTGAATTACAAAATCAACTGGAGTGGAGGGAACCTCTAATATTTCTGCCTCCGTATCTTCTCAAAAATAAGGGAAGGTAGATTTATGAGCCTCAGTTAAGATACAGCCTTAAGTGAAAGAATACAAACCCAACAATCGGCTTTAGATGTGCCGTAGGTTAGAGAGCCCAAGCCTTCAGCTCACACTTGCATAGATCCTGTCATCTGACAATGCACAGGATGAGTAAAAACTTCACTTTTCGTGTCCAATTTTGTCATGCTTTGCTCCAGGACATAATTCCATCAACCACATTATCTCTGCTCAATCGCCAAGAGCCAGACATCTCAGCTTTGATGCAGCATGTTTTTCTTGTATTCTTTTAGCACTTTTTCTAGAGAAAGAGCAGCACATTTGTGACACTATCTTGCTGTCTAGTGAGCATGTGTCAGTATGCATGTTGCATTACTCAGTTCACCAGACTGAGGTGAGCACAATGTTATCAGTAAACAAGATGGAAAAGAGCCTGGCTACTTAGAAAAACAATGCATTTTTTGAGCATATGCCAAAGCTTCCAATCAGTGTTAGTGAGTTTGACATTATGGACTGCTTAAAATTTTGTGAGAAAACTTGGCTTTAAGTGATTTTTTTTTTCGGTGTGGCTTTTGGTAGTTTTTACAAAGTTGAAAGTCCTTTTGTAATGTTCGACTGGACATAAGTTAACTTTGGGCATTTATATCACATGCGTTTTTAGTGTGGTTTTTAGTGTGAAAGCAAATCTAATTATGCTTTTCTAGTATTCTTGTGACAATTTTCTAGCTTATGTGGTTTTGTGACAAATGTGAATTTATTTAAGCTGTAAGCTATTAATGGTCAACTTAGTTTGTGTAAATGAAGTTCTTGGTATTCTAATTAAAAACAAATTTTCGTCTTTTACTCTTTGTGATGTTTTAATTCTGTGTTTGCCAGTAGTACTAAACAACCTAGTCTAGTGGGAGGTGTCCCTGCCCATGGCAGGGGGCTTGGAACTAGATCATCTTTAATGTCACTTCAAACCCAAACCACTCTATGACTACAGTGCATCTACAAGCCGTGCTATTTCACAGCAGAATATCAAGGTAAATTGCATGAACATTCCTACAGTTGTTAAAATCTGTTTCATTTCGTCTGGGCCTGAAATTCCCCATGGAAATCTGTGGGCCAAGTTTTGAAAATTTAGTTTCAATGGAGAAAAATATTTGAACTAAGTTCAAGAAAAGTGAAATGCATGACAGAAAACATCTAGGTCTAAAACTATTGACCTTCTGAGCAGGGCCAGTAGCCAAACCAAGGTCAAAACATGGACTCCAAGCCCTGTTGGGACACTTACTTAGACCTTGTTTCATTTGTTTCTGTATGTATAAACATAAAATTGCTTCTGGGAAAGCAGTAAATAGCATTTAACTAAGCATTAAGAGCATAATTTCAAGAGTGCATGTATGACTGTTAGTGGAGGTAGGCTGTCCAGGCAAGCTTCACTCCCATACAAATTCTATGTTACTGCTATGACAGCAGCTGACACTGTGTAAGGTCAATGCTGATATGAACAGATCAGGAGAGACATGGGAAGTGGCAAGTTGCTCTTGAACGTCACAGGTCCAGGACTTTTTCCTACATGTGAATAGTGCTCTTTAGAGCTGCCTTAGGAAGCTTGAAACCTCACAGACTGTTTGCCAACCTATCAGCCTGTCATCACAGCTTCTCCCATCTCCATCACTTTCTTCTCCCATCTCTTTCCAACCAAGTCCTGTTCTAATACAATACAGTGCCCAAAACTGACTTAGCATTGCAGCAGCAGCAGGTAGAAGGGAATGTAATTTTATACAAAGTATCTGTTCCATTTGTTTAAAACCAAACCCCACGCAAAGCTACCCAAACCGTATCTTCCATTTCTTAGGCTAGCACCACTGCACTGTCCCCTGGACCCCCTGCAGAACGGTAAAGCTTCCTTATTCTGTTGCAGGAATAAGTATTCCTGCTTAGGATAGTACTTGTGCTGTGGGTTTCTACCAACCACCTCTTCAAGGCCACTTTTCTGCTTTGTCAAGAATGTTCTCACTTCTCTTTTGATCCATCTGTGGCTCTTTCACGCTTATCATTTAAACACAAACTAATACAGACTCTGATCTGTATGAGCTGTGGTGGAATAAAAATGCTCAGTGGGGCCCACTCCATCCCCCTTGCAGTAGTGACAGTCTGCTGCCAATAACCACTGATCAGTTTTCCTATTGCTCAGCAAAGCACAACCTGTTCTTCCAGGATTTCCACAAGGCCCAACTCCCTTTTGGGGTTCCCTAATCAAGGCATTTCACATCTCTGGAGTGGACCAATATGCTCTTCAGATGTTGTGCACCATGCTGGCCCCTTAACCCAGCACTCTGTGCCTCTGCCAAAGGCACCAGCCACAGAACACTGCGTGAGCTTCAGCCAGGTCCTCAAGGTTTGCATAAAGAAAACATTTCCTGAGTTGTGGTGCCCCAATACGTATGCTCAGCTACATTACCTACCTTTAAAGGGAATGACAGTTGAATTTAGTTGTACATTTCTTCATTTGGTGAGCTCCAGGTCTCTACCATGCAAATTTTCTTCTCCAGGTGCAAACTTTTTGCTTTATTTGATGTTCATGACAATGCCCTAACCACCATCTGCACACAACTCAACAGTTGGGTGTGCAGACACTGGCCTCGCTGGGGCATTTACCACCACTACAGTTTCACAATCATTCCGCACTTCTACATTAGCATTACTACCTCTGGCATAAACTCATTTACAGCAGAATCAGTACCAGTGTGTAGCAGGCAGAAAAAGGATGGCAGCTTTACACGGGCATGCAGGCTTCTGCATTTGCCTGCACAAACTCCAAAGCTCCCTCCCAAGCTCAGCTATTCTGTGATTATCAATTACCTGTGAAAAACTGTGTAACACTGCCAGTCTCTGGTGAGGGAAAATCAGGAATGCAGGCCTGATGGAAATGTTGGCACCATTCCCTGATACATGAACAGTGGAAAAGTTGTATGAAACAATGAAAATATTGAGAAAAAGTAATTAATGAGATTACCAGTTTTATCTACCATCACTTCTTAAGGTTTATGCACTCCAAAAAAATCTCATCTCTAAGCTCGGTCAAGAGCCCCTAGAGGATCGTGCTCATTGGTCTCATTTCTGTGCAGCAGTGTTAGTGGGTATGAACCCACTGCAAGGTACTTAAATCCACACATACAAGTCACAGAACAAGACTACCTGTCCCACACAGTGCACTACATGAACCTTTTAGATTGCAATCAGCTAATTTTTAAACATACCTGAAATTTCCCCAGTGGAGAATCTATTTGTAACTGAGACTGCATTCATCAGAGGTTGATTAAGAAAAAAGGCAAAACCCAAACAGGCCAATTCTAAATATTTGGTTCTTGACACAACCTCTGACCTGGGAGGTAACTATGCCACCTGCTCCTATCTAAGTGGTCCCGGGATTCTCAGTAGTGAATGCACAGGCAAAAAATCTGCTGGCAGAATCAGTGACGTTATAAGAGGAAAAATAATGCACAGAATATAAAACAAAGTATTTATTACAGCTACGAGGAGCACCTCAGGAATGTGGATGAGAGGTAGCAGCTATTTTTTTATTCCTTTCTGCGTTAATCAGAGATACAAGCTGGAGTATTTCTGGGTGAACAAACTTTCCTGCAAAACAAAAGAAGGGGAAAAGTTAATGAAAAATGCTCACATTTTCCCTCTGAAAGACTGGCATTAAAATTCTCCCTGACTTTGTCTATCTCTAGTTTTTTCCCAGGACAGGATGACATAGTCACAGTCTTCTTCTGGTGTTAAACTCCCTTGCTAAAATTATAAAGATTATGATTTTACCTACTTCTCCTTAGAACTATCAGTTTATTTTGCAAAGGATGAAAAGCAATGGACACAATACAGAGTAATACAGTTGCACCTAAACCATTACACTGAGGCTGTTCTCACATGAACCTTGGGCAGGCCACACACGACCACAGTTCATGTAGAGGTAACAAATTCTACTTCACTGGCTCATGAAACACTAACAAAGCAGAAACATGCTGCTGTCAGAACATCTATGAAGACTGAAGACTCCTTTATACCCCCTCTGATGTTTCGGAGAGATCCTTAAACACATGCAACCATAATGAAAGCCAGGTTTCCCTCTCTAGGCAAAAAGCGATGCAAAAGAAATTTGGCATAAATGAAATTCAGCCTCGATACCTACAGATAAATGTAAGGTGCTTGAACAATGAGTAAAATGCCTAGGTCTCACTTTTTCTGAATGTCTGTCAGAAAAAAAGGCAATTTATGTATTTCATTTATGAAAGAGAGAAAAAAAAGCCCCAGTGCCATACCAGCAGTTGAATCATAAAAATCTTGCAATCTGCCAGGTGTGTTTTCCAACTCTTCATACTCAAATGCTTGCAGTATCATCTCACACTGATCCAACTGTTTTACAAACTTGGCTTCTGGAGTACACTGGTTTTCATATTCCTGAAAAGATTTGCAGTTACAAGAAAATAATTTTGTTTCTCTGAAACAGAGTATAAAAGTTCTTCATGTATCTAGAGTTTTCTTCATTAGTACAAGCCACTCCATAAATATTCACCACAGTTACATCTTTCACTTTATTTTTCAGATGCTATTCAACAAAATACTTAAGTGTGTGACAAATTTATATTAAATGTAATGGGACTTAGAACACAATTCTTTTGCATAATCTTACTCTAAACATACCAATTGTTTTGGCTGAATCAGGGATGATAAGGAGGCAACTCTGCAGTTAAAGGACAGGTTCCACTCAACAACATTTTATATATAAAGACCATTTCATGCTGGCCTTACATGAATTACCACACTGTGTGCCTATATGTTCTCATCAGCTATTTTGATTTTTCTCCACCACTTGCTGTTTCCGTATGGAGTTGGTCTTTACATCTCTCCTGTCATTCCCCCCTAATCTTTTTGATCTAATCTGTCTGAGCTGCTTATGTCCTTATGTCTCTCCTAGGAGGTAGGAAGGGGAGTGGTTAAGAGGTTCCCTCCCCTTCAGACTTTAAGTCCTTTAATCTCTCTTCTATCATTTCCCTCTCTACAGCCATCATCCGTATGTATTTGTGAGTCATTCACATTTCTAGTCAATTTGAACAATTTTGCTGTCATTTGCTTCCAGTGATGGCTTCAGAGAACTTTACCATTTCATTTTCATTTTCTAAAATCTAGAACACTGTATGTAATGTCTCATCTGCTGGTCTTCTCCTGTCTTCCAAAATCAACCCCTCAAAAAAGCGTTTTTTCTGTGCAGGTTACCATCACCTCGATGCCCTTGGCAGGTGTGACCCCATTCATCATCACCGCCACCATTAATCAGACCAGAGTCTTAAGTGAACACTGGGCCCATCTGTGCTCCCAGATCCACAGAACCTGCCACTCACAGCAGGTTGGTCCCACCACCAGCAATTAAATGGGAGAATCAATCTGTCACCAACCTCTTTGTGCCATATAACTCACCAGATCTTATTCATACCTCAGCTCACATTACCCTCAAGAAACATCAGCTATTATATGTGCAGCTGTGCACAGTGCTGCTTCCTCTCCAAGGTGTTTAAGACTGTGAAATAACAGTGTACTTTGGAAAAACAGTAACTAGTCTTTCCAACACCACAGGCCGTCTTTTAAAAATTATTCCCATGCTTTCACATTTGAGGATAAAAAAGCAGGTCAGAGCTAAAATGTGCTGACTCATTTACTTCAGTATTTTTTTAAACATATTATACACAGAATTACACACAGAATTAATAAGGTTGGAAAAGACCATGGAGATCATCAAGTCCAACCTTTACCTAGGTTAACAACCTATCCAACATCAGTCTAACATCTATACCATCTAAACCATTTAAACCATCTAAACCATACCAGTAAGTTCATCATCTAACCTATCCTTAAACACATCCAGGGACAGTGACTCCATCACCTCCCTGGGAAGCCCATTCCAGTGGGGGATCACTCTCACTGTGAAAAAGTTCCCCCTGATATCCAACCTAAACCTCCCCTGACGCAGCCTAAGACTGTGTCCTCTCGTTCTGTCATTGGGAGCCTGAGAGAAGAGATCGACCCCCGCCTGACTGCAACCTCCTTTCAGGTAGTTATAGACAGCAATAAGGTCACCCCTGAGCCTCCTCTTCTCCAGGCTGAACAATCCCTTAGACGTTCCTCATAGGGCTTGAGCTCCAGCCCCTTCACCATCCTCGTTGTCCTTCTCTGGACACGCTCCAGCAACTCAATCTCCTTCTTAAACTGAGGGGCCCAGAACTGGACACAGTACTCGAGCTGTGGCCTAGCCAGTGCCAAATACAAGGAAAGGATAACTTCCCTGGTCCTACTGACAACAGTATAAAGTGAAATTGGATTGTTATAAAGTGAAAAATATATCCCGAGGCACCTTTCTGCTACCTCTCTCCTCTACGTGCACTTGCCAAGTGCCCACCAACACCATCCAAAGCAATAGTCCTTGTAAAGCTGAAAGGCAAAGAGAGGGAAGGACAAGAGCAGACCAGTGCAGGAAGGACTTGCTAGGAGTGCCAACACACCTTGTCTCAGCACTGTTCAGCTCCGGTCCCTAACTTTCTTCACTCACAAAAGAAATCATAGGGAAATGCCTCTGGCTTATTTCTGTCATAAATGAGAGCAGAGTATCATACCAAGTGATCAAAGGCTATTATTTTCTGCCTTTTTTCTTTTTATTTTCTTTTTAAGAAGCACTTCTTAGTTCTACTTAAGACTAGAGGGACTACACGTGAATATTAGATTTTTAGGTTATCCTTGCTACTTTGTGGGCTGCAGTCATGCTACTGCATTGCAGACTCAATGCCAGTAAATTATCCTGAAGGTAGAAACAAAAACCAAATGATGAAATATATGCATATATTAAATTACAGTTAATGAGCTAACATGCTGAAGAACTGACTCCAGAGTGAACCAGAACACAATGGTAAGACTGAGACCAACAAAATAAAAAAAACTAGTTCTGCAGGACTAACTTCATCTATCAAAACCTAATTTTGGGCAATCATAACAAGGGAGAAGGAACAAATGCACACACACATTGTTTCCCAGACCTGATGATGTCGATTTACCCCCTTTCCCTTGAAATACAGCTCTGAAAACCCATTCCCACTGCCTTTTCTACCACACAACTACAACAGGGGAAACAAAGCCAACAAAACAACCCACAAACAAACAGGGTGTTGCAACAAAAGGCAGAGATTGGATGCAAATATCTGGAATTCAAGTACATTCCAAGTAGAAAAGTAGGAGTGTCAATGTAAGATACAGAATCAGGTCATAGAGTCCAAAACACATCCAACGCTTTGTTTGCAGCAATATGTGAATGAGAAGTTGTGGATACACTTGTCCTCATGTGACTGTATGTCAGGAGAAGATAAACCACATTAATTATAAACTTGAATTGTTTGGAAATAATTCAATCATCCCTCATTTGCACGTATCTTACCAATTAATAGCATGAGTCTGCATAAAATCACCTTCAAATACAGAAGATACTTTCCAATACAAACTTTTAAGGTACCCAAGACAAGAAATCTGTGGTGTTTGTATAAAAGTGAATATTTTAGCCTAATAGGCTTTATAATAAAGAAATGGAAACCACAGAAATTACTTGTATAAAAAACAGAAAATAATCATCAGCTCCTTTATTTTCCTGTATTAAAAGCTGCAAATGGCCAGATATAAACAAAAGTGATGATGTTAATAAAAAAAAATAAATTTATATCCAAGTGGGCTGGATGCAGAGGACAAACCCTTCCTTCAGTTGTACAAACCAAACCCTGGACAGGTTTGTCTGGCACTTTGAGAGGCCAGAGGTAGAAGATGGTTATTTTATCAAGGTCTGGGGTTTCAGTTTGAAAAGGATTCTAAGATGACCCTGACTCGTACTGTTAAGCTTTATGTCCTAAGGCAAATGAATCTAGCTTTCTTGAGGTCAAAATAAGAGATGTTTCACAGGTATATGGGAAGAAGAGAGCTGGAACCCAACAGGATTAGAAGAATGCAAGCTTACTTCCCAGAGTTCATAGATTTCTTTTCTGAGGTCCTCTGATAGAAGCTGAGTCAACTGTTGCATAGCTGCCTGAAAAAAAGAAGCCATTTCCATTGACCTATTTTTTAAGCAAGCACATCTCTATCATTATCTTTTCTGAACAATTTTCTACTTGTTACCAAGATTGTAGAAACATACACTACACAGCATATTATTGCATTGTGTTTGTTGGCATGGCAAGGTTGTGGTGAGGAGGAGGGAGAAGGGCTACATCACTGCCCATGGCCAAGCCCAGAGTGGCAGCACCTCTGGGATAACATGTTTGAGAAGGGGGGAAAAACCCCCTGTGCAACTGCACCCCATTGCTTCCCACCACTGAAGCATCAAGGTCTCATGCCTTTCCATTTCCTTCCAGCTCTGGAGCTCGTTGGATTTCAAGGTTAGCAGGCCAAAATGACTTGCCTGGCAAAAAAAAAACCCACCCCAAACAACACNCTTCAAAAATCCAACTTTTTTTTAAATCAAATTAATTTTCTGCTGCCTTAGCCTTAGTGAGACTTGCCAATTAGACTTAGTGCAGAAGCAGCAAACTTCAGAACCAGCTCAGCGTTGACTGTAGAGCAAAGAGGAAAAGGGACAACTCTGCAGTGGAAGCAGAATATTGGTAATTCCTCTCAAGCCACCTCCTTTAGTTGCCACCCTTGGTGTATTTTTACAACAAAGTATTTCATAGTCATCCTAAATATTTAATGCTTTACCCTCCTTCCCACAAAGTCGACAGCAAAGTCCTCATTGAGTGAAATGGGAGCAGAAGGAGATGCTTTTAAGCTTTTTCAACATACTTAAGAATCAAAATACCTTTTTCCTTGCCCAAACACAAATGAGAATTCTTTCTAGACAGAATTTGAAGCCTGATTATTTAGAAGCTTCCAGGAAAGGTTTTTTTGTTCAGTGTTTTCAAGCTCTTCAAAGAGTACAACATAAGGCTTCAGTGATTATTCCTCTCTCAATTTTACACTTATCTGTTCAGGGTTGGCGAGCCTATGACTAACTCTAAGAGTAAGCTCTTTGCTAAGAAAGTGGAAATCAAATGCATTCTAAGGTGCATTCAGTGTTCTTGAAGTAGTATCTTTACTGACTGTAATTTTGGTACTTTTTTCATGTACTTCCTAGTCTGTTCTTACACTGAACAAAAAAAGCCTATAGCTTCTGAGGCATCATGTTGCCCTCTAGCTGCGGTTGCAGAAATGGTTTATATTTTATTCAAATAATGTCACAAACCAGCAATGACAAACCAACAGTTTGGATATGTACAAGGCCAAAAATAAAGTTACCCCAGGCATGTTGCACTCACAACAAAAACAACCCAAAAAAGACACCCGTGTCTAGAGTCCTGTGCCAAAGATTTCAATAAAGTCTCTGTCGCAGCTGCACAATCTGGCACCACACTCATGATGTGACATGAACTGTCATCCTGCTACATGTACCAACTCCCTGCTCCCCACCTCTTGGCAAGGCTGCAGAAATGACTAATTCAGGCTACTAAAACTGCAGCTAGTTCAGGACTAAATGGCCAGGATAAATATTACTTCAAAGGTTCTCCTTTCATAACATTGTCCTTGGTGATGCTATAGGTACAAAAATCACAATGAGTTGAAAACTGTAGTTGGTTGTGGCAGAGCTCTGTAACGCCAATGACAATACTACACTGCTTAGTGTCCTTTCAAAACATTAAAAATACACAAAATGCTTTGCAGATGTGGCTTCAGGCCTTATATCCATACCTCTTCTCTCCTGTGTTTCTCCTCTTTTGGGATATTATCTGCAGGAGCAATATCTCCAACAATGCATTCAGCCATATCATGAACCAAAGCTAATCGTATGCATCTGACAAAAAGCGAAGACAGAATAATTAGTTTTTCAGCATTTTAAGTTCAATCTTGTTATCCAGAAAGCTAAGACACCACAGAATTTATCCCCTTCTTGGATTCTAGAGGTCAGCTGGAGGCTTTTTTAAACTTTACATAACATTTTTCACTTCTTTGCCAAGGGAAGTATTTTCTAACTGAACACATTTTTAGTTTCTACTTCCTGCTGCTTGTAAAAATAGATTTAAGTACTGTGTACCAGAGCACAGCATTCAAAAGTAATGTACTTAGCTTTTGTACACCTGGCTTTTGGAGACGTTGTGATAATTAACTACATTATATATTTCACTAGTAGTATTATATACTACTTATATACTTCACATTATAGTCTTCCTGTAACAGGTAATCGGATAGGAGCCATCCCAAATTCAGTACATAATCTGACACTCACAGCTCTGTGGCTATGCCAGTCTGCAGCAGAATATTCAAAAAGAGCCTTCACATCAGCTTCTGAAGGGACAAAACAAGCATGATCCCATACTGGACTAAACTCATTCAATAATGAAGCGTTCTCTGCTGTGCTAGAGGTTTTCTGAGGCTCCTTGCTGCTGCCAAGTGCTAGGTCAGCCTGTCAAAATCCACGTGGTGCATGGCTTTGCCCTTGCTCTCTTTTGCTTCAAACTGTTTTCAACAAGTGCCTTCAGCTGGCTTGACAGAAGGCCAGCTCAGAGCCTCTGCACTGGCAGTCTAGCAATAAGTTTTTAGCACCTTTCAGTTCTCCAGGTAAGCAGCACTCTGTCTAAAGGATGGAGGAAAAAGAAGAGGGGGAAAGATTTGAGACTCCTTCAGTGTGTTTGAAAGCTCTTAGTCAGGATGACAGCTCTTTTTAGCATTTTTTCTGCAACTCTCCTGCAACGTTGTAACATACTGACCAGATAACCAGAGGCAGTCTCACCTGTCCTTGTTAAGGCTCTTGTCTTCAGCCACCAAAGCCATCATTGCCATCCTGTACATATGATCGGATACGCTCTCCGGCTTCGCCACGTTCCTGTACACCCATCCTGTGCGCGGTACCCTCTGCACGAGCACCACAGAATCAATCAGGATGGAAAAGACCTCCGAGATTATCCAGTCCAGCATCTGACAGGACACCACCACACCCACTAAACACGGAACTGTAAGAGTTAAACCCCTTAAAGCCCCTCGTTTCAGAGACACCGGCAGAAATTTTGCCCCGCCGTGACGTCCACGCTCCGATGAGCTTCGGCAGCGTCAGGAAACACCTGCCCCAAGGAGCAGACCGGTCTCCCCGGGGCTGTGACCGACCAGGAGCAGCACGACCCGGCCGCACCCCTGCCCTCCCCCGGCCCGCACCCACCTCT
>VXBA01004360.1:166753-214508 GCA_013399895.1 Serilophus lunatus | reverse complement strand
AAAAAAAAAAAAAAGAGAAAAAGGTGTATAGTGCAAACTCGTGTATATTATTCACAGAAGGCAGGGTTGCTGATGAGTTGATATTATGGGGACTCAGGGAGTCTGGCAACAGGCACTTCTATCACTTTTACAAGTTGAATAAATAACTCACTGAATTACTTGACAATTGCTGGTTTTTCAAAATACATCGCGTTTCTTCGCTATTTTTATATTGCCAACTGAAATAGATAGCTGTTTAAATGTGGTGATGAAATGGTCTGTTTTCAAAAAAAACAACATCTACAGTTTGCCAGATATCCACAGATGACAAAGTATTTTTATCTTCTCTCCTGAATATACTTAAACTCCCAATTAAGCCCAGACAACATTTTGGTGACCATTTTAAGGCTATCTTCCCACAAAAAACAAGAATCGTAGACCAGGATTGTGTACCTCTACAGCTGTGCACAACTGTAAATGGATTGGTTAGAAAGGACCTCTGGGGGTTGCAGTCCAGCTTCCTTCCTTGAAGTGAATCACATCTGTTGCAGTTTTGTCTTGTCAGCTCTTGAAGCTATCCAAAATAAAAATTCTGTAATTTGTCCAGGTTAACTACTTTCCATATAAATAATTTGTTTCATAATGTCCTCTTCGGACCTCCTGAGCCACTTGTGTCCACGGTTTCCTGTTGGATTGCAAGCCATTACCGAGGGAAATTTAGCTCTGCCTTATTTGTAATCCCCCTTCAAATAGTTGAAGATTGCTGTTGTATGACTCCTTACAATTTTCAGCAGGTCAGACAGGCCCAGAATACCTCAACATCTCCTTCAAGGAGATGTGATTTAGATCCCCATTGTCTTGGTAGCTTCACTGGAGCTGCCCCGTCTTGATCTGAGAAAGCACCAAGCTGGGCCCTGTGTCCAACCGGTGCCTCACAAGAAGAAAAGGGCAGCAGTAACTTTTCTCAGTCTATTTGCCATACTCCTAATTTAGGCTGCTGTGTGATTTCCTGTGAAAGAAGGCTTTGTACTTGTGTTGGACTTAGCTTTCACATAACTCCAGGTCCTTTTTGACGAAGCTGATAGCCAACCTGTTTCTTCCCAGCTGGTAACAATGGAAGGGCTTATTTGGCCCTAGGTCCAGGATTGACCATTTATCTTTGTGTTTCTTCTCCATGTTGAACATGTTAAGGCTTCTCTCAGCCCAGTCCTGAAGATTCCCAAAGGCCCTTAGAACTTTTAGTGTGTCAACTGTCCCACCTTAGTGTTATCTTAAAATCACCTGAGAGTGCATCCTCTCCCATGGTCCATGTTTTCAATGAAGACAATGCACTATATGGATCCTGGTATCAACCCCTGTGGCTTCCCGGGTCCCCCCAATGACACATGACCACACAGATGTAGTGTCAAAGGAGAAATCCGTTTATTGTTTACAGGAATACTTTTTTATAGTCTACATACAGTTTATACTTTAACCACTGAGAAGCAATTCTCATATCGCTTCTGTCTTATCCAATCAGACACTGCCGTGTTGTACAAGCATCTTCCTTACATGGCATGGTCAGTCCCTTCACTTTCAGTTTAGCTCCTTCTTCAGCTCCTGGGTCCTAGATTCCACCTGCCATCTGTGTCCGACAAAGAACATTCACTGGCATTTCCCTACAAACCCCCAGAGTACTCAAGGTGTAATGGGCCTTCAGGCACATGGCCAATCCATCATCCACCCACTGAGCCTGTCAGGCTAGGTAGTTTTCAGTGCATCAAACGGCCAGCTTGTTCGTGCCATATTTCTTCAGTTTGTGAGTGAAAGTGCTGAGGGAAATAACCCAATCACTGTATTGAAGATCTGTTGTGCCCATTGCTCTGTCCTTGTCCATGTAGCCAGCCGTTTCATTATAGGGCGCAATCAGGTTGGCCAAGTGTGATTTTTTTCTTCATAAATCAATGCCAGCTGTTCTTGACTGCCTTCATGTCCTTTACAGGTCTCTCTAACAGAGCTTCATCGCCTTTCATTTGGTATCTTGCAGCCTCTGTGGCTGCAAACTGAATCTTTCTGGTTTTCCGAATGGTTGAGAAAACTACCCTCTCGACTCAATCATAAAAATAATACAGAGAAACTTAATAATTTGCACTTTATACAAGATGCTGTGTCTAGTACAGGGATGCTATTAAGGCTGCTTTGTCTTTTTACCCTTCCTGAATGTATCTATTCAATGTACATGTTTAATATTCATAGCCCTTTAAATCCAGTAATCCATTTGCTTTTGTAAATTCATATATAATTCTTTAATAGGGGGAATCTACAGCACACACGAGGAGGCATGATTTTCAGTTTTATCGTCTGATAAATTCTTTGTCACTGATGTCCTGAAGATAGGTTTCTAGAACAAACTCTTGTATGAGTTAATGAGGCTGGACTCACAGGTCTAGAGACCTGTGACATTTAGAGAACGCTATCAAAACCAGCATCCTTTCATTCACAGATTGATTTTTCTAATGCACTTAATATCTCTGCTCCATTTGAACGCCCTGGAGTTGTGAATGTTCTGGAGACCTGAGGTTTCTCATGGTGTTGGGAAGAACAGAAAACTGATGGGCAGTGGGATGGAAGCAACATCATTAGACATTGTGATGGAGAAGACTTTCCAGGCACCAGCTATAAATAATGTCTTGATTTATTTTTGCAGCATGTATTTCTTTAAAAGTGTACCTTAACATATGTACCATTTATATGGGATGAAATGTACAGAAAATAATACACTTGTGCTTAATACAACCATTGTAATTCTTTTGTATATGTATTTATGTAATTTTTGTGGCTTTGAAAAATTTTTAATATTTGTATCTTTTAGTATTTGTATTTATATTTATATAAAATGAATTTATGTAATAGTTATGTAGTGCAAATTTTTAAATATTTGTCAATTTTGTAACATTTCTACGTGTGTAATTCTTCTGCATGCACTTTTTGTGCTGGTTTTGCATATTGCTTATTTACACTGCTTTGCTACTCCGCCATTCTGAGACAGTACTAGAGGTATCATTTAGGAGCTTTTTCAAGTATTTATCAAGCATCATGTGGAGTATTGGTTGAATAGACTTTCTTTAGGCTGGAGGACCCTAACATAGTACAAATTTTAGTTCTGTCATGATTTTATTCTTGACTAAGTAGCCTGAAAACAAACAATTTGGGATGCTCATCTTCATGCAATTTTAAGCAACTTTTTTATTTAATTCAGAAAGTTTAGCAAGGATTAACAAAGTCTCCCTACAGAATATTAAGATAGTGTTAAGGCTTAAATCGCAGTCTTTCATCAGTCTCTTCTTTCATCAGTGGCTTTGTCCCCAGCTTTTGCCCGAACAGATGTCAATTCTGAAGGAGAAATCTCGTAGTCGGTTTGTTACCACAGAGTAATTATGATTTATTAGCTGGAGATGGCGCTCTTTGTCCACAGAATTCTGCTTCGACTGCATTTGCTGCTAGCCAATGGCAGCCTGAAATTGTGCTTCCATTTCTTTGAGAAATAGTGCTAGGGAAAAGGGAATGCTTTACACACGTGGCTCAGTAATATGAAAACAATCTCCCCAGATGACTGAGAGCAGACCCATTAACTACTCATAACGTGGATCTTAATCAGTTTGTGGTTTATCTGAGGTAGCACTAACAATAACACGTCAGGTTTTGAAAACTCTTATGTGTTCTGCCAACGTGGACACAGTAAACTTTGTGTTGGCAAAAGATCTTTGGGATAAATATTAGTTGATGGGATTCATCTGGCAGGGAAAAAAAAAACAAACAAGTTGTGTAGTTCAGTGGACATAGCAAAATGATTGCATATCACAGACCCATCAAGTGGCAATAACAGCCCTGATGTCCACCTTAACAGCAAAAAGATTGACGAGCACCTGTCAGACACCGTAAGTGGTCATTTTTGTTTTGTATTCTGTATTGTATCTTTCTTTAGTAGAGGCAATCTCAGCAACAATGTAGAGTTAGCTAGTGAAAATCTGTTGCAAGAATATTTAAGTAAGGGTATGGAAAGAGCAAACCTCCGGAGTGACAGGTATGTGTGCCATGTGGCTCCCTTCACTCTGCCACGCACCTCACAGTTCTGGACTGTGTGTCCTTGTGCCCAAGGAGCCTTCTACTACCCTACGCAGGTAGGGTACAGCAGGTGAGAGGGTCACCTCAGAGAGATACCACGCTCTGATGTCTGTGCCAAGGGCTGGACATCTTCTGTTGAGATTTCACAGAATCACAGAATGGCTTGTGTTGGAAGAGATCTTAAGGGTCATCTAGTTCCAAGCCCCTTGCCATGGGCAGGACACCCTCACTAGACAGATTGCTCAAAGCCCAATCCAGCTTGGCCTTGAACACTTCCAGGGATGGGGCATCCACAACTTCTCTGGGTAACCTGCTCCAGTTAAAAAGAAAAAGCATTTATTCCTAATATCTAATCTAAACATACTTTCTTTCTGATTAAAGCCTTCCCCCTTCTCCTGTCACTACATGACCTTGTAAAAAGTCCCTTTCCAGCTCCCTGGCAGGCCACTTTATTTACTGGAAGGCTGCTGTAAGTTCTCTCAAGTCCTTCCTTCTCCAGGCTGAACAACCCATTCATACTCTACACCTCATAGGAAGAAGGTTAACATTGATGGTGTTAACTGTGAGCTGGTTGATATCTGTAAATATTAGCCATATGCAGCCAAAGGGTAAGTGAATGACACTTAATTTGTGCTGGCCATTAACAAAGCAGCTGTGTGTTGCCAATATGAGTACGTACACCCATTGCCAGGCTTTATTAGAGCTACAGTTCCAAGAGTATGCATGAGAACTGATTAATACAGTGAAATGCATGTGGCCTATAAACTGACTGGGCTCCAGAGGAGTGCTGGGGAAGCTGTGGAGGAGCGCTGCTCCGGCTGCCCTTTCCTAGCAGTGGTGCAGGAGTCCCCTCACATGTAGCACTGCAGCAGAACACCACATCAGAAAAAACAAGGGAACAAAAAATGAAATGAGAAGACTGTTTTGGTTTTTGATGAAATGTCTACAGATTCCAATGGAAGGCATATCAGAAGGCTGAAGAGAACATTCACTTATGGTAGCCTTCCAATAGTTGGCAATAGCTGTCCTAAGTACCCATGTTCAGTGTAGCTAACTTGTGGGATCACTATGAAAAAAAAGTTCTTCTTGCTACTGTTGCATAACACCTTGGGCTTTCTGTGATTAACAAGAGATTTTCTATCGGAACCCTTAGGATTAACCTATCTAAACTTTCAAAATGAAGAAAAAGTGGCCTTACCATATTTGAGTAACAGATCTGCAGAGACATGAGTCCAACTTTAAAACAGCACATTTAACAACAACAACAAAAAAAGTCAATTTAAGAGCAAATCAATCTTACATGAGCAGAACATTTCTAATGTAAAAAGGCAGCTGAATTAGAGGATTAGGTCACACTGCCTGATTAACATCATTTGATCTTCTGCTATTGAAAAGCCACTGGCCTTCTCAGAGAATGGAAGCATTCAAACTTTAAATGAAACCACAAGCCTGGCTTAGAAAAAAACCTGCTAAACTGAAAACAACTTGCCTTGCTTCAGTAATTGTTAGTTTGTCTCTGCTACTGGGGGATGCATCCAAATTAGGATTTAGAAATCCCTCGCATTTTGCTGTAACAAAGAAGAGCTGCAAAACTTAACAAGGACATCTTGGGTACTACATGGAAGAGGTTTACAGCAAGTGAATCCCGCCTTGTTTTGCCATATAATATTTATTTCATGTCTAAAGATGGAAGATTAATACTCAAAGATCTGTTTGATGTTTGTTTTCTTTATAACGCATTCACTGTTGGTTTTGCCTCTTTAACTTTTGTAAAGGGAGAAGATAACAAAAACAAAAAAAACCGCAGCTCACCCTGGACTGCAAGGGCCACTTAGGATCTGAGAGGTACCCACTGATGGCATTTGATTAGAGAGCAAAAGAGGAAGGGAGTTCTAGTGACAGCTGTGGGTTTTTTAAAAAATTGTATTTGTTTTAACTAATGAATATTTTTAAAGAAGAAAACTTTGTGTAAAATTTTTATCTCTTGCTTGAGAATCTCAAACCAAAGTAAAAGATCGGCCTTTATCTTCTGAAATTTTCTGAGGTAAAGCAAGACTGAAGGAGCCTTTTTGTAATTAAACCCTTTGTTGCTGGAAACACCAAAAAAAAGAGTAAATCCCATGTGTAAAAAAATCCTCTGTGCTACCTCTCATATCTTCTGTTAAAAAGTTCGTACTCTTTATTGCACATATACTTAATGCACTTAAATGAGTTTTGAAGGGATTTTAACAGTCCCCTGCCACTGTCAGCACTTAATAAAATAAATACCAAGCAGATAGTATCTCTAATGACCCGATGATCAGTTTGCTCAAAGGATTTTTCTGTGCTTTTTGTAAAGTATTAACCACTATTCACAAGCAGCGTTTTTTTACAATTTGAAAAGATGCTTATTTAGTATTCATGATGTTATTGTCAGTTATAGTGTTGTTTCAGTTGCTAGATATGGAGAAAAGCAGTATTTTAAGGTATAAAAAGGCTATGAAGATTCTTGTAATTTCCCCCCAGGCACGCTTTTAGGCATTGTACATTCATATAACAAGTACACAGATCCTGCTCAGTCTCCTGCATTTTTAGCAGTCTCCTAAATGTCAGCCAAGTCAGACCCTGCTTAGTTTCCAAAATCAGATGTGATCGGGCATGTAACAATGTAAAGAAAAATAAACCCTGATAGGCACTCTGAATTATAATGTACATTTTTTTCTGACATGCAAGAAAGAACAAAAAGGAAGTTTTATCACAGCTCTGCTTCCTTTTGAGTGCCCCCACCCACCCTTATTACTATGAGCAGCGTTTTCTCAAAATAGAGGCACACTGATTTGTTTGTTATTTTAGGCTCTAAGAAGAAGGTCAGACTGGAACGCTGTCCAAATATATGCCTCTAGTCCCATTAAGGACCTATAAGTGCATTTATCTCCATCCTTGTTGCAAACGATTTCATTGTCTTCCAGAGAGAACTTCTGATACTACGTAACTCTGTCTATCACTTTATAGTGTATGTGCTCATGCATCTTTGCAGGAGCTGAAGCCGCTGTGTTCCTGTTGGTTCTCACACAGGGAGAGATGCACGTAATTAGCCTCATGCTCCCCCACTGCTCGGCTATTATTTTGACGGCTGGTGACATGGCTCTGGAGCCTCCCTTCCTCTCTGTCACCCTGTCTGGCAGCCACAGCTGGGCGGCTTGATTTGTGCCCTGCCAGCCCCAGAATGAGGGGAGGTGGGGGGGCACAAGGGTGTACACTCTGAAACCACAGTGCTTCTCTGCAGGGGCTTCAAAGGATCTTCTAAGGGCAGGGGCACTGACCACAGCTAGGGGCTGCACTCCCTCCTCTCTCATGCGAATGATACAGTTCATACACTAATCAAAAAAATCTGCTTTGCTATTTTTGTCCAAATATTCGAGCTCTTCAGACATCCTTGGACAAAACACGCCAGCTATTGGCGTGCCCTTGCTAATTCAAGGGAACCTTTTGCATGGGCCTCTGCTTTCTAACCTGAGATTGACTTTAATTATCCATTATTTTTCCATCCTCCCTGTGAGCCTCTTGCTGAATACATTGTGCCACCCAGCATATTAGTCAATCATCACATCTTACGGAGCGCTATATTTCATATCTTGGCTTCAGTGTCATTCATGTGCACTGAGTGGAGACAGCAATCAGTTTTAAGACGTTGGGTAGATTTAAGCATGCTAGGGCCTGTCTGTCCCTATAGTAAATAGCTTTGCTGACATTTAAGCTGTGTATAGCTTGATGTTAGGTCAAACAAAAAATGTCACACTATAATCACTTTTTAAATAGCTGTTTCCGGCTCAGTTAGTACTGTATAGTTCCAGAAGAGAAAGCACTTACAAGCTGACAGACAGAAAGAGGAACCGTCTGTGTAGGATGTTTGCCTAATCCCATCCCTGCCCTTGCCTGTCAGGCTTGGAGGCTTTGTTTGTTTGTGAAATAAAAAAATGCATATACAATTTAATGCCGCTGTACTTTTCCGCTGGGCAGACTCTAAAGAAAGCTCAAAAGTAAGTTCTGGAGACTCACAGTTTTAAGGTAGCTGTGAGGCAGTTGAGTGGCCCAGGGGGCCCAGTTTTTGGGGCTGTTAATGTGTCTTGGATCACTGTGCTGCTGAGATGGTTGCTGGGAGAAGGCATGTAGGTAAAATCCTAATAAGATTTGACAGCTGAAAATGTGAGGGTTTTTGCATTCCTTCATACCACTCCTTAAATTTGTCTCTGCTTCTGAACCAGGCTGTGAAGGACATGGACCACGGGGAAGCCATGCAAGACTTGCTACCTCTTTCAGACACCTCATTTTGGTGTGTGACTGTCTCCTTATAGAATCATAGAAAAATTTAGGTTGGAAACAACCTTTATATGCTTTCACTGAGGCTCTGGTACCCTGCCATACCCTAAGCAGGATCTAGCATTCCCATGGGGCACAGCAATGGCTTGCCACAGAGCACAGCAGCATTCCCCAAGTCCCAGACTCCCATTGAAACAGACAGGCAGTGGGCCAGAGCGCCCTATGATAAGGCTAAAGTATATATATGTCTTTCCACAACCCAAATATGGCTGGAGGGAATATTTGCATCCTACCACTTGGACACATGTCTGAGGTGGCTCCTTCTTCTCTCTCCCACCTTCCCAAAATTAGCTATGTGTTCAGTGCTGCCCACCTGCAGTTTTGCCTTTGCCCCACAAGCCCTTCTGGGGGTTATGAGCAGTTTCTTTTGTGGCAATCAATGACTGCAATCAGAAGGTGGATCAGTGGATCATGAAACAGTTGTAGAAGGCAAAATATGGCAAATGAGAGTGCGTGATCTTTTGTCCGGGAAGAACAAATTTGAGAAGCCATGGAAACCTGCAAGGCAATAAAGTACTCTTGCCATCAGCAGTTAGGAAGGAAGAGGCCAACCTTTCTTCTACTGTAACCCTTTTCTTCATAATTTGATCTCTGGCTCTATTATTTCTAACAAGCTAGGAGTCTGAGAAGGTGCTATAGATGTCACTGAATGCCACCATGAGAGACGAGCCCAATCCTCAAAAACCCTTGGCTGCTTCTTCACAGAGGCTGCTGACCCCAGCTTGTAGGTCTGTTGTAAGTCATTTCCTTTCCTGATTAGGTCAGAACAGTGGCAGCAACTGAAGTGTGTCAACATGGGATTTCCTGCTGAATTGATTTTCCTCTACTCTGAAGCAAGCTGTATGTTATATTTTTAAAGTTGAAAAGCCAGTTTATTTATAAGTTTATTCCTGTAGAGATATATTTTCAACCTGTATTTAGACAATAAGCAGTAAATCTTCACACATTCCTCATTTCACATCATAGTTACAGCAGGTGGTGGCTACTGTCTAATCACATAATAGGGAACATATTAGATAAGCAAAACTCTTCCACATTCAGACTGTGGAAGATAAGCTTTTGCCAAATGCAGTTACAAACTATGGGGCACTATGAAGGGGGAGCTGAGAAAAATATTAGTCTCCAAGAGGTAGGGTGAGATAATGTTTTATTTACAACTACCCAACGTTTCTTAACCCAGAAGCAATTTTTGTTACACCTCATACTTGTATCAGCAACTCTTTTTCTTTTAGGCACAGTTTATTGGGAAAAACTGTGCTTTTTCTTAGCCACTGATGTGAAGGTGTGTGGTTGCCATTGCATGCAAGTTGCGAGGAGCCATTTTGAGGCTGTTGTAGAGTTCATCCTGGCCAGGAGATGAATGAGAAAGAAACAGAGGAGTGGAGTATACACGGTACATAGAAGATTTATTAAGAATGACCATTTCTTCCTGTTTTGGGCTCTTCACTAGTACAAAGAATGAAATGGGACTAGATGAGCCAAGTGCAGGTGAGCGTTCCTAAAAGGCATAGAAAATGGTATGCACTGAAAAACAAATGCTGTGATTTTTGATCTGACATAGATTCACTGCCCAAGAGGACTGAAGCTAGGGAAAAGGAAATACTCCCCTAATGATTCAGATGGAAACGTTCTAAGTGTGTTATTGCGTTCTTCTTTCTTGTAAAACACACAGAGAAGAGTAGGGGTGGGCAATGGCAGTTTTGTAACATGTTACATGTGAAATCATGTATGCCATGATGAACCATTAACAAAATACAATGTTTAGAACTGTAAGCTATCACCATTTGTTTTGCCTGGTCATCATCAAATAAACTCTTAAAGAACTCAGTCAAGGGAAAGTTTTCTTCAGTCTTCCAGCACTTAAAATGCATTAAGGCATTTAGCTAAAAGACACTTCTTAGGGAATCAGAATTTAATAATCAAATATTATTTAAACTATCACAGGGTTTTTTTCTTGTTAAAAATACTTAATTTCCTTTCTATGGTACATCACATATGCAGCATTCAGTTGTGTGTGATTAGTAGACATGTTCTTGCAACATCACATATCATTTTTGTTAGGGAAGATCACAGAATCACAGAATGTTAGAGGTTGGAAGGGACCTCTGGAGATCATCTGGTCCAACCCCCCTGCCCAAGCAGGGTCAGCAAGGGCAAGTGATCCAGGACCATGTCCATACAGCTTTTAAATCTCTCCCAGGATGAAGACTCCACAACCTCTCTTTGTCATCTTCAGTGACAAAATATCATCCCTTTCCACTTTTTGCTTTGCTGACTCCAGACTTCAGTTGTATGTAAAAATTTACACAAGGAGTTTATTAAATGATTCTTTGCACTCACAATTTTACTGTTTCTTTGCAAATGGATCATAAATCCTCAGAATTTTTTAAGCTAAAACCTTCAGCCATGTACCATTATAATTACCAGGGATTCTTCAGTATTACAAATTGTCTGTTGAGGTACTGCACCTTTTCATACGGGAAATCTAATACTGTAATATCAACCTGAATTTCTACTGTGCAGAAAAATACTAATTTTAACTTACCTGCTTTTTAAAATTAAGTTCTTTAGATGAGGAAAATATTTAGACAGTTACTTTTGTTTTTATCTCAAAAAAGACTTAATTTGGACACTTGGTCTTAAATATATGTTATGCTTTAATGCAAATTTATAATCAATTTGCAGGTGATATGGACGTATCTAAATAGAAGACATGTTTTTTTGTGAAGTGTGTATCTCAGCTAGGCTTTCTGACCAAGTGCATTGGCAGATGTCATTTATGTATGCCTTCCTATGTGCAGTTGTGTATCTGCTCTGTGAGAATATGTATTTGGTTTCTAATTGTTTTGCTAAGAGTAAAATTAATTAATGTTTTCATAAGCAGAGGAACGAGATCCCTGTTAGAGAGCTCTTTGAGTGTGATAGTGGGACAGCATGCATATGAAGACTGCTGGAAGTTGCAATACTCCTGTGCAAGGCACCCTGATAAAATGCTGTGCAAAAACGTTTCATTGCAGGGTACTCACAGGTCAGTGGAGTGACATTACGAAGATGACAGCAATGCTTGAATGATGATTTCACATGGAAAATATTCACTGCTTCTTGGCTATTTGGAAGGTCATTCCAAATAATTCTACAAAAAAGGCACATTATAAAATCTTTGGGGTGAAATTTGTAATTGTCTTGGATAATGTAGTTGGCTGAACTTTGTAAACTGGTTACTGTGCCATTCACAATTCACAAAAAAGCTATTATGCAAAGAGGATGCATAGGTAATTCAATTAATTGCAGTAACAGGAACCTGAGGAGCAGTAAATGCTTTGTTGTTGTTGTTAATAGGTTTGATTTTTACAAAGCTTGTCAGTAATATTCTTTCTCTCAAAGTTCTGTTTGGTTTTTTTCCCTACATGAACATTTCAATAAAGCCAAATATGACAACTTAAAGAGGTGCAGATAGCTGTTGAGCTGGAAAGGACTGGCTATTTAAATTAACTGGTAGAAAGAGGAGTCCTCTACTTGGTTGACTGAAGTTTTGCTAATTTAGTACTTTTTCCTCAACCGTGGTTCATGGCATAAAGTTTTGTACATTCCCTGGTGGGGATTGTGACTCTACCAATGGTAAGCATTTCATTTTTTTTAAGATATTCTAAGGGACAAGAATAAATTCCTCCCAAATCCCCTATTTCATAAGTATATTAGATTTTTATTTTTTTTACACTGGGGTCAGTTATTCATCATTGTTACTTGACTTTCTCTTGTGAACATTTTGGTATAAAAATAAAAAAGCATGTGCAGAAAGGTGAAAGATAAATCTCACTAAGTTTATTTTCCATGATCAAAGATTTATTTGCCTTTTTTTCCTATTTCAGTTTGCTTTTTTTCATTTTCAGTTTTCATTTTCTTTGATTTCTTTTCAATTTCTTTTTTTCCTTCCCTCAATTTTCTGTTCCCTCAAATCTTCGGTCCTAGCAGCTATGCTATATGATAAGTTGTTTAAGTAGATACAAATTTAAAATAAAGAAGCATTTTCCTCAACAAAAGCTGCAAAACTGAGCTTGTTGGCAGAGGAAAAAATGTTTGTCTCACCCTTCTCCATTCTGACATCAAGAATGTTTTAGCGTTCATTAGAAGACTGAAGTACCATGAAACAATAATATTTCAGGTAATTGAATTTGGGTTTTTGTGAGTTTTTTTTTTTTTCTGGTCATTGCCCAGAAAATTAAGGGCTGGTCTTGGATTTTAACTTTTCATTTTTGAAATATGAACACTTTTTTTTAGACAGTTTAATCAGACATTTCATTTATTGTGGCTGATGGCCAAGATGCCCAATTTATAATTGAATTACAGATTTAGGTATAAAGTTACAGCTCCATTTCTTGCAATATTTTGCTTTGAATTTGTGACTTGCCACATGAAAAGGGAAGACCTTCTAGGGTAAGTGGCTGCCATATGATCCTGTATTTCACTGCTGTGAAGTGCTTGTGCAGCACTGTACATCCTCCCTGTGGGAAGCACATTCCTGTTCAGGGAGTCCTTAGACCCAGCAAAACGTTTTCTTCACCTCTGAATGCAGTTGTGAGTAACAGGTACTGTACCAAATACAGTTTGTTGGTGTCAGTTTGAACTTTATTCTGCTTTTGTTATTTTTTTCATTCTGTTTTCTGCCTGTAAACACTTCAGCAAACCATTTAGTTGGTTTCTCTGCTGCAATATTCCCAGAAAAAAACAATCCACGAAACCCAGATCTTTCATGTCCTCCAAAACATGGAGATGGGAGTTTTAGTAAACAGCTAGAAACAATGTCTCGAAATCCTTGTTTGCAGGTGTTTTTTAGCCAGTCAGCAGAACACAGAAAATGCCACAGTCACTGTCTGTGAAGAACACAGCCGAGATACAGGCTGGACAACACCGACTGTCTTAAACAATATCCTGGCAAAAAAATACTCTGGTAAAGAGATCATGAGCAATTTTTAAAACTAAATATTTTTGTGAATGTAACTTTTTACTACAAGAAAATAAGTACGTGTCACTTTTAAAATACACTAATTGGAAGTCACTTTCAATTAAGCAAACTTGTCAAAAGTAGTCTATCAAAGTAATTAGGGAAAGTGTTTTTATTTAGGCAATGGTATTCACTGCTCCAGTATCAGATATGCTAAAAAACACATTGTAAAGAAGGATCCCAGTCCAAAATCTTCAGGATGCTTCCAATCCTACTGAAGTTGTAAGAGTTTAATTCAGTACTATCCTATTATTGTACTTAATGTATTTTGACAAGTGAAATAAAACATTTAAATGCTTTATACAAAGTATTTTGATAAATTGGTAAATGTTTTGTCCAAAGCATTTGCATGTATTTTTCTTAGCTCATAGGATGACTCTATTTAAATTTCTCCCTTTTTATATTTTAGAGGGGACAGACACTGGGAGCATGTGCTATCAGTTTCTGCTATACTGAGTTTGAGAATGGGAAAAAATACTTATCCCTATATCAAGAGAGTACTCTGGACAAATCAGTCATTTGTTTTCATTTTTTAAATTAAAATAGGAACACAAGGTCACACACTATCATTCAAAATTTAAATCTTTCTAAAAATATTTCTTTCTTAATTTTACTTCTATTTTTTCATTCAAAACTATTTGCCAAATTTGACATAAATTTTTGCATAGTATCAACATGTATCTGCTTCTACTGACACATGAACCGCATAAGTAATAAAAATTACTTGCTCTAAACCTACTACTTGCCCATTGGATATGTTATCTGTTGCTTGAACAGCAATGGTTAAAATTAAAATCAATTTTTCACCCAGCTCTATGACATAAAAACACATTATCTTTTTAAAGAAGAATATATATGTACATGTTCTGCTGTTTGCTTTTAAATCACCCACTGCTGCTGGTTGATCACAAGTTTGAATTATGGAGACAGTCTCCCAGACCCTGCTCGTAATTAATCACTATAACCTGTGTGTGTCTTTGTGAAGCCTGTAGCATGCCAGCAGATAAACAACTAATTAGCACTTTTATACAAGTGAAATGAATTTCAAATTATTGCTATCTCCCTCCTCCTCCCTATTCTTCACATACATTTTGTTAGGCCTTCGGGATGCCTCATGGTTTACCAAACCATATAGCCTTATCTTTATCCCTTTCTCCCTCCACCATTCAGCAAGTGTTTAATGAAAGCCAGGGTGCTGAGCTGCTGTGCCAGCTCTCATGTTGCTGTTCTTCTGAGAGAAGCCTTTTGAAGGAAAGAATTAGCTTTTTAGATAAAGCAAGGAAATGTAAAATCCATGTAGGCAAGAACAGTGATAGTCATTTGTAATCAGATATAGCACGGTCAGAAAGTCTGTACTGGTGAGTAAGGGTCTGTAGAAGCATCCCAGGTCCCTAAATTAGCTCAGAGGACTAAAGTAAAAAAATGTGACCAGCAGTATCTCGTGCATATGGGCACAAACTAGGAAATCCAGAGGAATCTGTAACATGGTGTATTACAAGCAGCACAGAGGTGCAAACTAGTCCTGTGACCTGCTTATCTGCAGAAAGCTGGGACTGGATCCAGCTACTTTGATCCTCTGAGAAAGGAGGGAATGCAGCATCATGTACAGCTAATTTGGTAGAGTTCACCTAGAGTACAACTCCAGCCTCAACATGGGCCAGATGGCATGAACCCACTGCTGTGCTGCCTGCCTGCCTGAAGCACGGTCGATGAATGCAGATGAGTGCCTTTGGCACATGAATGCCTTTCCACGGGATGGGATTTTTGTCTTCAGGGTTGCTTAAAGAAAAAATAAATTCCTTGCACTTCTTCTCCAATGGGGGACCCACCTCTTGAGCACAGTAGTCCTCTGTTTCCATCGGTATATTTGGAAATCTTTACAGCATTCCACCAGACCAATGCAACTTCAGTGCTTTATTTCTCAGAGGCACAGCAAGTATGGAACATATTACCTTGCTGTGAAAATCCTGAGTTGGATTATTGCTTTGGCACTTTTCAAGTGGCCTTCTTACTCTGTTTTCTGAAGTGCCTCATGGGATAATAAATTATATTACCCACAACCAGTATGACCTCAGTAAGATCCATGGCCAGGAATAGCTTCATGTCACTGTCAGTTGATTAGTGGTGGTGTTCGTTAGGTGAGGAAGTGAGAGCTGGGGAAGTAATCCATTACTCCTTATGGCCAGTGGCCATGGCACAGAAGCCATCTAACCAGTCACCATCAGCTGGCCAAAAGGAGGGTAGGTATCGCCAGGGAGCTTATTCCTCTGGCCCATGAGAGACGCATGGCAGCCACACAGTCACGCTTGCACCCTTGCACACCACATGTGTGATCACACTTGGGATTATCATCCCACCTTCTTGCAAGCAATGCCTGAGCTGTTTTCACCTTAAGCTATGCACTCCTCTGACCTTAAACCTTAACCTGTGTAAGCTGATGGGAGTGGCTTCCCAATTCTGCCGACTTGTGCCCTCTAAATTCAGGCTAAAGCGTTTTCCTGTGGTGTACAGAGATTGAAATGTCTAATCACACCTAGTACCTTGGTCCAGCATTAGGGGAACACAGATTGTTTGCTGACTCTCTGTGGACACCCAGGGGCCTTTCTGGGAACAAGGATCAAAGAGTTCATGTTTTGATGTGGAGTAAAAAAGGCATCTCTGCTTCTACACTCTGACGTGGTTAGTGTCCCACTTTCATTCTTGCAAGCCTTAGTGATGAACTGAGACATGAGCCAGTGGAGAGCTGGAGGAGAAGAATGCAGCTTCTTGAGCTCCAGGGGAAAAATTCCACACTGCTCCACTAGTTGGAAATGCTGGTGTGGGTGCTGCTGGCAGTATGCAGAGGGGCTGATGCTGCTCACTGTCCCCTACACTGACAGAGCCAGTGCCCTTTGCTGCCCTTCTCACTGAAAGTGTTCTTCCCCTGCAAACAGAACTGGACTGAAGGCAACAGGAGGATTTTGATCAATATGAAAGGCAGGCAGAGAGCACCCTAGAGACATGTGTGATCCTGAATGCCTCTCTAGTCTCAAGATATCATAGACATGCAGATGTGCTGTGATGGACTTCTCTCTGAATGCTAGCATTCTTGATCTTTCCTCTCCTTGGTGATCCCTCTCTGACAGCCTACAGGGAGGGCTCTTTGGTATCACTCTTTATTCCATTCAGAGTTCATCCACCTCTCTTAACCCCCTTAACTCTGTCAACAACCTTCCTCACTCTTCCACCACAGACAGCAGACACCCACTTCCCCCTAAAGCTTTTTTTTTTTTTTAAACATATGAAAAATGCCTTCTTGCTTTTTTCTCCCCTCCTTCACTCTGCTCCACACCACATATTCTGGAAGTCACCTTCAGACCACACTGGAGTGTTACCTCTATTGCCCAGGGCTAGGATCATGTTACAGCTTTCCTCTTCTGACTAGAGATGTGTGCTCTGATTTGAACTTCTCCAAAGTTCAGGGATGTTTGGAATCTGGGCTTTTGGCTTGGACCCCTCTCAGTGCCCCGTGTTAGCATCTAGGAGTTGATAGAAGTTGTTTGCAGCTGGGACAGCCAGCTCTGCATGATGCAAATGGCCAGGAATAAAAGAAGGAAACTCCAGTCCTCTAATTAAAACTGACACAAGAGAAATTGCCTGGCCTCTGGAAACGCACCAATGTATCTTTCTTTCCACACAAGACATAGGTCAGGCAGCGCTCACCTGGCTGCTGGAAATCTCAACAAGCAAGGAGATTTCAGGAGACTAAGGACATACACCCTGGCCTTATGCCACACACCTTCATATTATTGCTTTCCCTTCAAGGAACTGGGGTGGGAGAAGGTGCTGGAGAAGACCATCACAGAGAGAAAACCTCATTTGGCACTTGGCTGCTTTCCCTTTGCAATGGCTTTGATTATGCTGGGCTGTGGGGGAGAAGAGGTGATGGGCAGAACAAGTATTTTTTGCGTTTTCTTCCTTTTACCAGAGCAGGGTGTGACAGCATGATTTTGCCTTCAGATCAGGGCTCCAGGTGCACAGGGTGGGGGGAGGAAGATGAGACTTGTTTCAAAGCCCTTGTCAGCATGCAGGCTGTGTTCTTTTCCTGGCAGCATGGCACCGCATCTCAGGGCAGTGTGGCACCACATCCTTCAGGGCTATGCCTGGCACTGCTGGGGAACGTGAGGGAGGCATTCCAAGCCCATGCTCTCCACAGGAGGGGCCCTAAGCCTGCTGCTCGCAGAGAGGGCCCTGCATCACTCGCCAGGTGTCCGGGCAAACCTCGGGGAGCCTGTCCACTATCGAAACAAACAGGGCTGTCATTTTCTCTTCATTTGCCTACAGGAGCCAAAAGTTTCCTTCCTGCCCTTCCTCCTGGCATAAAATAGGCAGCTGAGAGAGGGGCAGAGAGGCCGGGGAGGATCAACAGCCCCCGCGCTCCCCAGACAGGAGGGAGCTGTTGCAGCCTGGGCTATTTTTAACCTGTTTTTGTTGCACACTGGCAGTCGCGTCCCTCGTTGCTTTCTTCCTTCTCTGTCTCTGTGTGTCTTTGCAGCTCCTTCCTGCTACCATGAGATGTGTGAACTATATATGGCCTGGGAAATCTTCAGCAGGCAGTATTTTTAAACCATCCAGGCCTCCGGTTTGCAGGCTGCTGTGACGCAGTTTATCCAACTTCGCAAGTTTCTCATGGGAATGCAGGGTGCCCGGCAGCAGCCTGCAATGCTTGGCTGTTTATTTTTTGATCTCCACGATGCAACCCTTGGGGCCCGGGCTGACATCTCGAGACTTGGGAAGCAGCACACCTTGTGTGTGGAAGGTGGGGTTTGAGCCTGGCTGTCATCACAGTGCGTCTTTCCGGATGTCATCTGCACGGTTGTGAAGTGCGGTGAATTTTCCAGATCACCAGGAGCTGCCATCAAAAGTAGAAGGCTGGACACAGGCCTAAACACCTACCCTCCTGCAGAGCACGTGTCTCTGTTCATACCCTCTGTGGAAATGAAATCACTTTTGTAATATTTGCAACTTAACACTTTCAAATTTGTTTTGGTTTTGTATATCATTCAGTTCCCCGGGACCTGCCCTGTGCCTTCCATGCCCTTCTCTGAACACAGTGAAAAGGCTTCTGGAAGGTGGTGTTGTGTGCCTGGGAGGCGGTGCCCACGAAGGCTGAGCATCAGGCTGGGTCCTGTGAGTTTTGTTCATGAAGCCTGTGCATGGCAATGGACAGTCTGTGTCTGGTGCAGTGCTCTAGCTAGGCAAAAATGCTCGGTGAGGGAAAAAAGCAAAGAAGGTAAAGTCTGGGCCACTAGGAAGGATTATTTAGAGAAAAGGCATGTGGGGAACATAGGTTCTGAGATAAGCCAAAGACATCAAAATCAGATGAAAGATGCAGGAGAACAGGTTTACAGTGATGAAACCCTGGACAACAGACAATCAGTGTAGAAAAGACTGAATAAGAATACCTGAAGAAATATTTGGGAGCAAATCCTTCGACTAGCTTCGCAAACCTTTGTTCTCACTTCTCCAAAAGCTAAAATTCTCTCTGAGTAAAACGCGCGGCTGAGGACAAAATGTTTCCTTGTGAAGTTTTTTTCCTCATTGCCACCTTTAATTTGTTTTATATTCAACAGAGAGAAAGTGAAATGCTGTTTTGAAACTTTGCTGGAAACATCCTGTCCAAAATATTCACTATATTCACATTTTCACTGTAAGGAAAGGCAGGAGCCACTTGTATTGTCTACAGCATGAACATCTGTTTTTTTATGGTATACTATTTTTCTGCTGAAATTCTTATGGAAGATAAATAGTATGTTTAAGTCACCATCGAACTTGTAGATTAAAGATTCTTTTAATGAGATTTCCTTCTGTGAGAAGATGGTTGTTTCTTCTTCTTTGATATTTATGATGCATATAGACTCAAATAACCACTATCTGAAGATTCTTGTATATGACCTTACTGCTGTTGAAGAATGAATCATAGAATCATAGAACTATTTAGGCTGGAAAAGATCTCTAAGATTATTGAGTACAACAATGAACCCAGCCCTGCCAAGTCCATCACCTAAGTGCCAAATCCGCTCATCTTTTAGATACCTGCTGGGATGGTGACTCCACCACTTCCCTGGTTAGCCTGTCCCAATGCTTGACAAGTCCTTTGTTCAAGAAATTTCTTCTAATATCCAATCTAAATCTCCCCTATTGCAGTTCAAAGCCATTTCCTCTTATCGTATTGCTTGCTACCTGGGAGAAGAGGCCAGCATCCATCTTGATACAATTTCCTTTCAAGAAGTTCTAGAGAGCAATAAGGTCTCCCCTGAGCCATCTTTTCTTTAGACAAAATATGTCCAGATCCCTCAGCTACTTCACATAACATTTGGGCTCTAGATCGNTAATATCCAATCTAAATCTCCCCTATTGCAGTTCAAAGCCATTTCCTCTTATCGTATTGCTTGCTACCTGGGAGAAGAGGCCAGCATCCATCTTGATACAATTTCCTTTCAAGAAGTTCTAGAGAGCAATAAGGTCTCCCCTGAGCCATCTTTTCTTTAGACAAAATATGTCCAGATCCCTCAGCTACTTCACATAACATTTGGGCTCTAGATCGTTCACCAGCTTCATTGTCCTTCTCTGAATTCACTCCAGTGTGTCAATGTCTCTCTTGTAATGAAGGGTCAAAAACTGAACACAGGATCTGGGGTGCAGCCTCACCAGAACTGAGGACAGGGGGATGGTGACTGTCCTAGTCCTTCGGGCCCCATGATTTCTGACACAAGCCAGGATGCTGTTGGCCTTTTTGACTGCTTGACCTGACTCATGTTCATTAATGTTCATCAGCTGTCAACCAACATCCACAGGTCCTTTTACGTCCAGCAGCTTTCCAGCCGCTCTTCCCGAGGCTGTAGCACTGTTGTGACCAAAGGGCAGGACTCTGTAGAACCTCATACAATTGGTCTTGGCCCATTGATCCAGCTGGTCCAGATCTCTCTGCACAGCCTTCCCGCCCTACAGTGGATCAGCAGTCCTGCTGAACTTCTTGTCAGCTGCAAACTTGCAGAGGGTGCACTCAATCACCTTGTCCAGATCATTGATAAAGATATTAGACAGGACTGGCCCCAAGACTGAGCCCTGGGGAGCACCATTCACCACCACTCTCTGGGCTCAGACAATTTTTTATTCATAAGACTGTGCTCCTGACCATGAGCAGCCAGTTTCCCCAGAGAATGCTGGGGGAAATAGTGTCCCAAGGCTTTACTAAAGTCCATGCAAACACATCCTCAGCCTATCCCTCATCATCCAAGTGGGCCCCTTTGTCATAGAAGGAGATCAGGCTGGTCAAGCTGGACTTGACTTTCACAAACGCACACTGGCTGGGCTTGGTCTTCTGGTTGTCCTGTGCAAGCCACATGATGGCACTCAAGATTATCTGCTCCATGATCTGCCCTGGTACTGAGTTCAGGCTGACAGACCGGTAGTTCCCCAGACCCTCTTTCTGGCCCTTCTTACAGATGGGCACCATTGATGAACTTGCCTGCAAGCATATAATGTGTTTCTAAGTATATTTATGTTCCTATATAAATACATGATTTTATCCACTGTTTTCATTTGTATTCTTTTTCCTCAGTAAGAGTCCTGACTCTGGCAGTGAGGAAGTTTACTCAAAGTCTTTGGGATGCAGCCAATTTTTATAGATTTCACTGTGATTTGGACCACACCCATACAATTTTTTTGAGATAATTGATTCTAAATTCATGAAAATACATGTAATTTGTGAAGATTAGTGTTTCAGAATTTAAGGATTTACACAGTTTAAGGAATGCTGATTGGTCTTTTTATGGTTATAATTTGACCTCTGTACATCTTCATTCAATTTATTTTAACTGTTAAGAACAATATTTCAGTTTGCCAAAAAGGGATTGATCACAGATAATATCAGAAAACCACTGGGTTTGGTTCCGTGACACTAGGCAGTATTATGGAGAAGACTAATTTCTCGGGGCAAATTGAAACAGTGTAGGAAAGTCTTTTATGCCCAGGAAACTGTTTTTCGTGCATGATTAACTTCTAGGATTAATAAACATTTAGGTAAAACAACACTGAAGATACGATTTGAGTGGGACTAAAAGAAAGCATGAGATCTGTTTACTGTTAATAGGTAAGGCAAAGGAGACAGATAAATCATCTCTCTGATGATAACCACGCCCAGGAATAATTTAGGAGCCCAGTGATGTTAGTAAAGATGCAGTCCCATTTAGTAAAGAAAATGTGGGATAAAATTCTGTCAGTGTGAAATATTAAATTTGGTAAAGCAAGGATTTTATCTTGCCTAATTAGTGTTATTTTGGAAGTAGATGTTTGCTCGTGAAAATAGGGTTTTTCTTAATATGGTACCATATAAAACCTTGGCTTTAATTGTATTCTTTCTGTCAGAAAAGGCCTTAGCATAAGTACACACAAAATTTTGGGATCATTCCAGAGATGCTTTCCAAAGTGTTCCCATGACATGCTGTGGTCAGTGGACTTTTAATTCTGCAGATGCCAATTAGAATACAAGGTCTAAGAGGAAGTTAATTTCTGGGCAGTGGGAGTACACCATGGGTGGCCGTAGGCTCCACAAAGCCTATGACTTCAGCCACCTGAGAAATTAAATAATGAACCCTGACTGAGGAAGCTTGTGGGCATTACATCATTTACACATAAAACCAAAAAATAGATTTATAGGGCACATGAGTGGTCATGAGCCAGCAGCCATTCTAGAATCCTCAGCTATATCCAGTAGACTAATGCCCTTTGATTCTTTGTACAGAGGGATCCCACAAACCTACTTCTCTACTTTGGGTTTCTGTTTTTCAGTTGTTGCTATGGATTGACTGTGACTGAGATGTGTTGCCTAAGCTGCAGCTGTACACGTTGTGCTTTGCATTGAAGTCATATGTGTGCCAGGTGTTTTTCCAAACCAGTGTAGCCCTGGAGAGATGAACTGGTGCTGCAATTTTAATGGGAATTTGGAACAGACTTAAGGGGTTTCTAGAGACCTGATGTGTTTGAAATATTTTACTGCAGCAGTACTGACCACTCAGAAGTGGGAATAGGGTTGTCCTATTTCAGAAATTATCCTAAAGGGTTACTAGCAGTCTGAAAAAAAATTATTTGGGAAAAAAAAAAACAAACCCACGAGTATTTCTTAATGCCAAAGCTGGAGAACTGATAGCTTACAATAGTAGCTAAGTAGCAACGGAGCTGCAGCCAGTGGTGTCAGAGGGCACAGCTCCTGTGGTCCTTTTTGGGAATAGAGAGAGGACAGCTGTAGGAGGGGCTTTAAATGAAGGAGAAACCACAGGAAAGATCAAATGATTTTGCAAGGAGAAGGGCAGTGAGGCTGATCAGCCAAGGGAATAACTGCTGGCAAGAAGAGAAGGCATGCAGGAGGCAATGGGATCCTTGGGAACAGTGGTTATTCTTCGAGGTCTGGGCCTCCACATATGCAAAGGCAGCTATAGGGTCTTTCTGAGTGTCACTTAATCCTGTTGCTTTAGGCTCTGAAACTCCTCCCTCATCCCAAAGCACACCCATCACCTCAGGGAGGGAACAAGCTGGACCATGACCAGCTCATATCCCTAGAAAAGCACCCTCTGCACACTGACCCTGGGCAGTCTTGCTGAAAGCATCTCTGAGCTTTCTTTAATTAAAACTTTGATTCGTGTTCAAGCAAGAAAAAACAAACATTGTCCGGTTCCAGCGTTCAGATCCCTCAATGTAAGCCAGATGTCACAGCTGGTTCCTACAACTGCTCTCAGTGTGGCAGTGTGACCTCCTGCCGCATGCCACACAAGGGCACAGTCAGAGATGAGCCTAGTAGCTGCCTTAATGCATCTTGCTTTCATATTTAGTTTCAAATGTTTCCTGATCTTGATACTCTCATTCTTCCCTCTCCTTTTTTTTCCTCCTTGCTCTTCCCTCCCACCTTGAGAACTGACACACAGCACATTATCTGAGTAGCAAAATGAAGGAAAAAAAAAAAAAGAAAGAAAAAGAAAGGATGAAAGAAAACAGGCCTATGTCTCTTTGTTTGTTTCTAAGGCAACAGGTAAGAGATGCAGAGCACTAACATCCTCCCAACTTCACACCCACGGTGTTGGGGTTGCTCGGTGCCCCATGGGGACAGGTGGGAGTCTGTCTGTCTGTCAGCACGGGCACTGGGGAAATGGTGTGAAACAAATAAGCCATGTTAATCCTTTGTGCCAGGCTGTCGCTGTGGCTGCCCGGTCCTCGGCTCCTCTTGCCAGGTGACTGGAGACCAATGAGCAGGCAGGCAGGTAAAAAATGTGATCTCAGGTGGCCTCAGATGACAACCTAAAAGCTAAGACACATTTAAAACAACAGGACTAGAAATAAATTACTTCCTCCTCCCAGGGTTACAGATGGGTCATGCAGGAAGAGGGACACAATTATCCTTTCAGGAAAGAGAAGATGCATTTGGCAGTTACAAATTTTGCTGAAATAGATAAAAGACAAAGCTTTTCCTTCTGGGCTTTGGGGTTTTTTTTTCCCTTTCGTGTCTGGACTCACTTCACCTGCCACTATCCATCGTAAGCAATCACTGTGGGAGAACCCATGAAGCAGGGTCAGTAGTCCAGAAGCAGGAGGACACTCAGATGAAACTGTGTCAAAAATGGGCAACACTGAACCCAGCTGAGCTGTGTAGGCACTGCTGAGAACCATCCTGGAGACACTCCACAGCCTTGTGGGTGCAGTTAGGAGCATGGGCTAAAGGAGAAAGAGGCTTGTGGAGAGGTTGGATGACAGCGGCCCGCAGGCTGAGTCCTGCCCCTGCCTCAGCAGGAGAGCAACTCGCACATAAAATCGCTGTGGCAGTGGCTAGCTAGCAATGCTTTTCCAGCCTTTCCACAAGGTTAGGGCTGGGAAACATTTTCATACAGACAGGTTGCTCTGTCTAGGCTACTGGAGGATGCCAGAAGCATACAGGAGCATGGCAGAAGAAGGTAGAATTTGTGGTCAAAATGTCTTTGATGTCTTTGAAAGGAATTTTATTAGTGGCAGACTATGAGAGTTTGGCCCCTTCCCTGTCTTTCCTTCTTTTACTGGTGGAGGGACATGCTCCTGCACAACGTGATATAGGCCCCAACCCTGTAGACTAGAGGACAGCATTGTGATCTGTCTCACTGATTATCACTTTAATGCTCCAACCCTGACTTTGCCTCAATGTTTTTGAAAGCTACACTTAGGTTACTTGGAAAGGTTTCATTGAGCTAACTTGTCTCCACTTGCTCAAAAATATCAAGCATCCAAGTTCCCCCTAAGAAGGCTTGCCGAAGCTCGGCAGAATTTTTTTCTGAGGTTTTCTGAAATATCAAGCCGCTGACTTGTCTTTCTAGCTGTTGCACTAAATTTCAGAAAAAAACCCAAGCAGTATTCTGAATGGTTTTTAAGAATAGATTTAACTTCATCTGGCTTCACTTGATTTCAGCAGAACCACTCATGCCTAAAAGAAACCTATGTTATTTTTAGAATCTATAGAGAGTGCAGGAATACAACGCCCAGCAATAGATAATTGCAATTGCTAGATAATCTATGACAAAAGTAATGATGCCAGAGTTCAAAATGCCAGTCTCCATACTTTCAGAATTTATGCTTCTCTGCAGGCAGGTATATTGCAAAGCTAAAACCATTGTCAGAGAAATCTAGAGTAGCTCCATTGCAAAGAAGGACAATATTCCTTTCCTAGATTATGACACTTAAATTTAAATATGAGACTAACAAATTTTCTCTTGCTCAGTCTAGTTGAGCCTCCTGTATGTAATAACAACTTTTCCAGGTAGAGTGTGCTAGGTCTTGGTAATGAATAGTGGGCTGTAAATTCTCTAAGACTACATCTGTACGTGTCTGGAAGGTGTGAAGCAGGTGTGTGAATGTTTAGTGAAAGAAGTTGCAACAGCAGCAAGAAACAGAAATAGTTTCTATGTGATAGTCGTAGAGATCCAGCAGTGTGGCTGTACATACCTGCTGTTCCAAGAATTGTCTGTCATGTCCATCATACCCAGGATAGATTAAAAAGATGAGTGTGCATCTATATATCCAAATAACCTTATATTAGTAGACAAACCCAGTAGGATTTCCTACTACACTTCCTTACCATTTTTGATTCCTGTAGGATGGTTATAAAGTAATTCTCGGAGCGGTAAAATTTTGCTTGATTTAGAAAAGTTTACTTATCTTAGAAAAGTAATGCCTTCCATTTCTAAATTAACACTAAAAAGACACACTTAAAAAGGCATTTTGAAGCCCTATTAGGCCTGGTTACCTAGATTTACAAATTCTAAGCAAGTACACAACATGACTTCATTTGAGCACCACATAGATTTTAGGAAGTATCTTGAAAAAGATCATAGACTGGAACTTCCATTCATTGGTGTGACAACATGAAATGTTTTGAGTTGGGTTTTTTGTGGTTGTCTCTTTTTTACATTTGGAAGATAGTGTGTCCCATTTCTGTTGTACCTCACCTTTATTTATATACAAACCTTTTGTTTCTCTGCATCTTTTATTTTTAGTGTGGCTCCTTTTGAAAGAAGAATGATAAAAGAGAAAAATTGAACCTTATATATAAAAAAATCTCCCTCAGCTTGTCAGAGGTAAAGAACTGTAGCTTTTATTCCACTACAACAAATTGTACTTTTATTTTACTCTTTTTTTACCTCAAAAACCAGTTTACTTTACAGTACCATGCTTTCTTAAATTCTTTATCTCTCTGTATTTCACTTCCTGCCACAGGATTGTTTTAAGATTTTCCATTCTATAAAATATCTGCATATTGCAGACGTAAAACTGCCTACAAGGAGAAAAACCCACAAGACTATACTTGTACTTACAAGTAATTCTGGGACAAATGTGATTAGTGGTTATAGCATCATAACAACAGGGAAATGTGATGTTTTACAAGATAAGAGATAAACAGAAATATGCTCTTTGCCCTAATCAATGACACATGGAGAACCTCTATACTTAGAGCTCACTCACAGGAATAGGCAAAGGGGAATTCAGATCTGTGCCATCCCACACTTGAGAGATTCCAGCCTGATCTGAGCAACATGGAGTTTATGTTTTTCATGGCAGGAAGGGATGCAGTAACTGACTATATGACACCAAGCTCAGGAAAATCGTGAAGCATGTCCTAGCTTAAGCACTTGGATAATCAATCACATTACATATCAAATGTTCATACATAGCTCCTTTGTACTGTCTGGCTCATAAGATTTGGTGCTTGGCCAAATGCAAAAATTACGATAACTTCTTCTGGGTCTCCTAAAGGCACCAGGACTTTTCTACCAAAGGAAATATCATTTCTATATCACATATCCTTTTTTACTCAAAAGACCTGTACCAAGACATGTTGGTTCAGAATGTGGCTTTTTTTCACAAAACAAGAAGGTTCCAGAGGGCTGCTTATGCATCCACTGTGCAAGCACCATCACATTTAGGTCACTGCCTTTACAATGACTGTAATGGAAAAAGACTAATCCCCAAGGTCTGGGAGAACAACTTCTTTCTAAGACAATTCCCCTGCAAAGGCAGTTGGAGTGCATAATCTCTGCTGGTCTTTTTACACCACCTAAGGGTGCTCAAAAGTCTGCAAAAGCAGCCCAGGTTGGGATTTGTAGCATCTCTGATACTTTAGGGAATGGTGTTAGGGTTAGTGCTGAGGACCTTTTGGCAATGCACAACTTAAGCACCATTACTAATAATGCTAGTTTGGAGTCTGTGGAGACCCTATGGCCAATGTGGAGGTTAGCTCCCAAGGGATACTACAGCTAAGGCTGGGAGCACTGAGCAAACTTTTTTTTTTTTACTGGAGAAGACTAGGCCTCAGAAGCACAGTACAGCCTATCACATGTGAGGGATCCAGCCCAAGAACATCATTCCCCTGAGAACTGAATGGCCTTTTTAGCAAGACAAGTGCCTTTGACAGGAAACTCACTGGCAAGTACATGAACAAGCAGTCTGCTCCCACACTGGTTTCTAGCAGGATGACAGCCCTTTCCTCCTACTCTCTGCATGTCCTGCTTTGGATAAAATAGCAGTAACCTGTAAACTCTTGTAAGAGTTAAAAAAATTCCAGATCCTGAGAGATATGACATTTTCTGATGCTGTCACCAGAGAATTGTAACTATGGCCAATGCAGTAGCAGTATTTCCCTTCCTTGCCCTTGTGGTTCCATCTGAACTGAAGGAAACACCTCTGTAAATTAAAGCCCGCTTCTGTTTCTGTCCATGTTTATTCCCAGGTGAGCTTTTTCTGAAGAAACAGGAGGAAAGCAAAACTTGTTAAAAATGTTCTTGTTATATGGACTTTCAGAAGCTTGAATGACTTTTGATTTTCTCTATAAACTATCCTGTTTTCAGCTTATAAATTATCAGCATTATTATACCTCTTCTTTCAACATTTGCCTGCTGAAGAAGATGAAAAATAGGAGGAGGTACAAACACCATTATCCAAGGTTGGTTCTCTTATTCTCAGGATTTCATGCCCAATAGCTTCTAGTCTGTGAGGTATCAAAATACTGAGCTGTCAGATCAATAAATTGCAAAAATAATCTGCTGGTCCCCTTAGCACAGAAAGAAGTGTGTCCAGCTGGACTGGTTCTATGTATGCTGTCAGGCACAGAAAGATCTCCAGCAACTGTCACCTCCTTCTTTGGCTTCTGAGACAACTCCACATAATTCACTGAGTGTGCATAATGTTGCTGGCATGCACAGCAGCACAAGCAGCAGGGAAGAAAAAAGGCATTACCAGAGGAAACAGAGCCTAATGAGAGAACACTTTAGCACCCTCCCACATATGTGTATGCGCGCACACACACACACATACAGTCACATCATGAAATATAAGAAAGAAGGAAGAAATTGGAGGGCAGTAAAGTGTAGTGGGTGTCCAGGGAGAAGGGGCTTGACTGTTGTGGCTTCTTGTCATCCACAAGGATTTAATGCAACATTAATCTCTGGTGGTCTTGACATCTCTGACCACAATCTTCTGATTTCATCTGAGTCAGCATTTCCAGCACAAATGTCTATTTTTTGTGGGAGACTTGATTCCACAGGAAAAAAAGGACCCTACATCTCAACTGGATACTGATTTTTATTGTCCAATTATTTAAAATAGAAAACTCTTTCCACCCTTGAATGATGGGGATGCAAAGAAGCCCAGGGATGGCTGAGGTTGTTTTTATTTCAATTGATTTCTGCCATTTAAGGGGAAACATGAAAGTGACTAACTTTGGTATATTTGAAAAGAGACTTTATTTGAAAACAAAAGATTTCAAGTGAATTATTAGACAGCTGCTTGAGAATCAAATCTGTGCTATTGATAGCAACAGCAAAGCTATTGAGACCACCTGCATATACAGCAATCTCTGTATATGGCCATGACTTGGTACCTGGCTGGCACTGCGATTACATTTCTTTCCCCCATTGTACCCTGGGCTGAATAGAGCCAACATTTAAAACCCATCAGTGACTCCTGAGGCTCCCCTCTCAATTTGATATGCAGCCTGTCTCCCCTAGCAGTCAGCATATGCTGTCGGGTCTGTGTGTCTACAAAAATTGCCCGAAGTGTGAGTACTTCTAATTCAGAAGGGAAACTGTGACACTTCTATGCTTGAAAACATGGGACAACTGTGGCACCTTCTTTGCAATTGCAAAAAACACCTTACTCAAATTGTGACCAAAATAATAACTCGAGCTTTTGAATTGTTTTCCAAAGCAACGCTATGGTTCTGTAAGGTTGTCATAGCCATTGAAATAACCAGATCACTGGAGTCTAATTTAAGAATGAGCAATGTATGGATACGCTGAGCTATCAGACGAAATGAAGGAGAATTGACCACTATGTCTACCCAAAATGCTTCTATCTGACTACTTTTCAGAAAGCTGTATGACAGGGAGACTGAACTTGTGAAAGTGATTTTAGAGCTAAGGAATTACATTTTTACCAAAGGATACTAACCTGGATTCTACCAAGATTCTACCCTGGTTTATTTTTTTTATTCTGTTTCTGTTTTGAGGGATTTATTTGTTTGTTTGAGTTTTTGTTTATTTTGGTTTTGAGTTTGGTTTCAAGGTTTTAGCATGTGACATGGCTGCATGCTTTTGGACAACAAAGAATTTCTGCAGCACATGAGAACCAATGAGCAAAGTGACACTTTTTGTCATCTCTGAAACGTGACGGGGACCTATTTACAAAATATCAATAAAGGGCCAAATTATTGGGGATCTTATGTGCTAATAACAAAATACTTATGTTCATCTAAGCTATAGCCTCCTTCTTTGGTCCAAAATCTGTCAGTCAAATAGAGTCCATCTGTCAACATGGTTGTCATACATGGTTGACAGTGGAAGTCCAACTGGTAGAAACTGTACTCTGTGTCATGCTAAGTGGCACCTGTATATGGAAAAAGTATAGTTAAAGAGAGTCAGAGGAAAAAAATGCCCAAATACAAATTTATTATCCAAAAAAATGGTTTTTACTGTACAGTATTTAAATCCACATGGAAAAAAGCTCAAACAAGGCAAAAATTAGTGACTTTAGAGAAGGCATTGCGAGTGTGAATTCATTATTTCTCTCTTCAAGCTGTGGTTTCTCATGGCCTGCTGGAGCAAACTGGTAACCTGAAAGTTGAAAAAAAAAATGTATGCATACTTGAAACATGTATCTGAACACTTGGGGTAAGCCATCCTTTGTGCCAAGTTTTCTTTCACACATGCTGTAAGAGAATTGATTGCCTTTGTGATTTTCATCCTAGCTGAAACAAATACACATGTTTTTCTTATTTGTATGAATGGCTAATCCATTTTAATATGCTGTTTTGACACATGTACATGACTTTCGCAAGTTAATAGAGGTGATTCACATCTGTCATTCTTTCCCTTCCGTACTTTTTCCTCTATACTGGATTTTATGGAAGATAATAGGGAAATATATTCTTGTGCCAGTACTAATGACATGACATTTTTTAAGGCCTCGTAGGCATCAACTTCATACAGTACCAATAACTCCTGCAGGCTTTCATTTTGGAATGACCCTCTACAAAATCACCAATGTACAAAATTCCTTTAGGCATTTTGTCTCTTCCTTAGTTTGCCTCAAAATGCCTTCTGCTGGAACTCCCTGTGTGGGGTTAGTATGAGGACAACCTTTGGGTACAAGGAATAGTCAGGAAGATTTGTGGTGGCTCCTTGGTATTTTTGCTTGCCACAAGGCAGGGGTCAATCAGGCATAAAGTGGCAACTAGGAACAGTACTTCCCTGCTTTATTTGTACATGTCTAAACCATTTATCTGGTTATTAGCTGTTATCTCTGAAAATAAACAGATACCTCAGCCAATCTCCCCCAAGTTGGCCCATTAATCATTAGAAGGAACCAAAGGAAAGTATTCATTTGGCCTCACTTTACACACCTAACTTTGGTGTCATTGCCAGATTCAGAGCAGGAGCCTGAAGTGGGAACTGTGAATCATCAGTTGGAGGGGCATCTTTCATTCCACTGATAATAGTAGAAGTCTATGGAGAGTCACCTTGGGCAAGACATGGTCTTCCTCTCTAAAGAATTCAACAGTTCTATTGAATTTAAACCCAAACTCCAAAATTGCAATCAAGATATTTTTAGGAGAAGAAGATGATCTTTTGGTATAACAGCAGATTGGAGAACATCAAAATAACAGTAATCAAACTGTAAGCTTTGAGGGGGAAAAAAAGTAAATCTTCTAATGGAAACTGAATATTTTCCTGATTGTTTCCATCTGCACTACACCCTGGCTATCCCATGCAACTTTAACCGATTAGCAAGAAGGAGGAAAACAATTTTCCAGAAATATTTTGCTGCAGTCATGCAATAAGTACTTTCACAATTACTTTGTATGTAAAAGCCAGGTCTTTCTAGAGTATCTATATGAAAAGAATTATCTAAATAGGGGTTGTGTACATTGTAGCTGCCAAGGTGCTGAGCACATGAATACCCTGTGACATAGATTTGGCAAGAATGAGACTAGCCTTGTTATCTTGGCCAAATTCCAGAATAAGTAATAAAACTCAGACGATCTAATTTTCTCTCAGTTTCAGAAGGAGATACTGAGTGTGGTGCTGCTGCATTATATTTTAGGTAGTTGTCCTGTTTGTACAGAGAGGATATAGAATACTGTTCTCTTGAAATCATATTTACTCTGACTCTCTAGAAACAGAAATGACAATTAATCATACCAGGCAATCACACATTACTTGGCTCTTCTTACTCTTTCCCAAGTGCTGCTTAATGGCTGCTTCTTTCTAGTCAGGCAAGGGGAATGTCCCTGTACCCTCAGCAAGTTTCAATTTATAATACTTTCTTTTGACTGCCGCAAATTGTCTTCTTTATTTACTGAAAGGACCTTGGGAAAATTTTGTCCCCGGACCATAAAGCTGGAGAAATAATATGGAATGTACCAAAACTCACGACTTTATAATTCACACTACTAGATCTAGGGTCTCCATTGAAATTTTTCCTGGTGCTGTTGGGAAGCACATGGCATCCTATCTTCTCATTGAAGGGTGAGTTCTGAAGCAATGAACTAATGTCAAAAAGAGCTAAGTAGCTGTGACTAGCAATTAAGGACTGTTATTTTCATGATAGGAAGCACTAGATATCCACAAGAGAGGTCTGGGATTCTTTAGGCGAAAGGTCTGTTCCAAATGTATACTCTACACATAGCTTTTGTGTAGACAAAGATTTCATGCTAACAGCACACGCTATTGACACTGCTAGCTGTTTTAAGAGAGCTGCTGGATAAATGGAGCTAAGCATGAACAAGGGAGACTCTGCGTTGGTCTTTGATTAGAATCAGTGCTTGAGACAATGCTGGTCTTGCAGAGCAGGCATTGGCATGGAGTTAGGATTCCTAAGAGATGGAAATGACTTTTTCTCCCAGGGCTACCACTCCCATTAACTAGAGACATGAGATCCCTTCCTTGTTACAAATTTGACTTGATATCAGACTCATTATTCAAGTTTTCTTCATTCAGTCAATGTGACAGGCAGCAGAATGCTGGCCAAACATCAAGCAGCGGGGATACCACCCTGCAGCTAAGATCCAGAACTCACTAGTCATTGTCTCTATATAAACAAAACACTTCTAAGATATAGTATCATGTATTTGTTAGAAAGCTATATAAATGGCTGTACAGATGTATGCACAGTAACCACTATGCTACAAAAACATCCCCATCACTGCTGTTGAAGCTCTTCCTGCTTGCAGGCATTTCCAGCTAAAGCTGCAGGTCTAACTAGGTTGTAGACACCTTGCTTTCATTGACCTGTCAACATCCACAGTACTTACATTATTCAGCATCTTTGAGTTGGTAGCAGCCGACAGGTTCCCTGCTGGAAGTCATGTACTATTTTCCTGAGCAGGAAAGCCCCAGCTTATGTCCCAATTGGTCTTGTAATGAGATGGAGGGCTCTGTGTAAATAAACCCTAGATTAAAACCCAAAGCTATACTATTTGGAATCCAAGCTGCCATTTCATGCAGAGTTGCAGCATAGCTCAGGACAGCCTCATTGTGCCTGGTATCCGCAGCTGTTTGTAGATTCCTGTGCCCTGGGGAACTGATTTCAAGGCAGGTCAGCAATGGTTCTGCTACCTCCTCTTGCTGAACACTTCTGAAGGGAAGTGTAGTTCTCCCGCCAAGTCTCCCACCCAAATCTCGCACCTGAGCCTGAGCAAGCTGCTGGAAATCAGCCCATACTTGAGGTGAGCTCTACAACTTGACTGCTGTATGCTGATGAATACTCTTGAGCTCAGCAGCTAGGAAGGCTGGGGAAGAGCTCAGTAAGCTGGAATCGTGCAAGAGTCACTGTTCTGAATGGTTCACTTAAACTTCATGTTGACAGGGAATTTTTTTGAATATGATGCCTAAGAAGTGTAGAGGCACAATTTTACATAAAGAAAATGAAAGAAAAAAGGGAGTTCAGTTTTAGCATTGTCACAATTTAGCAAGAAATTTTCCTAAATTCCCTCTGATATGAAACTAAGTATTTAAGAAGTATTTTTAATTCAGGTTTTAAAAACTTGGAAATGGCTCTAAAACAGAGTATGTAATAGATTTGCAGTAAAAAGCTTCTGGCTTCACTGTAGGCATTTCTTAATATTTATCCAGTCTACACTCAGTCAAGGCTTTTATTGATATCAGTGTGAATTTTCATGAAAAATAATTTTGCAAAGGCTGTAAAGGCCCTTTTATATGATTCATTTTTAATTACACCCTGTCCTCTCCAAAAAAACATTATAATTTCATCTTTGTTTGGTTAACCCTTAGTACTTCTCAATGCTGCTTAAACAGGGATCTAGTTGAAAGTGTTTTGTGGAATATTACTTTCGTTTGAGTTAGCAGAGCTGATAAAACTACGTTTATTCAGTTTTAAATCTGATATTTCTCTGAAGGCTAATACAAAGTATCAATATACACATGCACATGCATGAGAAAACCCCAAAACAAATACCCTAAAATGTTAACCAAAAAATAATGCAGGCAGCAGAATTAGATCGTAGATTTGAAAAATGTCATAGACCAGCTCTGTCAGTTAATGTCCATTTAATTTCCCATCCATTTTCATTCATATACGTTATTTGCCATTTGAGCGCTATCCATTTTTTCTATTTAATTAAATAGAATATTTTCTTCCAAAATGTTTTATGTGCCAAAAACTAGTAAAACCCAAAGTTTTTCCAGCTCCAGTTTTTACAGATTCCATTTTCAATGGGAGAAATTCACCTTCTGATGGAAACCAATTATAGCAGCCTTCCAGTACGTAAAGGGGGTGATGTCTTAAATTTCTTATATTCTTTATATTTCTGGATTTTAGCATAGCTGCATGGGTTCTCACATATAGGATGGTAGAAAAACTCTTTCTCATGGTCTGTGAAATATTTTTTAATGTTCCTCTTGGGAAAAACAAGTTCTAGCAAGGACTTCCTGACTGAGACATGAAACTGGAGGGAAATAACAAGATACGGGGTAGACAAAGCAAGATAGAAGGCCCCAAAACGCCTGGAGAAGCTCCAAGGGGCAAACCTAGGGGGCAGGATGGGGGACAAATGATTTTGGGATTGGATGTATCCATTAGCTGTGATAATTGATTAATATTGAAAAGGCATTACTGATGTTGGGCAGGGGCAGCCTCTGTGCATGTTGGACCTGAAGCTTCCATTAGAGACCAGCTCTTCACTTTATGTCTTTCATGAAAGGTTTTTTCTCTCATTTCTAGGCATCAGTTTATGTTGAAAAGGCAATTTTCTGAAAGTTCTAAGAGTTTATAGTATCAGTTTATGAATACAAAAAGTAATAGAGAGCATTTACTCAGCCATATTATGTTAACTTCTGTGGGCTTGTGTTGCATACTCAAATGCTTAGCTCCCCCCTCAAGCCAGAAATGTGGCGTGATCTAGATAAATTATATTCAAAATACTGTGGGATAATATTTTTGTCTGACATTATCATTATGGTGTACTACATTTATTGGTGAAACAAATATCAAACTTTTCCAGGATTTAGATACCTCTGTACTCCATGTGTCATCACCTGCCTTATTGCTCTTTAATTCATCAAATACTTTCTTGTAGCTGTTGAAAACCTCAGCAGATTGCTGACACATATCTGCTGCCTTATTTCCCTTTTAACCATGAAATCGCGTTCATTGTTAATGTATAATTTCTATGTGTGAAATGGCAATTTCAAATGCTGAGGATCTCATCAAGGCTTCTCTTCTTAACACAGAGCTGGCCCACCTCCCTCAGCCTCTCCTTGGAAGTTCTGTGCTACAGCCCACAACCAGAAGATTGAGCTGGATTGTTCTAGGATATTCATGTCTCTCATGCACTGGGGAGTCTGGAACTGGACCCAGTGCTGAGCAGAGATGAACAATCACCTCCACTGACATGCTGGTGGTGCTGCCTAATATAACTCTGTATGAGGTCAGTACATACACAGGCAACTCTAGAAGGCAAAGAATCTGTTGCCACACAGGTAAAATAACTTGGGAAGGGCAGAAAAGGCAAGAATGAAAGATGAATTCAACAACAAGAGCAGGACTTTTGGAAACAGAAGCAAGAATGATTTTTCAGAAGAAAATGCATTTGGATTACAGCCATTTCAGAAAAAGAGTAGTGATGTGTAAGAGGGATGCTATGACAAGACTGAGAGACATACTGACTATATTCTGATTCAATATGGTATAATCAAGAGATGGAGGAGTGATATCATAATGAAACTGAGATCAGAATCACTACAGCTGCAAAATTTGCCAATGTTTAGATGGATAATAAAGGTCAAAATTTGAAGGAGCAAATTCAAAGCAAACCTGACAAAGCAAGAAACAAGTTTTCTAGTTGCAAACAAATAGCATACATATTTTTCCTTGCGAGTTTTACATTGAAGTATCAGAATATTTTCTGCTTCTTTCCTGCTTTCTAGGGATATTCTAGGTCTTTTCATTCAACTCTTTTTGGAATGTTTCCACTAAAGAGATGTTCACAACAAATAAACATACATAATGAATTGAAATACTCATTTTCAAACTGCTGAGACTAATGTGAAAAGTGGACATGTGCACACAAACATATTTAACAAGCATTTTAATGTTGATTTAGCTCTTACTTTCTCTCTTTGCCTCAGACTACACAGAGTAAAAGAAGATGACAATCCTTTTTATCTCACTACACAGTGATCACTTCCACCACCACCTCTCTCATGTCCCCAAAAGAAGGCCAAATCCTATTTAGGCTCACATACCTGCAAATCAATTAGAAATGTGTGGGAGTGATTGAAATTGCTTGTAGTAGAATCATCACACAAATTACGGAAAGAGGAAGCCCTCTAAGGACAGCTTGCCTACTTTCTGTGAGATTTTATGCTCTCACCACCTGTCAATGTCAATTATTTGTCATTGCCACAATATGAAAGACTGCAGGAATACTGTAATATGTGTAAGGCCCCTGAAAGAAGCAAGGACAGAAATTATATATCAGATGTCTTCTATGAGGACAGAGCTTCTGTAAAGAGAAGTGACTTGCCTGGGGTTACCTATAAAACCAAGGGCAACCCAGCTTTGGTGCTGGTTGTCCGCGGGTGCGTGCCTGCATGCATGCCTCCACCTTCCTGCTGAACCAGCTCCTCAGCAATGATCTAGAAACTCTTGCAGACTTTCTGATTCAACCAGTATGATTGCTGATAACAATATCTCTAAACTGCTTCTGTACACTCTTTGGCTTGTTAGCCTTTTTTCTGGTAGAAGTCTGTATGTTCTATGCTTCACTCCTAAAACAAACAACATGCAGATAAATATGCTGCAAAGCACTTACCACAACTGAAAAATAAACTTCTAACCACAGCGAGGGAGAGGAAAGGAGCTGGGTATTTTGTGGTCCCTGAAGGAAATTGAAATCTTCTTTTTGGTGGAGACATGCTTCAAAAGATGAAACCAACCAAATGGGGAAAATGTCTTTTTCTTGGGTTTGTTTGCAGCACATATTAATGGTTGCCAAAAGTTAAATGGGGACTACTATTGATATTATTGTCTGTTTGTTATTAAATAAAAATCATTTAAGCTTTGTTCGGGACAAATGATTATTAAAGAAAGACATCATCCTGAATCAAATCTGATCAAGTTTCCCTTTAGCGTATCCTGCCTTGCTGCAATACACTTCAGACAGTGGCTGCTGCATAACATTTTGTTTAATGCCTTGTTTATTATTGTTTTCTAGTGGAAAAATGGTCCCAAACATAATTTATTTTTCTCTAAAATTCCAATGGTCTGCTATACTTTAAAAGAAAACAGATGATAAAGGCTTCTTATAAAGTTTTATGTCTTCTTTAAGTGACTTCACAAGTAAATTGAAATTATTTTTTACAAAAGAGAGAGAAGACAGGAGGAAAGAGAAAAAGAAAGAAAGAATGAGCAAAGGGAGGGAGGGACAGAGGGAGGGAGGGGAAAGGAAGGGAGGGGAGGGAAAAAAAGGGGAGGAAGGGGAGGGGAAGGGAAGGAAGACTTTCAGATAGTTGGTGTAGTTAGTGAGCTTATTTTTTAAATAAAAATGACTCCTATTTTCTAGACTAGTGTTTGTATAAACATTAAGAAAATGTTTGTGCTTGTGTGTACTTCAGAAGTCCTCAAAAGGATTCTAAGAAAATAATTTATATATGTTATTGAACTAGACATTTTCATGTCTCCACAGAATGATTCATGTCCTTTCCTAATGACAATAATACAGTAGGCTTTTGACCACTAGTGAGCAGAGCTGGCTTGAGCTGGTGACCTGGAGATGAAATGTTTACTGCCAGTCTCCCAGGCAACCATCTCCCCCTACAGGCACCTTTCAATAAATTTGCCCTTCCTTATTTTCAAAGGACACTTTGGAAACGTGCCATTTGAAGCTATTGAGAACACTTCTAAAATCCTTTTGTTTAAGGCTTGTTTTCACAATTATTTTGTGTAAGGCAGGCAAAGTTTTCTTTCCTTAAGTTTTAAGTAACTTGCAGATTTTAACATAGTCTTATTCCTTTCATTTCTAAATGTCTTATGCCATAGCCTGTGGCATGGCTGTTAGCCAGCGAGCCTTCCTGCCTTAGGCACTGCTTAGGCACATCAGTTGTCATCTCTGCTCCAGGGAAGAACCAAAAACACACTACATGCTCCCTTCCAGCTTCCTCTTCCAAATTGCCTTACACCCCTAGACCTCTGCAAACTCCTTATTAAAACTGAATTCTAACAGAAAAAGGAATGATAGAAATGGTAGAAAACTAGTTCTGATCTAAGCTACCCAATTTTAAATAAGGGAGTATGAGAGTAAATGGCTCCACCATAGCCCGGCATACTTACACAGTATTATGGGTGGAAAGAGAAAATAGTACCTGACATGTAGCTATGTTCTTGGAGATCAGCTAATAATCTCCATGTTAAATATTCCCAGAAAGCAATCCTTAATATTCCCATTGGTTTCATTCAAAGAGATATCCATCTGTTTGTGAAACTATCATATAAAAACAATGGTCCCAGTTCTCTATGCCTTACTCAGGCCTTTGTGAAACTAGTTACAGCAATTTTTATCTGGGTCAGGATTTTGAGACATAGCATAATAAATTCAAATTCAATATGATGAAACACTCAGAATGGAAGTGAGTGCAGGAGAGTTTTATTATTTTTCAGTGCTAAGAGAATATGCTTACCATACTGCTAAGTGCTGTACTGTAATATTCACAATGGATATTTTCTCTCTCTACGTCTCCATACATGCAGAATAAATTATGTCACTTTACCTTCAGATTTTTACCTGTTTGTATCTCTTAAGGACGTGGATGAAATACTTTACTAGGTACAGACTCAGACACTTTGTGTTTTGAATTTCAGCTACATTTAGTAAGTTTCTATTCTATAAAAAAAAATGCAAACCCCTCATTTTATATGGGCAATTCACTCACAACTTTTTCTCTTTAATCTTCTGTTCCACAGATGTCTAAAACAGACCACTGTAACTCAGTGTATCTCTGACGAGGGCAGCAGCAGTGTTCTTTCTGCCATGTGCAGTTAGGTCCCACACATCCTTAGTGGAAGGGACAAGACATTTCCCGTTTATGCTACAAACTTTGAATTGACTCCCATTGCACTTCCCTTGTCAGCTCAGGAAATGTGGTCTGATCTTGTCATATCATTGCATCAGACTTATCCACAGCCACATCTCTCTATACTAGTCAAGCTCATCTGGATCAATGCAGTTCATCAGCCAGTCATGTACATGCCAGCTCCATACTTAGAGGATTTGGCCTTGGCTGATGCCTGAAAATCCAAAGAATTTAAATGGCTTTCATTCCTGACTCTACCAGAGCAGACTGTACACCCCTTCTCTCTAAGTCAGCCAGTGCCTCAGTAGAGGGAAAGGAGAGAAAAGCTCTCACTTTTCCCTCACATTCCTCATGAGGTGAATGAAACCTCCCATGGCAGAGGATAGAGAGCTCTGTTCTCCTGAGCATCTGAGTAAGCTGGTGCTCCTTCCTTGCAGGTGGAGGCAGAAACTGCTTCCCAAAGACAGCTCAAAGATTTCCCAACCAAAGTTATGAACACTTGCTGTAACAGGCAAAAGTTTGTACCTTATGGTGAGTAGGAACGGAGAAGAATGGGCAAATGTTACTTCTTTTGTTGCCTGAAAGTGGTGATCAAGAAGAGTGGCTGATAAATGGGAAGTTAATTCTGATGTTCTGACCTTCCTGGGAAACCCCATTTGCATCTTTGGAAAGGGAGCAGTGTTGTCCACCAGCATTATTATATGTCAGAAATATATGGGCAAAATAGCTATCTTTCTGGGTTCTTTCTGCCTGTAAGGGGAGCCATCAGCACAGCAGGGGATCTACTATAGTTTGGGTGCTCCACTCAAGAGATTACAAAAGCCACCAGTGCTCTGGAGCAGGTGCTTTTTAGAATCTGAATTGAATTTCTTATTTTCATCCAGACCTCAGACCTAAAAAGTGTGAGAGACAGAGTGTGCAGTTCTGCGTGAGCAAATATCACAGAAAGCAAACAGTATTTGAAGTAAGAGTCTTCTCTTGAATTGCGGAAGAGATACTGTAAGGTGCTTAAGGCATCAATGCCACAAAAAACTCTTGTGCAGACTGAGGCTTATGGTCATTTCAGCAGAAATATTCTTTTAGGATGATGTTTCACAAATGCACAGATTTCATTACACAGGGACATGGTCCCAAATTCCACCTGCTTTTTGTTGCTGTGACTCTTCTGCTGAAATTACTGGGAGTTTCTCTGGTACAAATGGAAACTCAAATAATTCAACGCCTCCTGTAATTTTACTTTCTCAGGATCGAAGTTACAGGATGATAAAACCACCATATCTTTAATTTGCATACCTTCAGTTCTGACAAATTTTACAATATGCAGGTACAGAATTGAGCTTTTCCATGATGACACAACATAGAGACCTCCAGTGAATCCTATAAGGTTTCTATAAGTGCTCCAGACTATACAAGTCTGTTTAATCTGTGGTTCTCCTGAGCTTCATCTCTGCTGAATGTTCTGGAATATGCAAATTTACATGTTGAGTACCTAATGCCTTTGATAATAAAGTATATTGAAATGGGGACATTTGGAATATATGCAAACAAAAATAGATAATAATTTTAATCATTAACTGTATAAGGATCATTTCCACAGTTCAAGGTGACAAGTTTCTGAGCCAGCTGCAACCCTTGATCAAGGTCACATTTTGAATGAGATCTCACAAACCTGGCGGAAAGGATTTTTGCTCATACAATAAACCATGAATGCTGCTGAAGGAGAGAGTATGGGACAGATAGCAAGGAGACAATGCAGAGCCCTGAACAGCACTAAAGTAGGGTAGATTTTCAAGTTGTTGGTGAAGAAAACAAAAATTAATGTGGGAAGAAACTTCCACAGGGAAAGTGTACAGAAATCTGAAACACTGAAAATGAATGGATGGATTATAGGCAATTTTTCAACTTGAAGTGTCCTTTTTCATATATGGCACCACATCCCGAGCAAAAAAGAACGAAGGAAAAATCAAGGAAAACATGACTTGCAGTTACTTGGAGTAATTTTTTAGCTACAGTGAGATGGCAGTAAAACAGCAACACAATAAAGATTTTAAACAATTAAATATCTTAAATATAACATGCCATGACAAAGAGCAACAAAATACATTGGGATACCATCTTTGAAGAAAAGCAATTAATTTTGCATTTGAGAGGAAAAGCAGGTATTTCATGGAACTGCCTGTGTATATCATGATCATGAGGAGTTGTGCAATCTAAACAGCTTGCTCCAAGCCAAATTTGAAGAGTCTGGGCAATGGCTGTTGTCTAGGATTGTGAGAAGTCACGTACTTGATTGCTCAACAATGCAGTTGCAATTAGAAGAGTAAAGACAATTCTATAGAACAAGAAACAATTTAAGAGTTTTATTCTCCCCAGTGGGATGGTGAGAACTGATGAAGCAGAGCTTGGTGGCCTCCTTGCCATCCTTCTCACAGGGCATTCATATTTGCTCTGTTACAGGCCTGCTGTTGGACTGCAGAGACTTTTGAGGCACCCTCACAGACCCACCTGTCTTTGGTCTCAAAGATGGTGATGGAAAGGGGAGAAAGGATTTCATTTTGAATAAGAGAGTTTAATCAGTCACATTCACAAGGAATATTAGGAACTTCTGTGATCAGGCAGCTCAGCAGTGATCTCTAAGCATGGAAGACAGCTGCAGGATTTCTTTTCCATTATTGCCATTTTCTTCTTGAGCAGCATTACAAGTGTTTCAGATTTTGGTAAGTACAGAACAGGGAAACTTAGAAGAAAGCATCACCTTGCAAGGAAAAAGCACAATTCTGAAGAACCATCTTGATTATCAACACTCAGAATTTAATAGACAATTTCCTGGGCTCTCAATTTAGTTTTTCTAGCTGTGCAGTGAGAAGAGACACATAGGATTTGTCCTTTATGCACGGCACTTTTGATATATTTTGGCAAGAAAACAAAGGATTGACAAGACTGTAGAAAATGGGAGCTGCAGGTTTAGGCAGAAAGTTGGGAAAAATAGCAGGGAAATCTTTCTATCCTAGTAGAAAAAATTTTGTCAAGGCCTCAACAGTAATTGCTAAGATTTTCAAGATGGAGAACCGGAAGAGTAGACTTTTTTCTCATGACATTTCTATATTAAAACTGTAAGGTTCTGGCTGACTGGCTTGATCTTCCATCCTCATTTTATTACATATCTGTGAATTTTTTGTGTGTAGTCTTTTGTAGATGGTTGAAGAGAAGACAATACTAGACCTTCCCAGGGTGAAATAGAGTACCTTGGTTAACCATTAGCACTTTCTCTCTGCATCCAGTACACATACCAGAGGGTATGTCTGGAGGGTGGCCAAGGTAGAAAAGGGTCTTTGATCCAGCACCGCAGGTGCCAGGGGTGTTACAGAGAGATGGAATGATGCTGAGCAGCTCTGGAAAGAGCAGGCTGCTGCTAGAGATTTTATATATCTCTAGAAATGAATCCTAGGATGACATTTGTCAAGACAATCTGAATTGGGGGTTTACCTTATCTCCTTTCAAAAATATACAGTAGATGAAGTCCTCTACACTTCCTAGGCTGCCTGTACTACTATTTCAATGTTTAATAAGAATTGCTTCTTCGTAATATATGACTTGAACACCCTTTACTTAGTCTGATTATTTCTTGTCCTAGGATTAGTAAACATACTGGAAAAAAAATTTGATCTTTTTTATAACTGTTTACATATTAGAAAACTGCCATCATGCCTCATTTTCATCCATTCTTGACTAAACAAACTCACTTCCTCTATCCTTCTCATAGGCCAAACTTCCCTCTCCTCAGCTCCTTCTTCCTTCTATTCTTTTTACTATGTACTTCACATGGAGGAGTGTCCTTGGGTCTCAAGGTCACTTCATTTCCCTAGGTGAGGTTTGGACTACTTCTCTTCAGAGGAAGAGAAGGCAATAGCCTCCTACATCTTACAAATGAAAGTTCTGAAGTTGTACTCCAGAAGTCTTCCTTCTTTTCTATTACAGTTCATTTACAATAACTAAAAATATAATGTAGGTGAAAATTCTGAAGTCCTCCTTCAGCTTACTGGTGCATGTAAGGAACTCAGTGAACTCTTCTCAAATGGAGCTGTAACTTTATAATATATATTCATCACATTAGTATTTTATGCCTAATCTTCAGTTGTGGCTCAGGAACCGAATTGTACTGTGGAAATATTTTTGCCTCTGAACGGGACAAGATGATAGGGTGACAGACTTGTACTGTTTTTACAAAGTCAGTGAATGTTGTGCTACTTAGAATCATTGAATCATTAAAGTTGGAAAATATCTCCAAGATCATCAAACCCAATCTTTTAATGAATACTACCATGCCCACTAAACCATATAGAGAAGCACCACATCTCCATGTTTTCTTAACACTCTACCACTTCCCAAGCCTATTCCAATGCTTATTGTTATACTGTCCTATACACCACCACCGTACACATCCTGTCTGAATTTGCAGTGATTTTGATTTTTTTCATTCTTTCCAGCAGCATATATAACACAATGTGGAGAAATTTGATCTATCTGTCAGTTGAGAAAGGAATGACATGACTTTGATTTTCAGAAAGTTCCTATGTCAGAGTAAGAAATGTCCATTCATCTTTCAGGGTAACTAAGCAGTTCCATTTAAAAAAATAAAAAAGGGATTCCTACAAAGAAAAGTCCATACAAATGTTCATGTCCTTAGACAGCTCTCTAGGCTACTTTTACAGGGTGGGTTTTGGTTTGTTTTTGGTTTTTTTACTAGAGGTTTCTCTATTGGAAAAATTCAGGCAATTGTACTCTACCATAGGAGGCAAGTTTAAGAAATAGCTATATGGAAAGATCCTCGAGGAATATTTTTCAGGCAGTCTTGTATTGATTGCATGGCTGTCTCAGTGGACTATTTTGTGCGTTCAAAATAATAGCATTCCCTGTAAGTATAGATATAACAGAGACAGAAGGTTTTAAGGCAAACCTTTTACTAGAAATAGCTTACAAGAAAAATACATATAGACAAGACAGCCTCCCAGACAGCTGCAGTGGATTGAACAAGACTCAGAATTTTGGGAGGGTTTTTTTTGTACTACTCTACTCCTTTACTAACCAGGATGAAACTGAGACATCTAAGACCAAACTTGTAAATTTTGGACTTTTTGAGACCTTACAGGACATTTTGTCTTCCCGTTCAATGAAAGATATTTTGGCCAAGTACTTTGTTTCAGACCATCATAGTTATTACAGAAGTTATCTTAACTATGGCCACGCTGTTATGAGTCAAGCTGGTTGTTTAGTTGTTGGCTGTCAAAGTTAGCAAAATGACAGCTCTGAAGTGGTTGGTAGACACAGAAGCAGATGAAAAGAGAAAGAACTTTTTTTAAGTCTTAATTTGAAAACAGAATATGTTTGTCATTCTGCCCTGGCATCTGTGCAGTGTCTATAGCTGTTGGTTTTATTTTGGACATTTTGGTTCAATGAATATGAAAAAGAGGGAGGAAGGAAAGAAAGGAGGGAGAAAAAGGAAATACTCTAAGAAGAGCATCTTAAAGTAGTAGAAAAGTGTCCCAATGTTTCAAAAGCAACATATTAAAATGCACAGGATGTTTCCCATTTACAGCAGTCAATGCTGGGTTGTGTCGTGAGCACACAGATAAAGATTTTATTTTACGTGTGACCTACAAAAATCTCAAACATGATGAATTAGCTAAGCCTAGCCATACATTGATGCAGGAAGAGGGTTCTTTTATATATTATGATAAGCTATGTGGAGAGCCTTCAGTAATTTTGAGGTTAACTATACATTGCAACTGGTAACAGTTTTGTCATTTCCATTAGTAATAAGGGAGGGGGAGAATGATTATTGTACAATCTTGAACTTGGGCAAAGCCCATGTTAAATAGATACATTAAACAGGGTAGAAACAGGACAATCTGAAAGCAATAGATTACTTAGTGCTATCTAAGCCCCTGCACAATTTCTTTCTATTAGAATCACTTTCTGGAAACTCAGACATTTATGACGTACTACATAAGGACCTTCATTTAAAACATATGAAGTTTGAAAGACTAAAGATAAGGCATTCAAAGGAGGTTGTATAGTTTTGTCCCCTGTTTAAGTTGCTCTGGAAATGCAAAACTCATGCAGAGTCACAAGGTAAGTCATTATTTTGAAGACATTTCCATGTTTTTTTATGTTAGTCTTTTATATGTATCTCATGATGATTCTCTTAAACATTTTTTATTAGTGGACAAGTCGCCTCCTGATGTTACCCTAAAGAGACCAGGATTCCCAGTAGGAGCCTAGTAATCAAGTCAGCTGCTTTTCACTAGAACTTCACAGGTACATCATCACTGTCTTATCAGAAATTCACATTTGCATTTAAGATAGCAAAGAACCTGAGTTTCAGTGCTGTTTTCAGGTTTCCTTCTGCACTCATTAAATTTGCATGAAGGAAACACTGGTGTTCAGAGTGGCAGGTTAGACAGTTTTTCCTTGGCCACAGGCATATTACAGTTACTAAGATTTAAGGTAATGTTACTGAGAGTCATTTAACACTGATTGATTTAAAATAGGATATAAAGGGACTACTGAGCTTTCAAGCATTTTTAAAATGTGGTTCTTAGCCTTTTCCCTATGAAGAAACACAACGAAAATATAAATTATTCCCCCAGGGAGACATAAAAAAAGCAGTTGGAATAGAGTATTAATTACCATGGTAGCATTAAAAGATTATCACAGAATCGCAGAATAACTAGGTTGGAAGAGACCTCAAAGATCATCGAGTCCAACCCATACCCTAGCACCCCAACTAGACTATGGCACCAAGTGCCACGTCCAGTCTTTTTTTAAACATGTCCAAAGATGGTGACTCTACCACCTCCCTGGGCAGACTATTCCAGTACTTTATTATTCTTTCCATGAAGAAGTTTTTCCTAATGTCCAGCCTATACCTTCCTCGACACAGCTTGAGACTGTGTCCTCTTGTTCTGTCAGTTGCTGCATGGCGGAAGAGACCAACCCCCACCTGAGTACAACCTCCTTTCAGAAAGATGTAAAGAGTGATAAGATCACCTCTGAGTCTCCTTTTTTTCCAGGCTAAACAACTTTAGCTCCCTCAATCGTTCCTCATAGGGCTTGTGTTCCAAGCCCCTCACCAGCCTCATTGCCCTCCTCTGGACACACTCAAGCATCTTAACATCCTTCGTAAACTGAGGGGCCCAGAACTGGACACAATATTCAAGATGCAGCCTCACCAGTGCTGAGTGTTAATTAGTGTTTATAAATCAAGGGTGACGTTTCTTGACTGGCTTAGCCCAGTCTATGAGCAAATCTGAGCCAGAGCCATGGTCCCATGCCATCACTATGTCCTGTTACATATCTCCCTATGTCCCTTTACTGACAATAGCACTTTTGGGATCACACAACTTGAAACAGCTAAGTAAAGAAAAGAAAAATGAAAAACAAAAATATAGCTACCAAACTTCCTTACTTACTTTGTGGCCTATGAGGGTGACAGAGGAGCTGCAGATTCTTAAAGGAAGGGCACAAGATGGAGAAAATTATTGAACACTTCAGGCAAATAACTTCAGTTGATATAAATCTAACACAAGTAGATTCAAGTATATTTGTATAAACTGTAGTTGATAAAAATCAGCTGCTTTTTTCAAACTTCTGCAACAAATCTCCAGTAAACACCGAAGATTGTCTTTTCCAGAGCCTTTATTTCACATACTTCTACGCAATGTGTTTCTTACCAGACATTCAGTTAGCCCTTCTGCCATTTTCAAGCAGTTCATAGGGTCACAGGGCCTTGGACAAATGCTAGTCACCAGTTCTTCCTAAGTATTTTCCTCATGCTTTCTTGTCAGACTTTTGGAGGGATTGGGGTGAGGAGTGGGAATGTTGCATTGTTTCTGCATTTCTCAGGAGAGTAATTTTCTGTTTCCAAATTTTCCACTTCCAATTGACAAATAATACTTCATTCAGCCCCATTTTTAACATGTAAACCAGTCTAGTGCTGTTGGTGTCCTAGCAGTTATGCCCTAAATATTCTAGCAACATAGGTCAAGAGGCATACTTACTTGTTTAAATGTGTTCTCCCTCTGTGTGAGGTAGAGGGTTTGAGTATGTGTATAAATACTTGCATAGCTCCACAGGAAATATACACTTCAGCTCTTGCAGCAGCAACTGGTCAATGCACAGTCGTGTACAAAATAGCAAGGTTCTAGACTGGGAGTTAGGTGCCATAATGCATTTTAAAAATAATTTATATTCAAAATTCTGTATATTTAAGACATTTTTTCAAACTTTGTCTGAAAAATGTCAGTCAGTCAGGACATGTGTTTTTTAGGGTAGATTTGCCAACAACTCATAAAATCTGATTTCTAATACTGGTGAACTATACCATAGAAAAGCACCAATTCATTAACCTTATACACCTGTGTAGGCAGATGACTGTCAATGTGCTTTAAGGAAAGTGCAGGTACATAATGAAGAATATGACATGATTATAGAGGTGAACGTACGGAAAGGGTTTTTTAAACCATTAAAAAGAATTCCAGCATCACATAGTGTGGTTCAAGTGTTTTTTTTTTCATTTGCTTTTATGTGTGCACATGAGTGCACATTTCATCAGACTGTAACTCCTCAATAAAAGAGGAGAGGAGAGGAGAGGAGAGGAGAGGAGAGGAGAAAG